>JANAVB010015200.1:3801612-3916612 GCA_029216955.1 Iris pallida
AGAGAGAGAGATCATTCGTTCACCTAGGGTTATGGAAAGGCTCGACCTTGTTGGCGTAGAGAGGGATGAAATCGTCCGGCTTGTAGTGGTGGTCGGATGCGTCGGATACGACACGATGACGCCGACGCAGAGGAAGAGGAGTACTGTAGGAGACCACATTTTCGGTCATCAAACTACCAAATCATCAAGAACACTGCCACTACCTCTGTAAGGAGAATGTGTCTCAACTTTGTGTGAAATACTAAATATATATAGTGAATTATGACATCTCCATCATCCCTTTAGTTTGTACCATAAGAGTTTGTTTAAATGCTTGATAGATTAAATTGGTTAGATTCTTAACTTAACCCAGTCGAGTCCTAGATTCTTTGAGTTACTATTGGGTGCATTTAGTCTCTGCTAATCTGAGTGTCAAATTGAAGTAACAGGGAATGGATTTGAATCATACATAAACAAAGGACTGCCCGTCCCTTCTATTTGTCATTGTAGAAATAAATGATATCATATACATATTCTTTAGAGAAAAAAATACATATTCTTTAGTCTCCACATATAACAATTATATGCTAATTGTTTGATGTTGAATCTCGTTGATTGTCTCTCAATTTAATGGTCTAAGGCTTTACGGTGGCATGAGGTGTCTGGAAAGTACAAATGCACACCAAACATGTTAGGACAGAAAATTCTCTATAAGAGTAGTAAGCTATCTCGCAATATTAAGAAGTATAGTGAAATATGATGCAAAACCAATGTGCCTTAATTGAAATAAAATAAAAATCTTATATTGGATTCAAAGAATTGGAATATACCACATACTCTTTACTGCCCTAGACTCATAAGCACACCCATACAAACACATAAACACCAACATGTTCTGCGTATCTTGAATTTGATCTTGGTATCCACTGGCAATCTCGCTGATTCTCTTATGGAATGTTTATATACGGGCCGTCTTGTAGGGTGAAATAGGTCGCAGAAGTGATGGAGATAATGTACTTGAAAGAGAACGATATGCTGTTGCTGCAGGATGTGCTTTAGGACTTGTAGCTTTAGGTATCCTATCATGAAAATCTATAATTTTTCTTCTTTACTACAGGATTTAACCTGAATATTCTGTGAAGGGCAAGGGGAGATGCATTTGGGTCTGTTGATAGTTTTATTGATCGGCTTTTCCGGTACATAGGCTGCAAGGAAGTTCATAATGTATGTTTCTTAAGTATTTAGTTCTCACTAACTACCATATGCTAATTTTTTCCCTCACTATCTCCTATTGGCTAATTCCTTAAATTTCATATGTATTGACTAGAAGTTCATTTTCACTTGGAGAGAACTTCACATGTGGGCCGATAACAGAAGATTACACCGCAGTATCGGGCAGATTAAACTTGTTTTAGACATTTCTTATTATTGCTTATTGTTGGGGTGACTTGCCCTCAAGTCACTAAGTTTTTTTTCTTCTCAATGAAAAATCATTTCCCACATCAACTGTGAATTCATCTTCTCAATGAAAAATCAGTTTCACTGCTCTTCTAAGCATATAACAGCAGCATGCATGGTTAATCCTGCGTACAGAACAGAGTTGCAAGTGAGAAAGTCACAAAAAAAGCCTAAAACTATAGGAACTGGAATCATTTCCTACATCAACTGACATATAAACAACATAGACTCTTAAGGAATCACTTTCTTTGTCAGCAGCTATATATAACTACTTCCGTATATGGATTTTTTGTAGCCACCAGAAATAGTTATATAGTTATATATATGCTTCATGATGCAACAGCTAGAAAGTGCTAAACAATGGATCCTCTATTCTTGATGAATTTATTGAAATAAGTTTTCTCAGTCATGTTGTCATATAAAAAAATTATGTAAATCTGGAAAAGGACAGGTACATGGATATGACATGGATACATCATGGTAGCTTTTAATTGGGAATTTGAATACATGGGATGAATTGAAAGGACCTATCAAACTAAATCAGCGAAATCTTCTGCTCAATATCTAAATGAATATATGCTCTTGCAGGATGTAGACTGTTATTTGATTTTGGAATCCATGTGTACTTGCATACATTAATGTCTACTCACCATAACCTTCTCTTGAACATGTATCAACCTAAAGTCCCTAAGTATTTTTTTCTTCAGCCATGTCTTTTTCTCTGGTTGCTTTTATAAGTATTTTGTGAAAATTTTGCAATCATACAATATCTGTTTTAGAATTCCTTGTCAAAATGACTGAATTAAAATTTCGTGAAAGAATTAACTGCAATCAGGAGGTATTATCTTGATTTTTATTATTCTTCACTAGAATGTTTTTGTTTAGCAATGCAATCTCTAGTGTAGGTTGTTATATGCTTTACCTTTTTATTGTTGTATTGTTGGGTGACTTGCCCTCAAACTCCGCTGATTCGCTGCTGGCTACCGCTTGCAATGGTGGTTTGCTTGTGAAGGGGGTTTGGAAGGGAGGAGGAGGAAGGAAGAGAGATGACAAATCGTAAGCTTACTCTTATTAACTTAAGTTGCAGGTCTGTTAGGCTTCTTTATTCCTAATTCTTTTCCTTCTACGGTTCTACCTCCTGGTTTTTTATTTATATTATTTTGGGGAACAATCAGCTTTAATTTTTGGGGGGAATACACATCGCAAGGAAGAGGAGACCTGCGCTCGTCATTGGTTTTTTTTAGATTATTGAGATCTTTTCTTCTTTTGGTTTAGATCATTGCAAGGAAGAGGCCCATATCTACAGAGACCCACGGCTGAACGACAGGTTCGATTTCTTCTCCTTCCCCCAATTTTACCTAAGAAATTGATTTTAATTTGTCATCTGAGTTTTGGCTAACAAAGTGCATCTATTTGAAGGTTAGGAATCTTGAATGTGATTCCCTTTACGTTTTTTCTTCTTTTTGAGAAAATTGTATAGTTTTTTTGCATAAATCCGTAATGCATTAGCTTGCAATATATTACACGTTTTTATCCCAATGCCTGCTGTGTAATCTTCTAACTTCTTTATATAAGTATTATCTTTAGCAGTAATATCAGTGATTGGTCTCATAATCTAGTTTTGGCTTACTGCCATAAAAGTGGTTAAAATGTTAATGATGGAGCTTCAGATTCTGTTTCCTGTATCAAGGAAATTGGCGTTGACTTTTTTTTTGTTATACTTTGATTGGTTTTGAGACTTTAAATTTCTATCTTAACATATTCCTGGATGTATCTGCAGGTATGTATGCAGTACTCCTTCTCAAAAGTCATTGTCATATGAGCTATGAGATGGCCCTTCAGGTTCGTGTACTCTTATTTCTCATAGCTAGGACGTTACCTACAAAGAAAAATATTCGTTTTGTTTGTTGTATTGCAATTTCTCTTTGTTGTTAGCATGTATGTATGATTTCTTTTTTCCACTGCAAGCCTGCAAAGGTCTAAATTCTGTGACCACTGCCATATAATTTACTGTAATTGTAATTATAGGTTGTAAGTGAGAATGAGATTATGCAGTACTATTACTGTGACTCGGATATTGATGTCATGGCATTAATGAAACAGTAGGATTTGGTTGTATGGCCTGCACCTAGTATGGGGACAGTTATGGAGCCCAACTCCTCTTGGATGTTTGGACCACCACATGGAAGGAATTTCTCTTGGATGTTTGGACCACCTAGTATGGGGACAGTTATGGAGCCCAACGTTTCTTTTGCCATACAATTCTTACTTGTGTTCATATTAAGTAGTGGATACAAACTGGAACATAACAGTCGCTCAACCCGGTTCTTGGGTATTAAACATTATTGGCCTACCTGTAAGATATATGAAATTTCTTTTCTAGTTGGACTAGTGCATGAAGTACAAATCTAAGAGGACTGTTGAGGGATTTGGGGTTACTCTACTCTAGAGGGACTATAGATCTTGAAGTTTCAATAGGAGAAACTTATCTGTTCCATAAATCTAATACTTGAACACAAACTTTAAGTTGATGTGAATCACTTGCATATATAACACAACTGATTGAGGCATAGAAACTTATTTGTTCTTTGATACAATTGATATATGATAAAAATGAAACTTATTATTCTCTGATAGAATTGATGTCAGTTTATACAAACACACATACTGACTAACTCGATTTCTCTTGTTCTCTCAGGAACTACATGTAAAATGAAGGTTGTACTGTGACGGGAGGGATGTGCTGCGGGTTCAGATGTATTTTGATTTACTTGTATAAATAGGTTTTAGATGTTTAAGATGTTGTACAAAAATTGTGTATACTTTGGTTATTTCGATGTGGTTGGATGTTGTGGTGTACGAACACATAAAATTGTGTATTATAGTTCTTTGATCTTTGCAATGTTTTGAATTATATTGATATTATAGTTCTTTGATCTTTGCGATGTTTTGAATTATATTGACTCCGGCCTAGTTGACGGATCTGCAAACCGTCAAGATACCCATTTCTTGACGGTTTTTCCTCGTCAAGAAAAGCCATTATTCTTGTAGTGATTATTTATAGCATTCAGATACATGTTGTAAAAGGATAGAGAGGGATCATTTACAGCGTTTAGATGTGTGTTGTAAAAGATGAAGAGCAGTTATTTACAGCGTTCAGATGCGTATTATAAAAGATGGAGAGGGATCATTTACAGCGTTCAGATGCATGTTGTAAAAGATCATTTACAGCATTCAGATGCGTGTTGTAAAAGATGGAGATTAGTCATTTACAGCGTTTCGTGCGTGTTGTAAAAGATGTGAATGTGCGTTGTAAATAATAGAGTCATTTACGGCATGACCTTTTACGGCACAAAAATGTACGCCGTAAAAGATCATTTACGGCACGTTTTGCGTGCCGTAAATGATCATTTTTCTTATAGTGAATAAAAGTTCTAATACGCTCGCCTCCGCATAGCCCAAATCGGTAGCTGCCAGCTACCGATGAGACCCCTCCTTGGTGAGCATACTGCCCCCTTCTCCTCTCTTCAATTTCCTGTGGAGAATGAGGAACAGCCGCTCACTCGTTCCCTCTAAAATTTTGGGAAATGAGTGATCGCAATTGAACCCCTCTTTAGTATATAGATTGTGTTTAAGGAATTAGTGAGTATTTTAGCTCAACTCAATTCTTAGGCTTAATTTGATGGCCCCACAGTTTAAACAATATATTTTTTTTGGACTGAGCATTGTTTTAATTTATTATGGGCTACTAGGTTAGATTTATTTAGGGTTTGGTAGTATGATCACAGCAAGCTGAGACCTCCGTCTTTTTTGAGTTAATTTGACACTAAGTGATTAATGATAATAGTATCATTAATGATATATAGGATTGTGTTTAAATATAATTACTTTATATTATAATTATTATTATTAATTTATGAGGACTCTATGATTTGTTAGAAACAAAAGGTTTAACATGGATTAGGAAATGAATTGATGTTCAGCAACTGGTCATGAGCCCATTTATTTTTATTAATTAATTTTTATTAATTAATTTTGGATTCACATTAATTTTGGATTCATATATATATATATATATATATATATATATATATATATATATATATATATATATATATATATAATTAGTCTAATTTAACTAGAATTGTAATTATTATTTTGGTTGATAATATTTAGTTAAAGATTGGTTTATGTTTTAGTAAAACAATAATTTTAGATACTAATGTTTTATAAATACTTAATTAATTAACAATCTCTTGAACTATGGGTTTGACTATATATGTATATTTACGGTATCTTAGATATTTTTCCAAGATGGTTTTGGCCTAAAATCCTATTTGACAACTAGAGTTTTAATACTAAGTAATTTTTCAGGGTTTCAAAATGTTATCTAAAAATAAATTTTTTATAATAGAGTATAGTTTAAATATTATAAATGATTTTCAAAGAATAGCCCTAAATTTTTTTTTACGTTTTGCTCCCTAAATTCACAAATCGCGACTATACTAGTCGTTTCCTCATTCATGATTCGATTATCGTGCCAAACTCTGATTTTTGATTTCTATATACCAAACTAGGCTATTTGGACTATTCTAGACTCAATGGAACCAATTGTGTCATCATTTGGGACCATCCTGTGGAGCATAGCATCATACCTATTCCGTGTCGACACGTTCGTGTCGTGTACGTCGACTCCGACCAAATTCGGGCGAGTACATTCTCTGATAGTTTTCATTACCTTGATAGTCTCTATGATATCAGTTTGTAGTGTTATGGTTGATACCTGGCATGATAGTACATGGATTGGTATAGCTTGGCTTCCGTTATGAGATGTTATTCCTGGTTATTATGGTATGCTGGTACATGACCTATTCTTGATTATTGTTCTTGTACTTGTATGGATACCGATTCCTAAGGGGATTTGCTGTAATGACCCGCTCCGCCCTAGCGGAACGCCGATTCAAACGGTAAGTGCAACGACTCAAACGAGCCATCGACCCGAAGAGTTGGCATCGACCTGATGAAGAATCGATACAAGACTTATATAGGCCCATCAAAGATGAATCCAGACTTAGACTTTCAAAGGCGCGCTTGGAGTATCGCTCGGCCGATGCGAACATCGCTAAGGTGGGTGGCTCCGATGAACCCGTCTTTGCTTAGCCTAGACACATAACAATACGGACACTATTGCTAGAATCGCTAGGCGATAATACCGCGCATGCTAATAAATGACTCAACGCACCTAGCTAAGGGAATAATCCCATCTTGTATGCTTGTATAGAATATGGAAAAGAACATGGAAAATGTGAGAACTCTCGTACCGCGCTAGACGCTCGTGCTAAGGCACAAGCTTACGTTCAAGTCTCTTATGCGTTCAACAATGAAACAATGAATGGTTTACAACAATGAAACGGAAGACTATCGACATAGTTGTTCTGAGTAGAGTATAGCAACATTGAAAGACTTCGGGACCGATGGGTCGCCAAGGCGACTCCCATACGGGGAGTTGCATAATGTATGAATAAAAGAATGAACGAATAAGTGAATGAATGAATCAACGAATGAATGAATGAATGTGTGAATGAATCAATGAACGAACGGACAAGTGAAAGAAAGAAAAGAATGAATGAATAAAAGATAAGAAAGAAAGGAATGGTTAGCGACAGGTATGACGGGCACGTGCAATGGGGCTCGCTACCCGCGCTGTACGGACGCCAACCTGGTCGATAATGCATTATGGCTAAGGGTTAGCCTACGGCTCGGAGACAGCCGTTAAGTTAAAATGACAAACAATACGAAATGGTCGTGGACAATCCCCTCGTATACGGCAGGTGGGAGACATAAGGGATTCTGCGGCATGATCAAAGGGAGGATCGTAGCTGGCCTAGGCGAAACCAAAGGGGCTTACAGGCTGCTTGGGTGCGGGCTTGGCCACCCAGGAGACGTAAGTGCGGGATATTTCAAGAGACTAACGGGGTGTGCCAGCCAGCACCCTATGATAGTTGAGAAATACCAAAGGAGAAAGGGTCCAAAATGGCTTGTGGTGCCAGCGATCGGTGCATATAGATTAAGTGGGCTTTGCTGGTGGCAATCTACGTGCAAGTCCTTGTATTGAAACAAAGTAGTCTAAGTTAATTGAATGAAGCACCTTCTGAATAGGCTTGAATGTAACACACCAAATGATAAAGAGAACTTCATGCAAATGAGTTAGAAAATACGTCTACGACCCGCTAGAATCTGAGGCAAGGACACGTCCTCGACACTGAATGTTTACGAGAATCACGCTAAGCTATTACATATGGATTGTTGACTAACTTGGTTTACTTTAGACAGGAAAGGCCGGACGGTAAGTATGGCTAAGTCGTGCATGTATTTCTATACAAACACTTGAATTCAGCAACACGAGATAGGTTATGAAATATGCCATGAAACTGACCCTAAGGCAAGATTAGAAAGACAATGAATGATAGACGGTGCACAAAAGTAAATAGAACGTATTTGGTAATGATAGCATTGTGGGCGAGCTAGCCTACCCACCAGTGCATAACAATATACTGATAACCCCACAGTTTGCTTGCAGGATGCAGGAATCGTCATCGGGTGTGGAGATTCCCTCGAACGTGCTAAGGCGCAGAGCTAACTCTTGAGCCTTGGAGCGTTGCAAGAAGCTGAAGCACCGTATACAGGACATAATGTATCGGAACATCGCCATGAATCACTCTATCGTGTAAGCCACTTGGCACGCATTTTATGTTTCAGAGAGAGAGCTTGAGAGACTTGTAAACTCGGCCTAGTGCCGCTTGTAAACTTCTTGAAAATCAATAAAAAGTTTGAATTCGCTTCAATTTGTGTTCATTTACTTTCCGCTGCAAATGAGAACACTCTATGCGACTCTGTGGCCTAGCTCAAATTGGTCATTTTCGGACATAGCCTTGCACGGGCGCAATCCTAGGCCCGTGCGGCATCACGCCTTAGCGAGGACGATCGCTCCTGTGGGAGCGGGCGTGACTGATTGGTATCAGAGCACGACTTTACATCCTTGGACTTTATTTCGATTCTCTCTGTTTTGAAAGCTCGATTGGAAACAAAGAAGTATATGCTCTCTCTCGTTGTGCCTTGGGATGGTCCATGCAATAAGTCTAATATTTTCAAAAGCTCATACAAGTACTCGATTGAACGGGATCGATAGGCGAAGGCCTTTGTGCCAAACCGTGACGGACTTGAGTTGGAAGGAACAAATGCTAAAAGTTAGCAAATGTAGTGCGTGCTTGAATAACCTTACGCTGACAATAGTGAACGAGTATGCGAGACCGAAGTATAGTTCGAACGGGTTGAGTATGCATGCAGCCTTTTGGCTAAGTTGTGCCGAGTGTCGCGCATATAGATCTTTTGGTGCAAACGAGTTTGCGAGCGAGACCGACTATCGCTCGGACAATAATAAGTGAGAATTAGAACGTATGTTGATAGAGACGCTACTTGACCAACGTTAAAGCGAACACGAGAAAAAGTTCTTAGACTTTGAGGAACGAGCGAACGCGCGATTGAACATATCGGTTGGGAATCGAATAACCATTTAAGGATTTATAGGATGACCTGACCCCGAGTGGTGTATGTGATAGCTTCGAAGAAGAATAACAGCGAGTGTCGACAACTAGTCGAGTGGCTCGAACCCTGAGTGGTGTATGGATGACATAGAAATTGTTCGAGCGAGACTAAAGGATTTATGGATAGAACGAGTATGTCGGCAAGCGATGATATCGCACAAAAACCTTAGGACGAGTAACGCTTAGTTGGTTTTGACTTCGATAGTCTCAAAGGAGATATCATTCGGACGAAATGTGAATGTGTAGTGCAAGTACAAAACAAGTTGAATAGAGAGTTGGAACGATGAAACGAATGGAGGTCTTGGTCGAGGAAACATAGAAGATCGTGCATACGATTTTGAATTTAGTCGAAGGGATTAAAACTTGAGTTACGGTGAAATACCCATGGACGAGATCGAAGGAAGCACGATTGGAAGATAGCGTGCATGGAAAACGTTGAGTAGAAATACGAGAATGACTAAGGAATTAGAATAGATGTTTCTCAATGAAGAGTTAGCACGAGACAATGTGAATTGAGGAAATTAAGTTGCACGACTCAGAATTCGTTGCAAAAGGAAAGATCGTCAGGTTATGTACATCATCGATGGTATTGAGGCGTATCAAAGATCGATGTACGATAACTCGGGGGTACTCTAATTCAACGAAGGATGATCGTGTTAGAAGCCAATGTGTTAAAGGATGCTATATTGGGGATTGACTTGATTGTTCGGTGATAACCACAATAAAAATGATCTTGACTTGTGCGAGCACAACTTTAGCCTCGCACATGCGTCACGTCGAATTTGGGACGATCATTTCGCGTGAGCGTTGGCATGGTGATTCATGTCCAACGGGAATGATAGAACTCGAAATACCTTGACTTGGCAATTTTGATTGCTTCGACTTATGGTTTGAAGCGAAGGCGAATTGGAGGATTGATCGGACTTATGATGGACGACGAAGTAAAGTTGAGGATTGAGTAGGCCCAATCCATGTATCAAAAATAAGTAAGTATAGACGCAACACAAGAGTTACGTCCCGATGAGAACGGTTACTCCGCAGAAACGTTGACATGGTGATTCATGTCCGCCTTAGATAATCAGACTTGCGTGAGATCGGGGCGCGACATATTGCAAGGCTAGATGACCTTGTGATCGACTACGTAGATTAGATAGGATGTATAGGTAAATTGTATCAAAACATACTTGAAGAGATAGACTACGATAATTGTTAGTACGGACACACGATATTGACATATCAAGGATTTGGTTGAGGACAACCTATCGTAGGATGACTTTCCTAAACGAGCTCGGACTTGGAATGGAGAATGTGTTGATGCGAATAGGGTGAACGCTGCTTGATGTTTAGAAATTTGAGTGAAGCGAACTTGGGTAGAAACTCCCGTACGAATGAACAAAAATAGTTTGACCATAGGATTGGGGCGAGCATCGTACAACGACTTTGCATAATGAACTGAGAACTTGACTTGTAACTATGACCTGGTGAGATGACCTAGCGAATAGGCGGACGACCCTATGCCGAGTGATTGAACCTGTGTGGTTTACGGTATCGTCTGGACGAACGACAGACTTGGGACAACAAGACTTAGAGCAGGACGGGGAACTGGGAGTGTGCGTGAACGACGACAAGATTGGCCCCAAACGAAGTGAACAATAGGAATGGATGATGTGCAAGTAAAGTTGGAATAACGAATTGAATCATTGATAGAAAGACGTACTCGATGATATTGCAATACTTGGTCTTGAATCGGACGAAAATTACTTAGACTTGGTCGACCCCGCTAAGAAGAAATCGTATTGATTTCATAGACAAGAACGCTTGAGAAGCAAATTGAATCATCTCGAGGACCGAGATAAACGATAGTGATACACACATGAGTTCGGTTTTAAATCGAAGTTAGCAAAATGATCGACAAATCAAAACTATTACGAGTAGCTTGTCCGACTTCGCTAATCGCTAAACTTGGTTAAAATGTACGTATTCGGGGGATGCCTTGAATACGTGCACGATCCAAACTCAGTGATATGATAAACTCGAATGCAGCTACAAGTGGGTGTTGAGATGCGCATGAACGAATGAGTAAGTTTACCTCAGCTTACGACTCTCGAGTTTGATAAATTACAATGCACCTCGTGCGACCATTTCAGTCCTACGACACGTCGAAATAGAAACCAAGTAAAAGAAATACGATAATTGAATAAGTACCACCAACTCTAAAATGAGTAAAAAGTTATTCAATAAAATTGACCAAATATATACGACACAGAACTTAGAAAGGCGTCAAGTATAGTTCGATGCCATCGAACGGTAAAGCCATTCGATAGGAATTGTCTAAGATATGTACACGATATGAGTTAAGAAACGATATGATGACCTGCACTCAGGAAGTCTCAAGGACAAAACTTGTTTTGAGTGGTGTATTATGTAATGACCCGCCCCGCCCTAGCGGAACGCTGATTCAAACGGCAAGTGCAACGACTCAAACGAGCCGTCGACCCGAAGAGTTGGCATCGACCTGATGAAGAATCGATACAAGAATTACATTGGCCCATCGAAGATGAATCCAGACTTAGACTTTCAAAGGCGCGCTCGGAGTATCGCTCGGCCGATGTGAACATCGCTAAGGTGGGTGGCTCCGATGAACCCGTCTTTGCTTAGCCTAGACACATAACAATACGGACACTATTGCTAGAATCGCTAGGCGATAACAACGCGATTGCTAATAAATGACTCAATGCACCAAGCAAAGGGAATAATCCCATCTTGTATGCATGTATAGAATATGGAAAAGAACATAGAAAATGTGAGAACTCTCGTACCGTGCTCCACGCTCGTGCTAAGGTACAAGCTTACATTCAAGTCCCTTATGCGTTCAACAATGAAACAATGAATGGTTTACAACAATAAAATGGAAGACTATCGACATAGTCATTCCGAGTAGAGTATAGCAACATTGAAAGACTTCGGGACCAATGGGTCGCCAAGGCGACTCCCGTACGGGGAGTTGCATAATGTATGAATGAAAGAATGAACGAATAAGTGAATGAATGAATCAACGAATGAATGAATGAATGTGTGAATGAATCAATGAACGAATGGACAAGTGAAAGAAAGAAAAGAAAGAATGAATAAAAGATAAGAAAGAAAGGAATGGTTAACGACAGGTATGACGGGCACGTGCAATAGGGCTCGCTACTCGTACTGCACGGATGCCAACCTGGTCGATAACGCATTATGGCTAAGGGTTAGCCTACGGCTCAGAGACGGCTAGCCGTTAAGTTAAAATGACAAACAACACGAAATGGTCGTGGACAATCCCCTCGTATACGGGAGGTGGAAGACATAAGGGATTCCGCGGCATAATCAAAGGGAGGATCGTGGCCGGCCTAGGCAGAATAAAATAGGCTTACGGGCTTCTTGGGTGCGGGCTTGGCCACCCAGGAGACGTAAGTATGGGGTATTTCAAGAGACTAACGGGGTGTGCCAGCCAGCACCCTATGATAGTTGAGAAATACCAAGGGAAAAAGGGTCCAAAATGGCTTATGGTGCCAGCGACCGATGCACATAGATTAAGTGGGCTTTGCTGGTGGAAATCCACGTGCAAGTCCTTGCATTGAAACAAAGTAGTCTAAGATAATTGAATAAAGCACCTTCTAAATAGGCTTGAATGTAACACACCAAATGATAAAGAGTACTTCATGCAAATGAGTTATAAAACACGTCTACGATGCACTAGAATCTGAGGCAAGGACATGCCCTCGACACTGAATGTTTACGAGAATCACGCTAAGCTATTACATATGGATTGTTGACTAACTTGGTTTACTTTGGACAGGGAAGGCCGAATGGTAAGTATTGGTAAGTCGTGCATGTATTTCCATACAAACACTTGAATTCAACAACACGAGATAGGTTATGAAATATGCCATGAAACTGATCCCAAGGCAAGATTAGAAAGACAATGAATGATAGACGGTACACAAAAGTAAATAGAACGTATTTAGTAATGATAGCATTGTGGGAGAGCTAGCCTCCCCACCAGTGCATAACAATATACTGATAACCCCACAGTTTGCTTACAGGATACAGGAATCGTCATCGGGTGCGGAGCTTCCCTCGAACGTGCTAAGGCACGGAGCTAACTCTGGAGCCTTGGAGCATTGCAAGGAGCTGAAGCACCATATACAGGACATAATGTATCGGAACATCGCCATGAATCATTCCATCTTGTAAGCCACTTGGCTCGTCTTTTATGTTTCAGAGAGAGAGAGAGAGCTTGAGAGACTTGTTAACTCGGCCTAGCGCTGCTTGTAAACTTCTTGAAAATCAATAAAAAGTTTGAATTCGCTTCAATTTGTGTTCATTTACTTTCCGCTGCAAATGAGAACACTCTGTGCGACTCTGTGGCCTAGCTCAAATCGGCCGTTTTCGGACATAGCCTTGCACGGGCGTAATCCTAGGCCCGTACGGCATCACACCTTAGCGAGGACGATCGCTCCTGCGGGAGCGGGGCATGACATTTGCTACCCTCAACGTGCCATGGTTGGATCCATTATACTAGTCGGGGGATGAGGAGATATTATGAGATTTTGTGATCATACCCCTACTTACTTGTGCATAGCTCATCTTCGCCTCACGTAGGGTGTAACCTGATTTTACTTGTACTTGTGCATAGCTTCCATGTATGGTCGACATAATTTTCAGGTTTACCTGTGCTTGTTCTAGTGCATAGTCGGTCATATGGATAGCCTGATCCTAGTCCCAAGTTGATTACATAATAAACTAATATCTCAAGTCACTGTCTAGTAGTAGTACATGTTATATTCCAGATTATTTCCTATTGTTACTTTGTACTCTTGATTACTTATTATACATTATTACCATGACATGCTCACATAATTTTTCTGCTTTCAGTTCTACTTATCCATCATGTATTTCATTGCTTCCTGTTATTTATAGTTTTTGTCAATTTAATGGAACTGTTGTTAGTTTATGTACTTCGGTCCAATTCTGACTAGATAACCATATTATAGGAGTTGTTATGTCCCACATACTTGGACTACATGACGATGCTAGATGAGACAGATCTTGATGTTCCATGGAACGTGAGTTGACTCCTGAGAGCTCTAGGCTATTACTTCATTATTTAGATTATTTTCGTTATCGAATTTATCTTCGATACATTCTTGTCTTATATGATCATTGTAGACCCTAGTTGTTTCAGTGTATTGCTATCTTTTATATTTCATATCTTTCTTAGCTGTTTGTGATTTGAGTACATATTATTATTGTAGATCATTTAGATGTTGAGATATTTGCTAGGTACTTGACAACGCTCTACCGTCGATACTGCGGCATAAGCTGGGCGTAGCCTACGTACTTGTGCCCGAACATCTGGGTGCGGATCATGACACATTCTTATGGTGGCCTATTCAGGTCGGTCTTTGCAGCTAATGCAAAGTCGTGGTAGTAGTTAAGCCTAGCCGTACTACTGCGAGCCTGTTCTAGAAATATGATTGAATCAGAAAATTTTAGTAGATTTGGTACTCAATCACATATTAGGAACTCTTGATAGATTCCAGGAATGACCCCTGAAAATCTTACTTTAAAACTTTTTTAAGTCTATTCCCACTTGCTTTTGCTCGTCCTGATTTTGAATATTTGTCCGTTATCGAACCCTACCCTTGCATTAGGATGAGTTTTATGGACCCAAAGAGAACTAAAAAGTAGAAGTTGAACTTATATACCATTTAGGTTGAGGAGAGAATGATTAGCCAATCTTATATATGAAGGTCGAGAATTATTTAGACTATATTCGAGGAATTTCAAATTTTGACCAAGATAGTACCGTTGGACGACCCGTGAGAATCTTACTCTAAACCCTACCTCGAAATCTGTTTTTGCTTGTTTTCGCTTACTCTTCCTTGATTCGTTGTTGAATTTGATTCTAAGTGTTCGTTATTGACTTTGATTTTGTATCGAGATAAATTTTATGGATTGAATTAAGGTATATTCTGATAATATATTTGATGAGGACAATGAGAAAGGTAAAAGTCTGCTTTAGTTATGTAGTCTAGAGTTCATTGCAGCCATACTAGCTAGTATGACAAGGACATAAAGCCTGATTTTGGATATACTTATCTTAGTTATGGAATATAGATTTTTTTGCAGCCATACTGATTGACGTGGTGAGAATTCTAGAAAACATGATTATAGAGTATATACCTTAGTTATGGACTATATCGTTGTTGCAGCTATGCTTACTGGCATGACAAAATTTTTGGCAACATAATTTCAGGAAGACATATATGATTATCAGATCATATCTTAAATTGGTTCACTACATTATGACCAGATGAGCAAGAACAATTCCTATCATTATTTCTTCGTCTTACCCTTATTTCTTCATCTTAATTAACTCTGTCCTAAATACATCGATCAACTATTTCGTATCTACTTTTGTCAGCTACACTTTGAAATCTTTTTGAAATTCTCATATCTCTTTACTTGGAAAATGCCAAGGAAGTATTGTATCATCTAGCTTGGAAAGGACATAATTGTCATCAAATGGTGATCTTGGTAGGAATATAAAGCATTGGAGATTGAGTTAGAATTAGTGGAAGAAAGATATGATTGAGATAAGAAACAAGAAGAGACTTGTAGTATCAGTTTGGAAACGATTACACTAGAGAATTATTTTGAGTATGAATTATTTTGGAGTAGAAGGATTTCGAGTAAGAAGGGCAGAAGGATATATATTAATGGTTAGAACGATAATATTTCGTAGATGTATTTTAGAACTGACGAGGATATATATTAATAGAGAATAAATTTTTATATGTCATAGTGGCATTAGATTTGAGTAATACGGGGAGTGTGATTAGAACAAGTTCAAGGATTTTATAAACCTTGATTCAGAAACTTCGGATCCAGGTTAAAGACAGAGTATATGAATTTGGATTTCAAGATGCTTAAGTTGATGGTGGAGTACAAAGTTTAAAAAAAATGAATTCTAACAAGAGCATGCTTCATGGCTAGTGCCTTTGGAATTAAGGTCAAGCCTATGGTATTTATAAAAAGGTTTAATCTTTATGACTGAAGATTATGATTCTTGATAGTAGTCATATAGGGGTTGATTTTCAAAATTGGGTAGTGGTATGTCCTGGTGTAGCGCCCCAGAACCAGAATACTGGAGAGCGGGAGCGTACATAGTCAGCTACGCATACCGAAGTGCAACCCACCTCGCTATACGGTCACGGCTGTCTAGATACATGAGGGTTTAACTACAATCTATCAGTCACCTATGGTCATGAAAAAGCCTATTGTCTCAATCTCAAGCAAGCAATAACAGTAATAAGATGTCAGAACACCAAATATACAATAGTAAAGCGTCCCATACATTACATATTCGGATGATCATGAAGCTAGTCGTACAAAATGTCAGGACTAGCAAGAGTTTTAGTCATACATGATCAACCCTAGGATTTGCCAATCATTTTACAGCCCGTAGGCAGACCGTGAATAAAGATGCAATACGAGCTAACACGTGCTCGCCGGATAAATGCCTCAAAAGAATAATTTTATAATAAAGTGGGAGGACAAAAGAAACCCACTCGTTGCCAGGGTTAGGCCTTGTGGTCACCATCTGGCTGGAAGGTAGGTAGATCCTCTGGTGCTGCTCCGATATCAGGCCACACAAAACCAGCTGGGTCAGACCCCAGAAAGAGCAAGTGCCACAAAGGAGGCTTCACTTAGGAACTAAACTAGCATATCACAAATGAATAATAATTATAAAGATACTGAACAGAATAACAACAGTGGAATGAGTACGAAGAAACCATTCAAGTAGCCAGATTGCAACCCTTAAACCAAATAAGGACCGAGGTTGCAGCCCTTCACTGAATAGAAATCCGTCTCAATTACTATTGGTAAAGTAAAACAGGATGAGCTCGACATAGGGTAAAATAAGACAATAAACAAAGAGAGGACACAGAACTGCTCCGGGAGCCAGGTTACAACCTTTAAACCAAACAAGGACCGGAGTTGTAACCCTTCTCCTGAACAGAACTGGACCCCTGATCTTTATTGTTGGGGCAAGCATAAATAATCATGTTATTGAAGTAAGGTAAACCATGACGAGCATGGCATAGGGAGCAATAAGACAATAAACGAAGATAGGACACAGAACTGCTCCGGAAGCCATGTTACAACCCATAAACCAAACAAGGACCGGGGTTGTAACCCTTCGCCTGAACAGAACTGGACCCCTAATCTTTATTGTTGGGGCAAGTATAAGTAATCATGTCATGTCGCAATCTTGTACAGGATCAGGACATGACTAAGCTGGGCTAGATTCTATCCAATCAATCACGGCCAAGCAAAGAGTATGGCTTTATACTTTAACTAACTAGGGTTATCACAGGCCTAGTTACTAGCAGGATGTAGTGAGATTATTCCACAGCCACAAGCCCTGCAGACCATCCAGTTATCCAGGTCGAATGTCCATTCATGAAGGGTGTAACACATGACTGTGTGCTGGAATTGTGTCCTCCTCGTCGGTAGGCTATATGTCCACTTAGTGCGCCCAGATAACGGGATTGCCTGTAGCTGGAAAATCTCTTCATGACTACTGGATTATTCTAGTTTATTAGCCTTAGTCAATTGCAGTAGGTATCCCTGACCGTGGTACTCAGGGATCCCTATCCTAGACATGATGCAAGACAATACTGGTTTTATTTGTACAAACACACTCGCCTACGGTATCCAGGTCATTCATACTTGTTATGTCAGGCTAGCTGTCATAACAGCATGTCGAGATATATCATATCAGTTTACTTGTCAAGAGTGTACCATGGCGGCCACTATCGTGTCCATAGAACATATCAGAACTTACATGACATAAGCATGAATGTGATATTTCAATTTAATTCTACTACTAATAATAATATAATAATAACAAAAGAGGACAAGACTGTGGAAGGAGCCATGCGGCTAAGAGAATAGAGCTCATGCGGCCAGGAGTAATAGGGTTCATGTGGCCAAGAGATTGGATCTTATGCGGCTGAGATGAAGGATCTAATGCGGCTGAGATGAAGGATCGCATGCGGCTGAGATGAAGGATCTCATGCGACTAGGGTATGGCAGGGGCTCATACGGCTGGGTGCCATGCGGCTAAATAATGCAAGTCTATGCGGCTGGAGGACAATCAAGCATATGCGGCTGGGGAGTTGTTGGGGCCTTATGCGGCTGCGGTTCAATAAGTACATGCAGCTCAGGGAAAGTTGGACTTATGCAGCTGAGCAAGGGACGGGTCTTATGCGGCTGAAAGGAGTTGACTTCATGCAGCAGCGCCATGCGGCTGCGGAGGAGTAACTCCATGCGGCCGAGAATGCAGAGCCATGTGGCTAGGAGAATTTCATGCGACTGAAGGGACTAGCTCTCATACGGCTCAGTCCAAGCAAGGCCATGCTGCTAAAAAGGTTCATGCGGCTAGGAGATTTCAACCTTATGTGGCTGGAAATCATATGCGGCTGGGAATCATATGCGGCTAGGAATCAAGTCCATACAGCATAGGCCATGCGGCTATGAAGGAACTTGCCGCATAAAAGTCTATGCGGCTAAGTTCAAGCAGCTAGTAACATGCGGCTGAGAACTGTTCTTCTTCTCCATTATTCTGAGAAAAAGAACCATGCAAGCCATGGCTTCCAAGCTCCATAAATCTTTCATCCAAGGTCAGAATCCATAGGTCAAAATGGGGCAGAACGAAATTCTCTACAACATGGAACCATCAAAACTTGGAAATAACAATGTTAAGTAGATCAAAACCCAAGAAATCCAAAAATATAATAAACTTAGAACTACACAAATTGAACCATAGAAATTAGAGATGCTAAGTATTAAAGTGTGTTAGAATCTCGTGAGGAAGAGAATAGAACAATAAAAACGGAGTTCCCCCATGAAGCAAGCTGCACATGCCTAGACCTTCCTGGTAGGTGGAGAGTTAATTGAGGAAGAAGAAGAGTGAAAGAGGAGAGAGAAAGAGGGTGAGGTTAATAAATGAAGTTGGTGGTAGGTGAGGGTTTTTCCTTTGGTCCATGATGAACCAAAAGCAACCCAAGCCGAACCAAGCCAAACCAAACAAGCCGAACCAAGCAAGGAAACATGCATTACGAGTCAAATTACGTACAGGTATACCAAGATACGTAATACGAACCACAGGCATTACACCTGGCTTGTAAGATAGAGGCATAATTGAGAAGTAACGATCAGATAATCTGGTAGCAGTTGAAGTGGAGTGGGATGATTTGACTTTCTCAAGAAATCCTATCTTTTATTTTTTTTACCCTTGAATCGATCATTAAAATTCCAATATCGCTAAATTTTTGATCCCCTTTGACTGTGACAAATCGATTTTGGTCATCTTTTTTATCGTACCAAGGATCTCGATTATTGACTATGTTCCAATGGTTTTAAACGATCGTGATTTGGATTTTAATCCTTTATTGCTCGTACCTAGACTTTGATTATATTCTTGTCGTATTTAAATACTGTTGAATCATGGTTAGACTGACCTTATCCTTGATCGTGACAAAATTTAGATTTTGATCATGTGTGGATCTAAGTGCCATTGTCGCTCGTGCCTAAACCTTCGATTTAAATTCTTAATGATGACTACTCCCGTGCTGGTCATGATTTGACTTAGCCACTATTCTTCATGTTGGTCGTGCCTAGATGACCTGGCATGGCTGTTTGACCTTAATTTCAGCGATCATGATTCTAATAATCATGACTATATGGGTTAACCTTAACTCACAAATCGTGCCTAAAAGTTTTGATCCTTAATCGCGGCAATCCGATTTGATTATGAACTTAGTCGCGTCAAAATTTAATTGATCATGTCTGAATAATTTTTCTATCGTGCCTAATTTCGATTCTCTAATCACTCGTACTAGGATTTCATTCCTAATTATGACTAGATTTTAAATTTTTCGTCGCTCTATCATAAATCGTGCCTAAGTGATTTTAGTCATTCCAAAATTCTTAAGTCCTGATTTCGCTCGTGATCAAGTGGTTTTGATTCTTAGTTACTGATCGTACCAAACATTTTATTATTCCTAACAATGCCTAATCACGTCGTTTCATATGTGATTGTGCCTATATAACTTTGAATCTAATCTTATCGAGCCTATATCATATTAATCATTCTATATTTAGATCTGATTCTAACTTGATCGTAACTGAACGATTTTGATTTTCTTAGTCGTGACTTTATGCTTAAATAACTTGAATTTCTTCTCTGAATCGTGCTTATAGGACTGTGGCTTCAAATCTCGTCACACCGAGACTCTATTTTTGGTTATAACTAAGCTTCGATCTTGATCGTGTCGGAGCTATTTTGAATCTAATTTTTTTTATCAATCCAGACCCTACTAAATCATCCTACACTTGAATTCCAATACTGCCTTTGGTTCCACTAGCCATGACTAATATCGTGCCTAGAATGACTTGTATTTATTTCTAATCGTGCCTATACAATAATGTCCATACTACGATTGTATCGCGTCAAATCATTAGTCGTGCCAAAATTATTTTAAATTTGATTATCTTGATCGTGCCAAAGTCGTCGATCTTTGATTGTGCCTAAGTTATTGACTAAACTCTCTATCGTTCGATCTCCCTACCAACCTTAAATTTCAAGGACAAAATTTCTTTAAGGAGGATAGATTTGTAACCTCCGTTAACCAAAATCTGGATTTTTCAAATATTTTCAAAAAAATTATTTCTTTTGAATTTTTCCAAAATCTTTGAAAATCGTGCAATTGTATTATTGAGAATGTATTTTCGATCGTAAAATACTATTATTATTTTGGTTGGATCTTTTGAAATTGAGAAATCGTATTATATAGGATTTTGCCCTAAATAAAATTCTTGTCCTCTTTCTAAAATCTTTCTTAAGATATAAATATTTTTATATTAGAAATAATTTGTCAAAATATTATTTTAATTAGATAACTTTATTTTTGTAAAATATTTATTTTTGAAATCCTAAATAATTTCAAGATCTTCGTTTTCCCTCTTAACGGGCTAAGACTATTTCGGTCTTCTAGCCTGCCAAGTTGGACTTGGATCGTGGGCTAGGTCCTTTGGATTAGGTAATGATTGATAGTGGTTGCTAAATTATAATTAGCTAATAAATAAACTAGTAGTAATATCTAAATTATAAATAGCTAGTGAATATTTAGTACTAGTTAACTAATAAATTTAAAGGATAGTAATAATGTTAGTGGTTAGCAATTAGTGTTAGCATGTTAGTTTTCCACTTTTTTTTTTCTAATCCTATTACATTTATATTCCTTTAGGGTTGCCCTTCCTACCCTATAAATATGTACATTTCCCCAATATTTTGCACAAATCCTAAAATTCTAAAAAAAAAACACAAACACAAACACAGCCACCATTCTTCCTACCAACAGCACGACCACCACCCGGCCATTGTCGGAGCTCCCCGGCCAACTCCAGCCCAGCCATTTCCCCATCACCATTCTCCGCCGCATCCTCCTCATCCAACTACCTGACCCATGGCCATTCCCAAACACCACCAACACCGAGCCTCTCTATCGACCACCATTAGCTGCAGCCACCACCACGGCCATAGGCCGTCCAACACAAACCACACCACCAATTTTACTGCCTCACCATCGTCCTCTCCTTCCGATCTCCTCCTCCAGTCAACCTGGCCCCCATCAGGAGCCACTTCTCCCGGCCACCCCTCCGCCAACCTCATTCAATACCAGTGCCACCCTCACCATCCCATCCCGACCCTGACTCTGGCATTCTCCACAGACACCACCATGACACCGCCGCCCATATCCCGTTCTATCACCGCCCGACACCAACACCATTGCCTCTACCACATCACAGAAAACAACCTCACCACCATCACACTTTAGAAAGGGAGAGAGAAAGAGAGACCGCACCCAAGCCTCCAGCAGCGACGGCCCCATGCCGAGCCAATACTGCGTCCCATGCGTCCACCACGACCCAGCGCCGATGCAGATTTGGACCCGCATGTCACCAGTGTCTGCTACGATGTGGATCCGCCCGGCGCACACCTCGGCCGCCTCTGCACAGCCCAGATCGATCGTTGTCAGCCGCCCATGAGACCCCTCTTGGTGAGCACACCACCCCCTTCTCCTCTCTTCAATTTCCTGTGGAGAATGAGCAACATCCGCTCACTCGTTCTCTCTAAAATTTTGGGAAATGAGTGATCGCAATTGAACCCCTCTTTGGTATATAGATTAGGTTTAAGGAATTAGTGAGGATTTCAGCTCAACTCAAGTCTTAGGCTTAGTTGATAGCCCCATAGTTTAAAAAATTTATACATATTTTATTTGGACTGAGCATTGTTTTAATTTATTATGGGCTATTGGGTTAGATTTATTTGGGATTTGGTTGTATGATCACAACAAGCTGAGACCCCCTTCTTAAGTGATTAATGATAACAATATCATTAATGATATATAGGATTGGGTTTAAATATAATTACTTCGCATTATAATTATTATTATTATTACTTTATGAGAACTCTGTGATTTGTTAGAAACAGAAGGTTTAACATGGATTAGGAAATGAATTGATATTCAGCAACTGGTCATGAGCCCATTTTAAATAATTTTGGATTCATATAAATACAAGATTTTGGGATATATATATATATATATATATATATATATATATATATATATATATATATATATATAATTAGTCTAATTTAATTAGAATTGTAATTATTATTTTGGTTGGTAATATTTAGTTAAAGAATGATTTATTTTTTTAGTAAAACAATAATTTAGCTACTAATATTTTATAGTTACTTGATTAATTAACAATCATTTGAACTATGGGTTTTGGCTATATATGTATATTTACGGTATCTTAGATATTTTTCCAAGATGGTTTTGGCCTAAAATCCTATTTGATAACTAGAGTTTTAATACTAAGTGATTTTTTTGGGTTTTAAAATGTTATCTAAATTTTTTTTTACAATAGAGTATAGTTCAAATATTATAAATGATTTTCAAAGAATAGTCATAAACGTTTTTGGTTACGTTTTCTTCCCCTAAATTTACAAATCGCGACTATAATAGTCGTTTCCTCGTTCCTGATTCGATTATCGTGCCAAACTCTGATTTTGGGCTTCTATATACCAAATTAGGCTATTTGGACTATTTTAGACTCAATGGAACTACCTGTGCCGTCATTTGGGACCATCCTGTGGAGCATAGTATCGTATATATTTTGTGTTGACACGTTCGTGTCGTGCACGTCGACTCCAACCATATTAAAACGGGTACATTCTCTGATAGTTTTCATTATCTTGATAGTCTGGTATAGCTTGGATCCCGTCATGAGATGTTATTCCTGGTTATCCTGGTATGTTGGTACATGACCTGTTCTTGATTATTGTTCTTGTATTTGTATGGACACCGATTCCTAAGAAGATTTTCTACCCTCCTAAAGAATCTTGTATGGTAACGTACCATGGTTGGATCTATTATACTAGTTGGAGGATGGGGAGATATTAGGAGATTATGTGATCATACCCCTACTTACTTGTGCATAGCTCACCCTCGCCACATGTAGGGTGTAGCCTGACCTTACTTATACTTGTGCATAGTTTTCATGTATGGCTGGCCTGATTTCCAGGTTTACCTGTACTTGTTCTTGTGCATAGCCGGTCATATGGATAGCCTGATCCTAGTCCCAAGTCGATCACATAATAAACTAATATCTCAAGTCATTGCCTAGTAGTAGTACATGTTCTATTCCAGATTATTTCCTGCTGTTACATTGTACTTTTGATTACTTACAGTACATTACCATGACACGCTCATATGATTTTTCTGCTTTCAGTTCTACTTATCCATCATGTATTTCATTGCTTCCTGTTATTTTCAGTTTTTGTCAATTTAATGGAACGACTGTTAGTTTATGTACTTCACTCCAATCCTGATTGGATAATCATATTTTAGGAGTTGTTATGTCCCACATACTTAGACTACATGACGATGCTAGCTGAGACAGATCTCGATGTTCCATGGACCGTGAGTTGACTCCTGAGAGCTCTAGGCCATTACTTCCTTATTTAGATTGTTTTTGTTATCAGATTTGTCTCTAATACATTCTTATCTTATATGATCATTGTAGACTCTAGTTTTTTTTAGTGTATTACAATCTTTCATATTTCGTATCTTCCTTAGTTGTTTTTTATTTAAGTATATTTTTATTATAGATCATTTAAATTTTGAGATATTTGTTGGGTACTTGACAGTGCTCTACTGCCGATACTACGACGTAGGCTGGGCGTGGCCCATGTACTCGTACTCGAACATCCGGGTGCGGGTCGTGACACTTACTCTATTTTTCCTACCCGACTCACTCACAAATACATGCTCTCGATACGGTAAACAATAGCAATATGACAAAACAATAGATATGGCCATTAAAGGAATATGATTATGAGCATGTACATTAATAATTCCAACTCATGTGCATAAAGACAACAAACATAAATACATGCATCATAAAATAAAGGCAACATAGGTCATATCGATAGTTGACTACTTCTGAAGGTGGTTAAGCAAACAAGCCCAAGACAATGTGAATCCAATCCACTAGTTATACCATCATATCATCATCCCAATCTCGTCACATAATTTAAAGCAAGTTAGAATTACAATTCCTACATAAAATGTGTCTAAATAGGTATCCTAAATTATGATTAAGATCACCTAAAATCTTATTTTAATTCCTTATATTCCAACTTTAAAATAAAACTAGATTTTCGCTAAGTTTAACCCATGTTTGCAAATTCAAAATTCGTTATACGCAAATCGAGGCATTACATTGACTAAAAAGTCAACCGATATGAACCTAAGATTTGAATACCCAAACATGTAGATTTTAGCACTACAAGAACATTATAATCAACGGTTTCATCAAATCTAGAATCTTTTATAAATTACTGTAGTTAGAGCTAACATATTACTATTTTGATGGTTCACTAGTCATCGATATATACTACAAATTAAGAAGAATATAAAATAGTTTTATTAAATTTTGAAATTTTAATATGTTCTTGATCTCTGTGTCAGCTTTCCGAAGCATAAAATGGATCGCAAAAATGAGTTCGGGATATCCCGAAATCTAAAAAATAGCGAAACAAATTCGTATTTTGGATGATTGATACTTAAATAATTTGTAGAAAAAAGTGTTTTGAATTAGCTAAAATAAATTATATGTTCAAAATTTTTACCTCGATATGGTTCCAACAGAAAAAAAAAGGAGGTAAAATAGAATCCAAAGTTAGGAGTTATGACCCTTCAAAGTTGCTAGAGCTTCTGAAAAAGGAGGCTGATTTTGTGGCAAATTTTGGGTTGTTTTGGGCGAAAAAGAGAAGAGCTTTGGGGGAAGCGAGAGATCATTTATTTTTACAAGTTCACTTAGTATATATAATGGATATCGATTACTTAATTTGGATATGATTAGAATTTAATTAGTTTGGATATGATTAGGATTAGTTCAATAATAAAATGTTTAAATAATTTTATATTTGATTCCAATGAGATTACGTGTACTTAGAAATTTTCTAATCCTAAGGATTGCTATATTTATTTAAATGGAGATATGGTTTAATTCAAATGTAGCTATAAGATAAGGATAGCATTTAGAATCATACTTAGTTAGGATCACATTAAGATTTGAATAGATTAAATTGTTGTTTAAATTTCTTTATATTATCTCAATTCTTTCTTAACCATTTAAAATCAATATATGAATATAATATTACAATAAATAATTTGCTAGTTATGACTTTAGATTTAAAGTAATGACTCAGAAAAACCTAAAGTTATGGAGAGAGCATAAAACCTACCCACCTTGAATAAATTTCGTTCTCGAAATTTAAATTCTAAAATTCAATCCTCAAATTTTTAAATTGAAATCCAATCCTCAAAACTTCAAATACAATATTTAAGAATATAAATTTCAAACCCATATCTCTTAGTCCAAAAGTTATAATGATAATCTTCTTAAATTCCTCAAAATTTTAAATTTAAATTTAATCCTCATTAAACTCTTCTCCTTAATTTTTAAAATTTTAAACTAATAACTCAATATCAAAATTTTAAATTTATGTCCAATCTTATCATAATCTTCAAAATTTTATGATTTAACCAAATTATTAATAGTGCCTTATCAAATTCTAAACTCTTTATCCGAATTGGTATTTATCTACAAAATTTAAAGGCTTCAAAATACTTTAAAGTTTAACTTAAATCAACTATCATAATCTTCTGAAAATTTTAAATTCAATAAAATTTCCAACTTCATAGTTCAATTTTTATTTATCATCCGTCATCCTCTAATACAAAAAAATATTCAAAATTCACAATCTTATAGAGATTCAACAACCACTTGACCCTCAAATAACCATTTTTCTCTATCCAACTTGATCACACCATCTTATCAAAACATAATATTAAATCATCACATGAAAATTTCTCAAATTCATCCAATAAAGTAACTCAAAATTTAACATATATTCATATCTTAATTACATAGCCTATATAAACCCTTAACTATCCAACCAATCAAATCGAAATAAATATATGGGGTTTGTCCACAATATACTTAGTCCTAGTAAATCCTAATATGAATGAGCAACTCCTAGTCGCAGGCTCGTAAAAGTAAGAGTAAATTAGATACTACCACGAGTTCGCATAATTTTGTAAAAAATGGACCTGCATGGGTCACCATAACCTCTCCATTTACTTTCCAAGTTCTCTTCGCTCAAGCTTGAGCCGAAGCTTGGAGCTAGGTTTTGGAATCTAGGGTGTTGTCACACTCAAAATATTATTATTATTATTATTATTTATTATTGTCTTGTGTTAACTTATCTTGTGGTTAGGACTTTTGTCATTTTGTGACCCTAACCCTAGCCCTAGCCTTAACCCTAACCCTAACCCTAGCCCTAGGGGGGGTGCCAAGTGCCCCCACCAAAGTATGGGTGAGGGAGGGGGACACCTCACCACAACCCTAACCCCTATATAAACACACACACACCACACATCAAAACCAAAGAAGGAAAGAAAGGAAAAAAAAAGAGAAGAATAAAACAAACTCACACACCCACCACACACCACCCGACCCCCCCAAGCCCTTTGCTGCTGCTGCCGCTGCTGCTCAGCCGCCCGCCGCCGCCAGCGCCGCCGCCCGCCGCCCCTGCTGCCGCCGGCCAGCCTCCGGTCACCACCCCAGCACCACCTCCTCCACTTCCACTTCCTCTTCCCCCAACTCCATCTTCAACCTCTTCATCATCATCATCTTCCATCCAAGGAGAAGACTAAACCTAGGTATACCAATTTCTCCCTCTTTTCCCAAATTTATATGTGTGCTTTTTTATTCTAAAACCCTAGGTTAGGAAACTTCTAACAAATTCCTTGTTATTGGGTTGTAATTAGGGTCTTGTGAAGAAATTTAGGTCACCCCTAACTCAAAGGCAAGTCCTCCTTCACTCTCTTCCTCCTAGATATTGTTCGATCATAATTTCCATATTTTCATGAGTAATCGATGAGTATTTAAATTCTGGAATTTAATGTAAGTCATGGTAAATTCCAATATAGATATTTTTTGAAATCAGAAATTGAAGTTGATAGACATAGGTGTAATTACGTATATATAAAAACGAATGAGTACTTTGAATGAATGTATGGGACACGACACAATTAATATTCGCAACAGACACCTTGTGTAGGATACAATACAAATTCCTAAGTATTGGACATGACACCAAAGAATTTTTCTCTTGGACACATGACATGTTTATACACACCTTGACACTGTTGATAGATGTAATTTTGATTCATATATATATATATATATATACACATAGGTCCCATGTCATCTTACTTGAACACGTATACACGAGAGTAGTTTTTTTTTATTATTAACATGATTGTATAATTCTGTCCATATTTTTTTAAACCTATCGAATAACACATGTTGGTACAATGGATAGCTAAATTAATCATTTTTGCAAGCCCCTACATAACTACGGCAACTTATTTCTACGAATTTCCAACTCTCTTGCACACCAATGTAATATTACAAGGGTCTAACGTGGTTTCCTCAAGAATTGACACATAAATTTGATGTCCACACACTACTAATAGGTTCTTTGATACTTGGGATAGTGAACGGCAAGCCGCTCAAATCAAGGAAATTACTTGCCTAATTTAAATGCATGATTACTTGCTTGCTTGATTGCAACGGTAAGAAAGAATATTATTAAGCATTTTTGATACTTGCGTGGGTTTTCGGTGTTGAGGTTTGCTCCACCGAAGGGGTCGGCGAACCCGATATATATATATTTGCGTGGTTCCGGTGTTGAGAGTTGCTCCACCGAAGGGGTCGGCGAGCCCATATATTTCTTTTATATCATGTTTTGTAAATTGTCGGAGCTCCTAAATACAAAGGAGACTCTGCCGAAATTTTTGAAAAATTTAGGAGATAGACAATTTCTGATTTTCGGAAGTTTTAGAATCATTGGGTGGGGAGGACAACTGAATATCCCTAGATATCCCATAACATAATAACCATAAAAAGCTGATCAGCGATTCCTGAATATCCTGATGAGTACTTCTATATAAGTACTAGCCCAAGAGAGGCTCCTGTCCTGTTACTTCTATTCCGACAGTAACATCGAATAGATTGGTTTTAGCCCAAGGGAGGCTCCGAAATTACAACCTGATCCCAGGTTAACGGGATTGTTCACGGGAATTATTTAGGGAATTAATTCAGAGTACTGTTCTCAAAATTGCATTGCATTTAGTCTACTAAATTTCATCTTACTCCAGCAAATAACTCCACCTATCAAAGGTAGGTAGTTTCTTGGTTGCTCAAGGGAAGCAAAATTCTACTGAGAGCTCAAGGGAAGCTCAGGAAATCTTACAATCCATGGAATAGGATGTCATTTATATTTCCTTGATTTTGTGAAGTAAACCCATATAAT
Source organism: Iris pallida (assembly GCA_029216955.1). Taxonomy (NCBI): domain Eukaryota; kingdom Viridiplantae; phylum Streptophyta; class Magnoliopsida; order Asparagales; family Iridaceae; genus Iris; species Iris pallida. Next base: position 3,830,725 of record JANAVB010015200.1, read on the forward strand.
AGTGCTAGTTGGCATATTTCTTTCCTTTAAGAAAAAACTGCATCTTTCTTTTGTATACTTTACCGTCCTTGACCGAGGACTTGCTTGTCGTTTTCTAAAATGACCTAGTATTGTTCACTAGGTGAAGAAGAGGACGTCTCCGCCGAAGTAACGCCATAGTACAACGAGGAATAATCGTCTGATAACTTGCTAGTTATTTCTTTTGTAATAAGCTTGTAGAAGGATTGTTGATGAAGTATGTATAATAAGATGTAATCTCTGGCATTTTCCATTTTTGCTGATGTTTACGGGCGACAATCGCGGATTTTCGGCGCGTAGCCTGGGGATGTGTATGACGTCACCATTCCATTTGGGAAGTGGGACGTGACACGTCTTTTAGTGGTGGCCCATGCAGGTCCGCGAAAATGGAAAATCCAGAACGGACCTTAGGTCTAGACGTAGGTTTTAAACTCAGATAGAAAACTTTGATTTCCAACCATATCTTAGAAATCTTTAAGTAAGGTAGATAAATAGTTGGTAGCATTTTCCTTACAAATTCCTCTTTCCTATCTAGATCTTAAATCCTACTAAGGAGTTACTAACCTAAGGAAAAAATTACTTTTTATTTTCTTTTCAATCTAGGTCATGCCTCGGTTTGCACCCTTCGCAAGACTAGGAAATGATAGTCACAGCCTAGACGAGTATTATGCATTTGTAAAGAAGATGTGGCACGTAGCGCGTAAAGGAATGATCGAAGCCTATGGAGTACACTACGAATTGAAATATCCAATAGTGTCAGACATAGATGATGAAAGGAAGGAGTATTACAACTCGGTACATTATTATGTCCTGATAAAGGCAGAACCCACCAAAGGCCCAGAGACTGATCGCAATGGTACCTTGGAGGAATGGCTGCAAACTCATCCAGACGCAATAGTGCACAACATCAGGAAAATGTGGATTTAGATCCTCAAGCATGTATGTATGTGGAATGTATGAAGTAAGAATGTAATATATGGATGCATGTAGTAAGAATGTAAGTAAGTAGGGAAATATGGACTTAGATCCCTAGTATCTATAGATGATAAGTATGTGTATGTAGCTAGGATGGATGAAATGTAAGATATATCTGTATGTAGGTAGAATGTGACCAAGTATGTATGTAAGCCAAGGGCATATTGTTCTATAAATAAATAAAATATGCTTTTTCAATCTCCTTATGTTCCTTATAAGAAATTCTTACATAGGATATCATGGATGTAGGTATGGGCCTGTTTATACCCAGTTTGGAATGGGATGGAAGCGAGTACACCTTGTACCTATACCAATGCTATGCCAGGATACTATGGAACGCACCCGACTGGTATGACATTCATGCCTACCAAATATTCTATGGAGTCAGGCGTCCTAGGGTACGAGACGTTGAGGATGGTGCTAAAGTGTACTTTGAGTACACCACCTACTGTCTTTATGTCCGAGACCCGAACCGCATCTATGTCGGATTGCACGGCTACGAAGGCACCATAGATGACTTTGAGAGGTTATATACAGAAGTAGAAATCCTTGCTGAAGGGAGGGAGCTTATTGAAGCCGTAGCATAAGATGTCTTAACCCTGTACATAGTGAAGAAGAAGTCCTTTTCCTTGTATTTTGGCATCTGCAGATATGTACTTGTATGAAGTAGAATAGTTTACCATGTCACGTTTTGGGATGATGGGTGACATGAGTAACTAAGTAGCAAGAATGTATGTAAATGAAAAATGAGAGTAAGGAGCACCATTTTGTAATTACTCTCATTTTAATGAATGAATATATATATACGAAGTTTTATGATACACTCTTGTTGAAAATTATGAGTTAAATACTTCCCTGTGCACCAGTATTATTTATAAAAAAGAAAGATAGTACCCTACACCTGGTGATTGACTATAGGGCTTCGAATGAGGTTACCATCAAGAATAAATATCCCTTACCTAGGATCGATCAACTGTTTGATCAGTTAGGAGAGGCAAGGGTATTTTCAAAAATTGATTTGAGATCCGGATATCATCAGGTAAAGGTGAAAAAGGAAGACATCCTAAAGACTGCATTTAGAACTCGGTATGGGCATTACGAATTCTTAGTTATGCCATTTGGGTTGGCAAATGCACCTGCTATATTTATGGACCTGATGAATCGAATATTTTATCAATATCTGGATAAATTTGTGATTGTATTTATTGATGACATCCTTATATACTCCAAAAGTGAAGAGGAGCATGAAAGACATTTGACGATAGTATTGCAAACTCTGCGGGAAGAACAATTATATGCTAAGCTTAGTAAATGTGAGTTTTGGTTGGACCAAATACCATTTCTAGGACATATTGTCAGTGGAGAAGGCATCTCGGTAGATCCAAAGAAAGTAGAAGCAGTCAAGTCTTGGCCAACACCTAAGTCAGTAGCAGAAATCAGAAGCTTTTTAGGATTGGCTGGCTATTATCGGAGATTTGTAAAGAACTTTTCAAGAATTGCAGAACCTTTAACCCGTCTTACCCGGAAGGAAGAGAAATTTAATTGGACGGAGAAATGTCAAGCAGCATTTGACGAGCTGAAGAAAAGATTAATTACAGCTCCAATACTAGCATTACCCTCTGGTTCAGGTGGATATGAGATATATAGTGATGCATCAGGTAAAGGTTTAGGATGTGTACTGATGCAGCACGGGAGAGTCATAGCCTATGCATCCCGACAATTAAAGACACATGAAAGGAATTATCCAACTCATGATCTCGAACTTACAGCGGTAGTATTCGCACTCAAGTTGTGGAGACACTATTTATATGGAGAAAGAATCAAAATATACACAGACCACAAGAGCTTAAAATATGTCTTCACACAAAAGGAGATTAATATGAGACAGAGAAGACGGTTGGAGTTACTGAAGGATTTTGACATGGAGTTGACCTATCATCCGGGCAAAGCTAATAAGGTGGCTGATGCCTTAAGTAGAAGACCCGAAGCTTTCTTTATGAATACACCCAAAGAAATCCTTGAGGATTTGAGGAAAATGGGAATTGAAGTGATACGCCCGCTAACCGAAGGAATGTGGCAAAACTTGCAAGTACAGTCCTCCTTAATAGATAGAATTAAGGAAGCTCAACAGAATGATTCAAAACTTCAAAAAATTTGGAAACAAACAGAAGAGGGACTCCAGACCGGGATAAGGAAGCATCCGGACGGATCATTAAGATTCGGAGATCAATTATGTGTGCCCAGTGGAGATTTAAGAACAGAGGTTATGTCAGAAGCCCACAACTCACAATATTCCATTCATCCGGGCAGCACTAAAATGTACAAAGATTTGAGACAAACATTTTGGTGGCACGGGATGAAGAAAGAAGTCGCCAGATTCGTATCAAAATGTCTTGTCTGTCAGCAAGTAAAAGCGGAGCATCAAAGGACAGCAGGGCTTCTCCAGCCGCTACCCATACCCGAATGGAAATGGGAACACCTCACCATGGATTTCGTGACAGGATTGCCTAGGACCCAAAGGGGTAATAATGCTATTTGGGTCATCGTAGACAGACTTACCAAGTCCGCTCGTTTTCTGCCCTTTCGAGTTGGACAGTCAACGGAGGTCCTGGCAGAAATGTACATGAAACAGATTGTTAGTCAGTATGGAGTGCCAGTGAGTATAGTATCGGATAGAGATACCAGATTCACTTCGCATTTCTGGAAAAGCTTGCAAGAAAGTCTTGGCACTAAATTAAAATTTAGCTCCGCCTACCATCCCCAAACAGACGGCCAGTCTGAAAGAACCATTCAGACCTTAGAAGACATGCTGAGAGCGTGTACTTTAGATTTTGGAGGAGCATGGGATGATCATCTACATTTGGTAGAATTTTCATATAACAACAGTTATCATGATAGCATCAAAATGGCTCCTTTTGAAGCACTATATGGTAGGAAGTGCAGATCGCCGGTATGCTGGACCGACGTAGGAGAAAAACAATTGTTGGGGCCAGAATTAGTAACACAAACTGTGGATATCGTCAAAGCAATAAGAAGTCACCTGCAAGCAGCTCAGGACAGGCAAAAGATGTGGGCGGATAAGCACCGAAGAATATTGGAGTTTCAACCCGGAGAACATGTATTTCTGAAAATTTTACCAACTAAGGGAACCATCAGATTCGGGACCAGAGGAAAGCTAAGTCCCAGATATATTGGACCATTCGACATCCTGGAGAAAGTTAGGAATGTGTCATATCGACTCGCCTTGCCGCCAGCACTAGAAGGAGTTCATAATGTATTCCATGTTTCCCAGCTACGAAGATATGTGCCAGACACGAGCCATATACTCGATCATTCAGAAATCACCATCGGGCCTACACTCCGGATAGAACAAAGACCCGTTGGGATCTTGGATCGAATAGATAAGATACTCCGCAATCGGGTCATTCCGTTAGTACGAGTTGCGTGGAGCAGGGATTCTCCTGGAGATTCAACTTGGGAGAATGAAGAAGACATGCGGAAGCAATACCCGTATTTATTCCCTAAGACAGGTCAGTAACCATATTGCTAGTCTAATTATTTCAAATTCCGAGGACGGAATTTTTTCTAAGGAGGGTAGACTTGTCACACTCAAAATATTATTATTATTATTATTATTTATTATTGTCTTGTATTAACTTATCTTGTGGTTAGGACTTTTGTCATTTTGTGACCCTAACCCTAGCCCTAGCCTTAACCCTAACCCTAACCCTAGCCCTAGGGGGGGTGCCAAGTGCCCCCTACAAAGTATGGGTGAGGGAGGGGGACACCTCACCACAACCCCAACCCCTATATAAACACACACACACCACACATCAAAACCAAAGAAGGAAAGAAAGGGAAAAAAAAAGAGAAGAATAAAACAAACTCACACACCCACCACACACCACCCGACCCCCCCAAGCCCTTTGCTGCTGCTGCCGCTCCCTTTGCTGCTGTTGCCGCTGCTGCTCAGCCGCCCGCCGCCGCCAGCGCCGCCGCCCGCCGCCCCTGCTGCCGCCGGCCAGCCTCCGGTCACCACCCCAGCACCACCTCCTCCACTTCCACTTCCTCTTCCCCCAACTCCATCTTCAACCTCTTCATCATCATCATCTTCCATCCAAAGAGAAGACTAAACCTAGGTATACCAATTTCTCCCTCTTTCCCCAAATTTATATGTGTGCTTTTTTATTCTAAAACCCTAGGTTAGGAAACTTTTAACAAATTCCTTGTTATTGGGTTGTAATTAGGGTCTTGTGAAGAAATTTAGGTCACCCCTAACTCAAAGGCAAGTCCTCCTTCACTCTCTTCCTCCTAGATATTGTTCGATCATAATTTCCATATTTTCATGAGTAATCGATGAGTATTTAAATTCTGGAATTTAATGTAAGTCATGGTAAATTCCAATATAGATATTTTTTGAAATCAGAAATTGAAGTTGATAGACATAGGTGTAATTACGTATATATAAAAACGAATGAGTACTTTGAATGAATGTATGGGACACGACACAATTAATATTCGCAACAGACACCTTGTGTAGGATACAATACAAATTCCTAAGTATTGGACATGACACCAAAGAATTTTTCTCTTGGACACATGACATGTTTATACACACCTTGACACTGTTGATAGATGTAATTTTGATTCATATATATATATACACATAGGTCCCATGTCATCTTACTTGAACACGTATACACGAGAGTAGTTTTTTTTTATTATTAACATGATTGTATAATTCTGTCCACATTTTTTTAAACCTATCGAATAACACATGTTGGTACAATGGATAGCTAAATTAATCATTTTTGCAAGCCCCTACATAACTACGACAACTTATTTCTACGAATTTCCAACTCTCTTGCACACCAATGTAATATTACAAGGGTCTAACGTGGTTTCCTCAAGAATTGACACATAAATTTGATGTCCACACACTACTAATAGGTTCTTTGATACTTGGGATAGTGAACGGCAAGCCGCTCAAATCAAGGAAATTACTTGCCTAATTTAAATGCATGATTACTTGCTTGCTTGATTGCAACGGTAAGAAAGAATATTATTAAGCATTTTTGATACTTGCGTGGGTTTCCGGTGTTGAGGTTTGCTCCACCGAAGGGGTCGGCGAACCTGATATATATATATTTGCGTGGTTCCGGTGTTGAGAGTTGCTCCACCGAAGGGGTCGGCAAGCCCATATATTTCTTTTATATCATGTTTTGTAAATTGTCGGAACTCCTAAATACAAAGGAGACTCTGCCGAAATTTTTGAAAAATTTAGGAGATAGACAATTTCTGATTTTCGGAAATTTTAGAATCATTGGGTGGGGAGGACAACTGAATATCCCTAGATATCCCGTAACATAATAACCATAAAAAGCTGATCAGCGATTCCTGAATATCCTGATGAGTACTTCTATAGAAGTACTAGCCCAAGAGAGGCTCATGTCCTGTTACTTCTATTCCGACAGTAACATCGAATAGATTGGTTTTAGCCCAAGGGAGGCTCCGAAATTACAACCTGATCCCAGGTTAACGGGATTGTTCACGGGAATTATTTAGGGAATTAATTCAGAGTACTGTTCTCAAAATTGCATTGTATTTAGTCTACTAAATTTCATCTTACTCCAGCAAATAACTCCACCTATCAAAGGTAGGTAGTTTCTTGGTTGCTCAAGGGAAGCAAAATCCTACTGAGAGCTCAAGGGAAGCTCAGGAAATCTTACAATCCATGGAATAGGATGTCATTTACATTTCCTTGATTTTGTGAAGTAAACCCATATAATAGTGCTAGTTGGCATATTTCTTTCCTTTAAGAAAAAACTGCATCTTTCTTTTGTATACTTTACCGTCCTTGACTGAGGACTTGCTTGTCGTTTTCTAAAATGACCTAGTATTGTTCACTAGGTGAAGAAGAGGACGTCTCCGCCGAAGTAACGCCGCAGTACAACGAGGAATAATCGTCTGATAACTTGCTAGTTATTTCTTTTGTAATAAGCTTGTAGAAGGATTGTTGATGAAGTATGTATAATAAGATGTAATCTCTGGCATTTTCCATTTTTGCTGATGTTTACGGGCGACAATCGCGAATTTTCGGCGCGTAGCCTGGGGATGTGTATGACGTCACCATTCCATTTGGGAAGTGGGACGTGACAGGTGTCATTTCTAAATTTTCCTCGGATGAGGAGTAGAAAACTAGGCTTACATTTATATAATAATAAAAAGAATGACAAGTTGTCATGAAATAATACATGTCATTCCGTACATCAGGTCCATTTATTTACATTGAAACCAAAATGCCTTCAAAATGAATTAGCTTCAAAATACTTCAAAATAGGAAGAGCTTTTAGTCACTTCTCTAAAACTTCAACTAGCTTTGTGCAATCACGTTATTCCTGACACTTGTAGGGGAGTTGTCAGTACATTGGGGAATGCACTTGTGAGCCGGACTAACCTACTCACCTAAACCAACACTGCTTATTATGTAAAGCAGCAATTTTAGGTGGTCAAGCTATTTAGAACTAGGATTGATTTAGTTCATTTCGATCGCATAAATGAAAGCAAGAAACATATAATCATACCAATTATCAATGGTTTTTTACCACAACAATTGTACACTTCCCTGCATAAAACAAAGATGAATACTTAACGCCCCTGTAGAAGGCATACAATAACATGCAACATGTTTATATAAGTTCATTGGTGAATCAGACACCATGAAGGACTATTACATGGTATTATGACATGTTCTTCCAGTCCGAGTAGATAACCCCACTAAAGGTCCCACAATACCGTGCGTAAAGCACACTCCACATAATTTTCCCTTGGTCGATTTGGTTTCGGTGTCCCGAATACCATTTCGAGGAAAGTTAAATATTATGCATAAGTTGTCCATGATAATACAAATGCGTGAACAGATTATAATATATATAAATATATATATATATATATACATGGAACATAAACTGAAATAAGTAAAATAAAACTCTACGTGTACATCAGTTAATTTTTGTGATTCAGTATTTGTTTCGATTGGCGACCCAATGGTCTTAAACCATCCAATTATCCCGTAGTACCAAACCATATCCAACGGTTCCATGGTATCGCACTACGACTGTTCGTTTCTCATACAAAGCTCATATTGCATCGATATTGTGCATAGATGCACTTAACAATTATAGTTATTCAGTGTTCCATTATTATTATCACAACATACATGTAGCCTTTATATATTTATTATATTCCATTACTATTATTCACTTGTGTGAAGGAGTAGAAAATAAGGATTAGTACCACCCACAGAGTAGAGAATTTGCCAAGAGAAGAAGAATTTTTTGCAATGATCAAACGTCAGTTATACGTCCTCCTGTAATGGCATCAATATCAAATCATTATCCCATCTTTGATTCACCACATCTCTACGCAGAACATCATTCACGCTCTAATTGAAATCGTTGGTACCAAGCCTTCTTGTCCAGTAGAAAAGATTTGATGAACTTAACAAGTTTTGCAAATTCAGCATCGTAGTTATCCACTGACATGTTTCCTTGCTTAAGCACGACGAACTCGTCTTCTTTTTGCTGACGAATTGATAGGGGAATATGTTACTCGAGAAATGCTTGCTTAAATATCACCTAAGTGATTCTGGCACTCCGGTTGGCACTGTAGATCGCCTTCTTTTTAGCTTCCTACCAACCATGTTCCTTCGAGCGTAGCTGTACATACGTGTATGCTACCTTCTTGGACCCTTGAATGTCGATGAGGCCAAACAAGCCTTCAGTTGCGGAAATCCAGTCCATAACTTCGTTCGGTTCGGCTCTGCTATTGAATTCAAGGAGATTCATCTTCTTGAATTCACTAGCTTGAAAGTAGACTTATGTTAGGGTCATATACTAAAAGCATCAATTTTTTATTAACTATATTTTTATCTTTTTTGAATGAGAATTATATGGGCAAATATTTGCATATTATATTTGTTATAATATTAATACAAGTGTTTGATATTCTATATTATAGATAATATGGTGTGTGGTGTCACACAGATGATCATGTTATCAATTTCCTGTAGAATATATAAATGGTTCACAATCTAGATAGATTTGTACAAACCATTGGTAAGGTTGTACTGTAATCTGGTATTAGTCTATCTTGACTATCGTTTTGCACTAATGCTCTTTATGTGTATTAAACATAACCACTTGAAGCTGTTCTCTTTGTACTGACTAAATAAGAGAAAAATGTTATTGTGGATGCTTGCGCTCTTAATTCGAATATAATAATGGACATGTATATGTAGTGTGCATTACTTTGACTCATAAAAAAGTGAGATTCATTATGGGTCAACAACCTCTATAAATTGGATAATGGCATTGTAAAGAATCCATATCCCGATATGCCAGGTTGACGATGTCGCCTTAAGGAGCTCATAAGGATTGTTATGTAAACCATGCAGATGGATTATATCTGATATGACAAATAAAGTTAAGTGGTATAACTTAAGGATAAAAGATGCCGATCAATATAGTTGTCAGTAACTTAATTTGATCGACAACATTCGATATCCTAACATGGAAAGATGAATAAGCATATAATAAGGAGCACATAAATGTAATTTAGGATCATGAAGGTAGTGCAACAATATTTCTTTATTAGACCGAGCTATTGCTACTGGATTTGGGTTGTGTATTCGGGCTGAACATGTGATACCCAGATCCAATAGAGATATAATCCTAATTTTTTCCTTACGATTGCTGTTGTAGCCTATATATCTTCTATTCTCTAGCCATCAAAAAGTATCAAAAAAGAGAAGCTTTCTGAAAATTATTCTTTCTTCATGTAAGAAAAAAATAGAGGTCAGCCAAGGAGAAGAAAAGGTTGGGAGATTGTCGCCCACACAACGTCCAACCTGAGTACGACATAAGATTTTGAGGATGTTGACTGATCGAGGTTGCTAAAAATCATCATCTATGTAAGCCCGCTGATTTTTAGAATTTATTTATTTTTATTTAATATGGTAATATTAAAATATATTTGAGTTATTAATGACTATAGTAGTAGCTTATCGTATTTTTTATTTTGAAGCACAACAAATATCGATTTCTCAAATCTAATTCCATATTTAAATTCTATATATGTACACCTTCAATTTGATATATCATGTCCCATCAAAACCTGTTCTCCAACATTCTTTTGACTTCGCACAACTTCGGGTCAACTTAGACTATTTTGACCGTTTACCGTCATTCTGGACCTAACTTCCAACTTGAATTCGGGACTCAACATAGATCAAAACTATTTGATCCAATATATAGTTTTGACCCATTTTGATCTTACTACGCACATGTCTAGGGTGTACCATTCAATCGAGTTCCCATGTGCTATTTATTTGCAAATGGCACATGAGACCCATTAGTTGACTTTTCGGGTTCAATTCGATTTGAAAATCTATTCGGACCCTAATCTAGCCAACCCCACTTGTTAGAGCCTATCTAATGTTTCCAAAATAAATTAGATATATATTTAATTAATTTTTAGTAATTAAATTGCTGCCATGTGTATTAAATCTCCTATCTTTGACTTGGTCAAACAACCCACCCAATAAGGAAACCTATTATAATATTAATCCTTTGGAGGGCCGAATCCTAATCAAATTAATCCAAACCAAACCCAAATCCCCATTATATAAAACCTATAGAAAAACTACATACTAAAACCCTCCACATAACCGCCACGCCCTCTTTATCTCTCAAAATCGAGCACCCCTCCAATCTATTTTCTATTTTTTGCACTTTCCTTTCCATCCGACAGAAACTCATCACCCCAACCTCTTTCAACCCTCCTAACACCTTCATCTAGACCCTAAGACACCCTATAATACCCCAGCACCTTCCCGAGGAGCTTCATCTCCTAATTTGGTCAGTACGAGGTATGGAAGGCACCAGAAGTCGACCGAACTTGTGTTGAATTCGTCAAAACAGGTATATTGTTTTGCATCTAGGGTTTCGTATACTTTTCGATCTCACCTTTTCATGAACCAAAACTAATGGAAAGATCTCCATGTCTATATTCATGTTCAATTGACCATCTACACAGTTCTAAATGGTTTGTCCGTGACGTCAATTCTACGACAAGGTATCCAAAATAGACCAGATATATTATGAGTAGATTTTCATTTATTTTCGGTCAGAGTAGACCTTTATAATATTTTTTATAATAAATTAGACATCAAGAGATTTCCAACGCATATTCTTTTGTTGAGTTTTGAGTTCGTTTGTTATTTATTAAAATTCTTGACTTTATTGTAACATCGTAACTCCGAAAATTATGTGTTCTTGGTATCCAAAAGCCTAGATACTTCATATATCTTTACTAAATTATTTGTTGTACAAGGTTTGATGTTAAAAACACTATTTTAACTAATTTTGATAATTTTTTCAGAATTTAATATTTTTATTTATTTATTGATTCGGGACTCAACTAGTAGGCCAATTGTGGTATTATGTTGTAGTATCAACATGGACCTATTGTGCTTGAGTTTCCACCATTAAAATAGTATTTTTGGTAATATAAAGATATTTATAATTATTTTCCAAAAATTAAATTATTATTTAATATTAGATATAAATTATTTTTATAAAGAAAATTAGTACTATATATGTTGTATGGTGTTGTACCGACATCATGACAACTATTGGGTATAGATATTAATCTAATTTATATATAGTAAGTCGTTATAAAGTATTAATAATAGTATACTATTATAGGTGAACTTGGACGAAGTAACGATGACATCGGAGTTGGTCAGGCATACACTCAGACATCGGTTACAGACAAGTGTACCTTGCCAATGTTTTATTATTCTTTTATTGTTGTATTTTATTTCTTGCTATAGACTTTGTGGACATAGGAACGATTTGTACTTAGCGTCCAAGGGTTACTTGGGTGCCGATGTTAGTTTACAGATATCGGATATCAACACTAGGCATGGCGTTGTATCTTATCCGTGTCCATTGACACGAATGACCCCAGGACACTGACACGTTCATGATGCGAGGTTTACATGATTATTCATGATATTGAATTCGTAGTAGTTTACTAGATTGTTCATTGTTATTGTTATTGCTATAGAGATGACTATATGGACTTGACATTGATAGATACTAGACATGGGGTTAGGAAGAACTTGACTATAGAATCAAACTTATTGTATTGTGGCCTACTATCGTGAGTCTTTAGCTCTGTAGCAGAGTAGAGTTTATCGCTATCGTGATTGATTGTCCTTAGTCCCACGACACGGTACTGGGGACAATAGCTTACTGAGGTGCTTATGAGCATTAGTAGTGGAAGTCTGATATTCTAGTACATGTTCTCACATGCATATCACTTAGACTGGTTATGGTAGATGCCTTTTGTTCATTTAACTTTTTACTATTACTTGGCATATTTTTATGTACCTTGCTAGTCCCATGAGGACCTGGTGATCTCTCTAGGTAATAATCATGCAGAGCTGGTTTGTTCACCATGGAGCTATTGCTATGACTGACTCGGGTATTTTATCATAATCGTGTACTATTTCTATTATTTATACTCTGCTTTTAGCTTAGTTTTATAGACCCATATCATTTTTTGGGTCTAATCGAACATGTAATTGGGCTACAGACCATAATATATATTGTTTATTACTGATTTACTTATTCTATGGATTGAGTTAGATATGTTCATAGTTGATTGATAGATAGAATTAGGACATCAAGACAGCTTATACGTATTCAAGCTAGGCTGGAGTCCGCTTGATATGTAGCTGGAATGTATATGATTTTCTAGTCCTACTTATTTTAGGACTAGGGCATTACAATCTACTTGTCATTATTTCATGTATAATTCATAAAATCTACTTTCCGCCATTGAAGGGTTAGATCATGTCTTAAACCTGCTTATTATTTCTCGATCGATATGCACGCCAATCTGCGGTTGTCATGCCCTAGTCCCAAAATACATAGGACTAGAAATATAAGCATGCCAGCTGGTACGATTTGGAATAAGTTTTCAATTTAATGGACTTACCCCAAATATACTATGTTGTCAGGTAGACTAGACATAAGCTAACTAAATTATATCTTAATCCAAAATAATGAATGAATATTAAGATGGAACATAATATGCTAAAGTTGGCCACCCAGTAATATACATGTTCGAGCAAGCTCGAGAAAAGAATAATCTTGCAAAATATTAGGCTAAAATAGCAGCATGAACCAATAGAAGAAAAAACGTGAATAAGGAAGAATAAAATAAAAATACCAACAATATATATACCTGAAATCTCGGTACAACACTCAACACTAGTCCCACTACTCTATAATAACCGCTCAATAAATACCTGGAGAGATCATCACGTCCTCAAAGGAACGTAACAAGATACAAAAGGAGCATGCCAATGTAAAACTAAATAACTATAAACATGAAATAAATAGTCTGGATCATAACACGGTCCAGTATTCTACCATCAAAGCAGTGAACCACTCCTATCACCAGACAAGGACAAGGGGTGGCACACTATTTTGCGATAAGACACTATCCCATACCATAATACGAACTGAATAAAAAGGAAAACTAACCAACTAAGTGAATGCATGTTGAAGTCAACTTTGGACGTATGGGTGGGTAAATAATAAGGTAGCATCGAAACACAGGTCGATGTCGGTCACGAGGTGATGCGCAAACATGAAGCCATATACCAAACAGTTAACCATAAACCCATACCCGGATACACTAAGGCTAATGACCCTGCAATCTCCTCCTAAGATTACGAAATCTAAATAGGTTGTCCCATACATCTTCTAGTAGTCTTCCTCGCCCAAGAACTTGCACAAGTCATATCCATGACTCAGATAAACTATATCTGCATGCAAAGTCATCCTACCTAAACACAAACTAACTATCCAATGAGTCAACGCACCGATATCGATGGCCAGTCAATGCGTAAACTCGTGCATATGAAACCTCACTCATAGTTATAATATTCACAAGGAAACAAGTTCCTAATTAATATATTAAGCTAGTAGCACAATATAGGCAACTTGTCAATTTGTTTGGAAGCAAATAAAACAGGAAAAATAATAGGTTTTAATTCTGGATATACCATAGAAATAATGAAAAATATGGATTTATATCGAGAGATACATGAAAGACATCATAAAGAAATTCTACGAAGAATTTAGAGTTCAAAGGCAATACTAGATTCAATAAAATTCGATGTTCGATAACTCGTCCTATGAAGACGGATGCATAAACATAAGAAAAACTCAATGTGATCATGAGAGACCATTATAGAATGATAGAGAGGGTTTTAGGATCATTAACAATAATTCATTTGAGTTCGAAAACTATGCAAGTCGTCGAAAACATTCACGCACCGAAATTGGTTTAGTCTGGACCAACTTTCGTGCAACGAGCGCCACGAACAAACAAAGTGGGTCCACATGAGATTGATCTTGTAAATGGAATATGACATGTAGGAGTACGTGTTAGAATTGTTTTTGCGGTAAAAAGATGAATAAAAGTCATGAAGACGTTGGTTCAAAGTCGAAATATCTGTTGTGTTCATAGATTGGGTCAAATGAAGTTGTGCGACTTTGGTGGCTTGTGCCGCCAACTTAAGTTGATGTGGCAACTTGGGAAAGTCCTAAGATGGAAGAGAAGGGTCTTGGGGTCACGAGGAAGGTGGTGGTGGTTCTATAATTGGTCGAGAAGAGGAGGTTATTTGGCCGTTAGGGTTTGGTGGTGCCGGCGGTTATGGACAGCAGTAAGTTGTCGGGTTTTGTAGGGAGGAGGCTAGGGTCGGCCAGATTTTGGAGGTTAATATGTAAAAAAAGATAGGGGAGTGGGTTAGGTTTGATAGTTGAAGGGTTTGGTAAAGTTTGGTAAGGTTTTGGTGGCCCAATCAAAATATATGTGACATGCGTCACAAAAAGATTTGACTGGGTTTTCAAAATAGGAAAGTGAATATTGGATGCTATTCATATTGATTTAAATCAATAATTGCTTCTTATTAATTGAGAAAAATTAATCTAAAATGAATCTATAAGGTTAGGGCAAACTAGAATAGGCTCTACCATAACTAGTTGGGTTATATTTGGTTCAATGGATTTGATCTAGTCGAAATGGGTTTCAAAAGTCTATTAAGTGGGTCTTGTGTGCCATTTGAATATAAGTAGCATATGGAAATCGAATTGAGTGGAGCACTAGTGGTATGTGTTTAGTATGCTCGAAATAGGTCAAAACTATTTATTGAGTCGAAGGATTTGGATCGAAATTGGGTCGCCAATTTAAATTGGAAAGAACAACAATATTACGATAGATAATATAAGTGGCCTTTTTGACCCGAAACTTGTGCAATAAAATAGAGCACAAGGGAATGAGTTTGAGTGGGATACAATAAGCCTAAATGAAGATGGACTCATCTAGATCAAGCATGTAAATGTTTTTAAGAGTATGGCATTAGTTGGGCTCCTAAAGTCAAAGCTACGAAAAATGGTATTTACTGATAAAAAATAATAGTGGAAAATTTTCTATTAATAAATATATTAAATAAAATTTAAAATAAACCTAGAAAATTCAAAGGGCTTTCAGCGATCATAGAGATTCGTCTTCAAAATGAGACCTAAAAATATAGACAAAGCTTCTTCACGGGTGGACGAGCTCAGCGCCTATGTACGTCTTCGTGGTTAATTCCCAGCACCTGTGGAGACGTATGTTAGTACAGAAAAATGTACTTGGGAGCTACAAATTAACCCAACTAACCAAAAACAAAATGATAATCATTTGAAACATGCAGTATTATTAGTGAGCATTCTATCTTTCATTAAGTCTATTAACAATTTATAAGACTAATAAAAACATAACGGGTATCACCAACGGTGATTTTTTACTTCGATTTTCCTTTCCTATATACAAGGCTTACCATATTGTTTCCTACAGAAGACATTATGTAATGCCCCAGTCCCAAAATACTTAGGACCGAGTACGTAGGCATGACAGTTGCATATATACGAATAATACTCCAATATATGGAATCCTCGTATATGTACATAAGTTGTAAATATAAAATAATCAACGGCCATAATATAATCATCTAATCTCATCACAGCTTAACACAGAAGATAATAGAGTCCAAATAATAAATGAGTGTATCAAAGAGATAGTCGGGTGGACATACCCACTCCAAACATCTATAAAAAATAGTCTCAAATGATTGGAGTCCAACCTCCGCAAAATAGAAAAAAAAGATAAAAAAGGTCCACTAAATGTCTCAATAAAATAGACTAGAACTCAGCAGGAGATGCCTCGTCATCAATGTATGAAGGATCCAGTGTCGCTCCATACTCCTGCGAGAAATCGTCTAACCCTGGAGAGATAACCAGGTCCTCAGAGGGATGTAAAAAGATACAAGAAAATACCATGCCAAATAAACTGTGATATATAATAGAAAAAAAAGGGATGCATGCAATAGGGTGCCTACCAGTTCTACAGTGATAATGCAGTTAAGAACAAACCTTCAACGCATGGGCACTCTGGCTACAGGAACTCGGTATGGTCCCACCAAAATACCAGGGACCTCAAAGCATAACATTCATCGAATTTCAGAGGCAAGCAGGATCAGGAATAGGAAAGTGCATACGTAGCCCATACATTAAGGAACTATCCTCCCCATCCAATGTCTAGTAGGCTCACATCCATGTCCCATAGGAACCTCTAGTAATTGCCAAGTTCACTAGCATGCAATTCTATTGACAGTTACTCCTAACCGTCGCACGCCTCATACGTATCGGTGGACAACCGACTATGCGAGTACGTGTCCTACATGTGACTCACAACTCGTGATGATCATGTGTCAAGGCCGTATGAGGTATACCAATACCTCATTATAACTGGATGGTCACTAGGCTAAGTCAATACAAGAGAAATAAACGAAAAGCAATAAAACGACTGATAGAGTCGCTTGCACCCAAGTGTGACTTGGACGCACAGTGATATAATACTAACAAAAGATAAGTAATGATGAATATAAACTGAAAATAAGAATAAGTAAATCATAGAGTAAGGTGGCAAGGTATCTTGCGTGGCGATGCGGGAATGGCAATCCAATGATCAAGTACGTCAGCAATAAAATCTCAAAATCTACGAACGGCTCCGGATGCTGAAACAAACATTAAGAATATTTTCGGTGTAAAAGATATATCTAGAAAACTCCTGTATAAAAGTCCAACTCTGGAACAGGGGCAAAATCATAATTTTGGGTCAAAACGATGTCCGCCGTTGAACATATTTTACACCGAAACATGTGCCAATGTCTATGGTCTCTAAAGTCGTCAAACTACATGTCTACGGGTCCGATTTGAAGAGACGAACCCAATCGTAAGTCCAAACTTGAATTCCGGCGGGCCGTGTATAATTTTGCCCGTTAGATCGGATCACGGGCCCACTAAATAGGCGTTCCGGTTGACCTTCTCAGAATCAGACCAAACTTGGCACACAGGACCAAAATTTTGATATAGTCCTGCTAGCGCAAGTTTCTTCTCGATACGATGAATGTACATGAAGTTATGGCCAAGTTTGCAAAAGGTCGATAAGGGGGTATCTTGACGGATACGTACTGATTTCGTCGTGCACACGCAACGAAATCGAGTTTCGTCGGTTCCCACACGTCGGCAATATCCATACGTGCCTTTCGATGCATATAGTGTGTGACCACGTCGCCCAATTTGTCGAGGCACACGTCGTATCGGTAGGAAATGCTAAAATTTTATAGTTTAAAACCCAGTTTTTCGTCCAACTTCAAAATCGGATTACTTCTTGTGTACCTACTGAAATTACAAACTACGAGTTACATTTTACTCATGTATAGAATGTCTTTGACTATGTGGAATTAGTTTTTCAAAAATTAGCAATAGGTTGGTCAAAATTGGTCTTCCAAATAGGGTTCCCGACTGTTCTTAATGCCCTATTTTTTGGGGCAAAATTGACTCGACTTTGCGTCGAATCTGCAGCCGATCTAGGGGGTGATGTCGAAATCCTTCAGAAGGGATTCGAAGGGGGTTATATTGGATGCTACTAGGAATTTGTAGATCAAGCTTTTATAAAAATATAACGAAGTTACATGGGCAGAAATATGGGTACCTAGATGATGGCTCAGAACGGAGTCGTTCTGTTCACGGTCGGATTGGCACAGCGCGGCGGGTTTCGATGGTCGGCAACTGCATGCAGGCACTCGATAAGTGGCATGGGAATGTCGGGGTTGCTCTAGACTCGGGAGAGGCTCTCTTGATTATGTTTTTCGATAGGGTTTTGATAAATCTATCGGGGGTTCGAGTTTTATATACCTTATTTAAAACTGAATTAAATTTGGATTCTCTATCAGGTTTTGATTTGGTTTGAGAGGTTTAAATGATTGAGAATCCTATTAGGATCAATACAAAAAAAAAATTTGAAGGGCTTTGGTGTAGGTTTGATGTAGTTTCGAAAATACTAACCCAAGCTTTTTCTTCTGAGCCTTTCGGCACGGGCTCTCGCAAGGGGGTACTATAGTAGCAGCTACTTGCCCCATGCTTTCATTTTATATATATACATATATAAATATATATATGTGTGTGTGTGTGTGTATATATATATATATAGAGAGAGAGAGAAAATTTTCTCCTCTTCTTCCAGGTCCTTGATGGTTTGATGGCTCTCCCCCCCCCCTCGCGCTCGCCACCGGAGCCGAGCGACAGCCCGCCGCCAGCCGCTCATTCCCCTGCCCCTCTGTGGTTGCCCGCCTGGCCCCTGCTCCTCCGATCGCCCCTCTTTAGTGACTGCTAGCAGCCAGCGCGCATTCCCCAACTGGTCCAATGACCAGCTCGCCATATTCGGTCTTGCGCCAGCGGAGGTGGCCCCCAAGCTCCGGTGGTATCCCCCCCCCCCGCCAGCCCCTGACCTAGGCGTCGCGAGACCACTTCGGTGGCCTCCGGCCGTGGCCTCGCCGCCCGTCGAGCTCCTCAGGGAACCGTCCCCTCCGTGTACGGCCCCCCCGCTTAGCTGGCCCCACCCTACCCCGGTCACCCCCGGCCATCCGCCACCCCGGCCTCCTAGCTCCGCCTCAGGGTATCCTTCCCCCTCGGAAACTGCCCCTTCCTCTTCGAGACACATCCCCAGAGTCTCCCGCCCTTTCAGTTCGAATTTTGAACTTCCTTCTCCCCCTCGCGAAGATGGAGGAGAGCTCACGTGCGTCGAGGGCCAGCTGCAGCTATGCATCCACCTCGGCAGTGAGCACTCATGCACCCCTTATCCCTCCCGCGAGGGATCATGCGCCCACAGCCCCCCCCATCGGGCGCCCATGAGCCTACCCCGAGCATGGGCCACTATGCGCCCACTGCTCCCGTGACGGACTATGCGCCCTCAGCTCCCCCTTCCACGCCCATGCACCCTCCCCAAGCAAGGGCCGCTCTGCGCCTCCTGCTCCCGTAGGGGACTATACGCCCACAGCCCCCACCCTCCCGGCACCCATCCACCCACTCCGGACTCATGCACCCTCCGGGCAGCCATGTGCCCTCCTCGTCACACCACTACGTCGACCTTATCGGCCATGCACCCTCTTCGCTCCCCTCCTCCCGAATGCGCCCACTCCAGGGGGCTTCCGGGACCGCATGTGCACGCTAATGGTGGTCTCGCACCCCTATCCCGGGCGCCATCGCCGCAGGGACATCATCCCCCCGACCAGCTCCACGACTCTGTCTTACGCAGAGGCGCTGCGTCCTGATAGAAAGTCACATCTCACCCTCCATACTGAGGTCCTCGTCCTTTCGGACATTAAAATCTCGGCCACCTCCGACGGTCATCCCATTCGAGTTCCCTTCTCCACCGAAGAGGTATCCTCCTTAGCGGCTGGCTTCGCAAAAACGCTAGTCCTGAAATTCTCCTCGGGGTGCCCAAAGCTCTCCAAAGCCCAAGATGTCATCGCAGGTTGGGGCCTCTCCTCTTCTTACAGAATCGCACCGCTGGATCCCAAGCACATGTACCTCCACCTCTCCTCCGACCTTGACTACACCAAAGTCTGGGCTAAAGGCTCCACCACCATAGATGCTCACAGCATCAAAATCGCCAAATGGTCCCCCAGCTTCAACCCTAAAGTTAACTCGTCGATCATCTCGACATGGATCACCCTTCCCAACCTCCCCCTCGTCTGCTTCGTCCCCGTCGCTCTGAAGAGAATCGCCAGCACTTTCGGATCGCTTGTGGCCTCGCAGATGAAACACGCAACCTTACCAAAGGGGACTTCGCCAAGATTTGTGTAGAACTCGACCTGGCCACATATTCCCCATCCATATCGATATCGAGCTCGGGAAACGGACGCACACCCAAGCGCTGGTGTACGACAACAGCATCATTTTCTACAAATACTGTCAGATCCAAGGTCACACCACCAGAATGTGCTTCAGAGCACATCCGGAGCTGAAGTAGAAACCCATCCAGAAGGCGCATACCTCGAAGGAGACCCTCTCCACCCCCTCTGATCCGATCCTCCCACTTCCCAACAAACACTACCACTTTGAAGACAACAACGGCATCATCCCCCCGTCAAACAATACCAGCGCCCGCCTCGATCCTCCGACCATCCTTCTCAACAACCAATTCGACATCCTCACTTCATCTAATTCGAGAACGCACCTGATGTTACTTCTCCGGCCTGCGAAGAGCAAGCCCAGCTTGCCCTGATTCTTCACCCAACCCTCACCAGTATAGCAGATTTGCCTCTCATCATCGGCACATATTTTGCAGCAGACCCGGACAGCCTCTACCTCGTCCATGCCGACAGGCTGTAGCAAGCCCAGGAAGCCGGATTCTTTGATCCCAACAACCCCCTCTGCACTCTGACATATTTTGATGACGCAAAAGCCATCCAGCTAGAGGAGCAGGGCATATCTACAAACAGACCGCCCGACGCGACGGCCGGCCCTTCCACTGCGATCTCGAGACCCCACAAATCCTTCCACAACAAAAAAAACAAGGCCTGGAGCCCACGCCAATGACCATGAGGTCAGCCACAAAACTCAACAACCACCTCCCTCTGTACCCATTCCAATACTTAACATCCTCTCGTGGAACGTTAGAGGGCTGGCCAATAAACCCACCTTGAGCAGATTACTCAGCCTCAACAAAATCTACCGTATCGACATCTTAGTCATCATCAAACCCAAAATCCTTCACAGAAAGCTCAGATCCATCCAGCTGCACCTCGGCTTCCCGGCTACAGTCATCGGATGCAACGACATCTGGATCCTCTTCGCCGCCGGATGCAAATTCGACACTGTCTACGACTCCAAACAGGCACTCTCCGGCTGGATTGAACATCTATCCCTCCAATCCTGAACACACTTCTATACAGTCCACGGCAGCTGTGACATCTCCGACCGCAAGCTGCTCTGGACCACTCTGTCGGATACCCATCTCCACCTTAATAACCTTCCGTGGCTTTTCATCGGCGACTTTAACGCGATCTCGAGCAGAGACGAGAAGTCCAGGGGGCGCCCACCCCCACAGCAGGCCATGAATGACTTCAACACCTTTATCTTCAACGAACACTTGTCCCCACTCCCCTTCTTCGGGAACGCATTCACCTGGTACAACATGCAGGAAGGCGCTAGTAGACAATACTCCCATCTCGATCGCGTGCTCATCAATAATTGTTGGTCAGACATGGGTCTCATCTCCAATCTCTCCCACCTCAACTCTACCGAATCAGACCACTCTCTCCTCATAATCGAGATTAGCAGCAATTCCAACCTTATCAAGAAAACTTTCGATTTATGAAATTCTGGAGCCACCACCCTCAATTCTGTAACATCGTGGCCTCCGTCTGGCGATCTACAAGCAACCCCGATCCCCTCACTCGTGTGGCAGACAAACTAAAAGCGACTAGACGCGTGCTTTCGACCTGGAGCAGAAGCATCTTTGGCAACATTTTCTAGGCAATTAAGATGGAAGAGGATGACGTCATCAGGGCTGAGGTCCAGTACGCCTCGATCTACTCTCCTGCGAACCATGCTACGCTCAACGTCACTAGAGCCCTTCTCAAATCCAGGATAAAGGTCAAAACCGAATTCTAGAAGCAGAAAGCCAGACTTATCTGGGATGCCGAGGGGGATAGAAACTCCAGCTTCTTCCACTCATACATCAAAGGCCGCAGGCAACAACTTATCCTGTACCAAATCACCGACGACAGCGGCACAGTTTTCAAAGGCCAGAGGAACATCCAGGTGGCAGTAGCTAATTTCTACACCAAACTTTTCGCTAAAGAGTTCATCGCTAAGGACGAGGACTTCCTGGTCAAGATCCCCAACTTGATCAGCGCATGAGAGAACTATCAACTCCTGATCCCCCCATCCGTCGACGAAGTTAAAACTTCTGTGTGGTCCCTCGACGCGCACAGCGCTCCCGGGCCCGATGGCTTCTCCGGCGTGTTCTTCCGATCTTGCTGGGACATCATTGAGCACGACATCCTTGAGGCCGCGGCTACCTTTTTCTAAGGTGCGAGTTACCCCAACGCCATCTCTTGCGCTAACCTCATCCTCATCCCCAAAAAAGACAACCCGGAGACCTTCAAAGACTTTAGACCTATCAGCTTATACACCTTCACCAATAAAATCATTGCAAAGATCATCGCCAACCGCATGGCTGTTCTCCTTCCCAAGATCATCATAGAAGAGCAAAGAGGCTTTGTCCCGGGTCAAAACATCACCGACATCTTTTTAGCGCAGGAAATGATAATCTGTATGAAATTCCCAGCCGGAGGGAACGTCGCCATCAAGCTGGACATGCAGAAAGC
This sequence comes from Iris pallida, assembly GCA_029216955.1. Classification (NCBI taxonomy): domain Eukaryota; kingdom Viridiplantae; phylum Streptophyta; class Magnoliopsida; order Asparagales; family Iridaceae; genus Iris; species Iris pallida. Next base: position 3,853,580 of record JANAVB010015200.1, read on the forward strand.
CTATGATCGTCTGGACTAGCAGTTCATGATTTGGGTTTTCAGGGCCTTTGGATTCTCCAAAATTTGGATTGACGTTATCTTCATATCAATTAGCAACTCCTGGTTTTTCACTGTCATAAATGGGCAAGCTGAGGGCTTCTTCAAATCTAGCAGAGGGGTCAGACAGCGCGATCCCCTATCATCCACCATCTTCATCATCGCTGTCAATGCGCTCAGCAGAAACCTCAACAGCATGGCCAACATCCCTAGATTCAATCATTTCCATACCACCACCGGTTGTCTTCTGATCACTCATCTGGCATACGCGGATGACATCCTCATCTTCTCCTCCAGTGACATCGGATCGGTCGAGGTGGTCCACCGAACTCTAGAGAAATACACCAGATGCTCGGGTCAGCGAGTTAACACCAACAAAAGCGTCATCTACACCCACCATAAAGCAGACAAGATCCACTCGAAAACCCTATCCAACATGACCTCTTTCTCTATCGCATACCCTCCATTCTCTTACTTAGGATGTTCGTTGGTGTACGGGAAAGCGAACTCCGGCATCTTCATGGACTTGGTGAGCAAAATCAGGAAAAAAAAATCGAGGGCAGGCACAACACGACCCTCTCTCTGGGAAAAAAGATGATCCTGATCAAACACGTCCTCTCCTCCATCCCTATCTACACCCTGGCCATTTGTTCCCCCCTAAGAAGGTATTATCCTTATTAGAATCCCTCTTCTTCGACTTCTTTTGGGGCCACCCCGAAAGTAAGGTCAAGCACCACTGGGCCAGCTGGGACACGATGGCCAGACCCACGAACGAGGGAGGCCTGGGATTCAGTAAACTGACGAACATTATTGACGCCTGCTCCATGAAGTTATGGTGGAAGATCCGTACGAAAACCTCTCTCTGGACCAGGTTCATGAAGGCCAGATACATCCGATATCACCACCCCGTAACCGCGGTTGCAAAGAACAGATCGTGGGCATCCTGGCGCCGTACCTTCATAGGCGTCACCTCACAGAACCTCACATCTGCTTGCATCTCGACAATGGTAGGTTGTTGCTGTGCCATGAACGGTGGCTCAGTAATGTCGTCCTCCAACAAACACCAGACACCCCACCGAACTGCGTGATCCGTAATCATTGGGAACCCGAATCCGGTTGTCGATGGGATAGGGTCAAAGACTGGCTTAGCCCAGAGACAAAAGGCGGACTTGCAACTATTGGCGTTCAACTCTGCAATAACCCAGACGTCCGAAAGTGGATCCCCTCGTCCGACGAAGAATTTTCGTTGGCGTCAGCCAAGACAGTGATTAGTGGCACCGGAGTCCCGTCCCCTATAATTATCCTATTCTGGACGTCCTACATCCCTACTAAATGGTCTATTCTGCTCTAGAGAGCACATCGTAGGAAACTCCCAACCGACGACTCCCTCACATCCATCGGCTTTAGTTTGGCATCGAAATGCCATTGCTGTATCTCACACCGGCCAGAAACAGCAGAGTACGTCCTGCTCTCCGGTGACCTCGCCTTCGGGTTATGGGATAGCCTCTCCCTTTGATGTAGGCACGATCTTCAAGCCGGGGGCTTCAACGATATCTTCGTCAGCTGGGGCTCCTCCCACGGGCATCAGATCGTCGCTGTCGCCGATATTTGGATCCTTTGGAAGAATCGAAACAAATTTAGGTATGAAGGTCGCCAATACAACCCCAACCAGCTGCTCAGGGAGACCTAACGACAAATCGTCAAGTACGACAGGCAGTGCGCGTATTCCGTGGATTTTGTCCGGTCAGTTCTGTCCTAACCAGGCGCTCGGTCCAGCGAGCAGTTTTTGCTTCTGGCCTTTTTCATTTTTTGTTGTCTGTTTTTCAGCTCGCGCTTGATGCGCTTAGTTGTAAAGGCTTCGGCATTTTACGCCTGATACATCAATAAAGCTTTGCTTTCAGGAATATTGAATATATATATATATATATATATATATATATATATATATATATATATATAAAATATATATATATATATATATTTTATTTATATATATATATATTATATATATTATATATAACTAGAAAACTAGTGTATTGATATAGTAATACATATAATAAAATTGTTATAAAAAACTAAAATAAAATATGAGCGTATTTACATCCTACCCAACTTATAAGAATTTCGTCCTCGAAATTAAACTAAAGGTATGGGGTATGCAATAAAATGTGAAATTAAAGGGGACTAATGTATGAAAGTCGTACCTTAGTTTTCGAACAAATGGGGGTAGCAATTTTGGATGTCATCCTTGCGCTCCCAAGTTGACTCTCCTGGCAAGTGATGCTTCCATGCTACGCGAACCAATAGTATAGATTGATTCCGTAACACCTTCACTCGGTGAGTAAGGATGCCTACTGGTTGCTCTTTGTATGACAAGCTCATTCCAACGGTGATCTCGGAGTGATCAAGCACATGACTGCTATCCGCCACGTATCGCCTCAGCTGCGACACATGGAATACGTCATGTACTCCCTCTAGCGATGGTGGCAAAGCCAATCTATAGGCAACTTCTCTAATATGTTTAAGACATCGAAACGGCCGATGTATCTTGGACTCAACTTGCCACGTCCTCTGAATCGAATCGTGCCTCTCGTGGGGGATCTCTTCAAGAAAATATGGTCGCCTTCCTTGAACTCTAAGGGTCGACGACGATTATCGGCACACTGCTTCTGTCGATCCTGCGCTGCTCGCAGGTGATCTTGTATCTTCTTCACCTTTTCCACTGTGCTCAAAACAAACTCGAGGCCCAATATTTGTCGCTCTCCTATGTCGCTCCAACAAACAGGAGATCGACACTTCCTTCCATACAATGCTTCAAACGGAGCTATCTGAATGCTCTCTTGATAGCTATTGTTATAGGAAAACTCCACAAGACGAAGGTGGTCTTCCCATGATCCACCAAAGTCAAGCATACACGCTCTCAACATATCCTCTAGTGTCTGAATCGTTCGCTCTGACTGGTGTCTGCGGATGGTATATCGTGCTAAGCTTCAAACATGTACCCAAATTGTCTTGCATACTTCTCTAAAAGTGTGAGGTTAACCTCGAGTCACGGTCTGACACGATGCTAACTGATACACCGTGTAGCTTCACTATTTGCTTTATATACAAATTTACTAAACTTTTGTGGACTGTTCCACTCTAAAAGATAAGAAATGGGCTGACTTGGTAAGCCTATCAACAATCACCCATACCGCATCTTGTCCACTAGAACTCTGAGGAAATCCTGTGACGAAGTCCATCGTAATGTGCTCCCACTTACACTCGGGAATGGGTAGCGGTTGCAATAATCCGGCCGTCCTCTGGTACTCGGCCTTCACTTATTGGCATACCAAACACTTGGCCACGAAACAAGCTATCTTCCGCTTCATTTCGTGCCACCAATAATACTGTCGTAAGTCCCGATACATCTTAGTTCCTCCGGGATGAATAGAGTGAGTCAAACTGTGTGCTTCCGCTATCAACTCATGTCGTTGCTCTCCATTAGGAACATAAATACGATCACCACACCGTAATGTCCCATCAGGATGAATCCTCAATCCCGTCTACTCTCCTGCTTCAGTCCTCTCTCTAAGCCGTCGAAATCTAGCATCCGTAGGCAATGCCGCCTTGATCCTCTCTACTAGTGACGATTGCACTTGGAGATTGACTAATACGCCATCCGCTCCACGCAATACAACCTCAATACTAAGCTGCTGCAAATCTCTAATCAACTCACTATGTGTGGTCAGGAAATGAGCCATGGGCTTATGGCTTAATGCGTCTGCCACAACATTAGCGTTGCTCGGATGATAATGTAGCTCGATCTCGTAATCTTTCGTCAACTCCAACCAACATCGTTGTCGTATATACAACTCTTTTTGTGTGAACACGTACTTGAGGCTCTTATGATCAGTGTAGATATCTACTTTCTCGTCGTACAAGTAGTGTCTCTATAGCTTCAAAGTAAAGATAACCGCTGCGAGCTCTACATCATGGGTTGGATAATTCTTCTCATGCACCATCAACCGTCTCGATGTATATGCTACTACATGACCATGCTGTATCAATATGCATCCTAATCCCTTCCCAGATGCATCACTGTATATCACAAATCCTTCCGGGCCCGATAGTAGTGTCAAGATAGGTGTCGTGGTCAAGCACTTTTTCAACTCGTCGAAAGCGGCTTGATACTTGTATGTCCATACAAACTCCTGATCCTTACAAGTTAGTCGAGTCGTAGGCCCCGTATTCGAGAGAAATCTTCTACGAACCTTCGATAATAACCCGCAAGTCCAAGAAAACTTCTCACCTCGGAAGCTAATGTGGGAGCGGGCCATGCCTTAATTGCTGTGATCTTCTCAGAATCTATCGATATGCCGTCTCCAGTGACGATATATCCAAGAAATGATACATCCTTGAGAAAGAAATCACACTTGCTAAGCTTCCAAAAAGTCGCGCATTCCTTAAGGTCCCCAAAACAATCTATAGATGCTGCTCGTGCTCCTCTTGGCTTTTCTAATAAATCAAGATATCATTAATGAAGACGACTATAAATTTGTCTAAGTACTGGTGAAAGATCTTGTTCATTAATTTCATCAAAATTACGGGAGCATTGGTCAAACCGAAAGGCATGACCAAGAACTCGTAGTGTCCATACCTCAATCGAAATGCCGTCTTCGAAATATCTTCCTTCCGAACCTTCAGTTGGTGATAGCCCGATCGTAAGTCGATCTTTGCGAATACTTTTGCTCCACTCAGTTGATCGAATAGATTGTCTATGCGCGGCAAAGTGTACTTGTTCTCCACTGTAACTGCATTCAAAGTTCTATAGTCGATACACATGTGTACTGTCTCGTCTTTTTTAGGTACAAAAAGAATGGGTGCTCCCTATGGTGACACACTAGCACAAAAAATCCTTTCTCTAATAAGTCGTCAATCTGTGTCTTCATCTCTACCAACTCCTTCGGTGCTAGTCGATATACTCGAAATAAAATAGGCTCGGCTCCCGGAATAAGCTCAATAGAAAACTTGATGTCTCAGTCAGGCGACAATCCGGTCAAATCCTCGGGGAATACATCTTCGAACTCAGAGATGACAGGGTGTTGAGGGGTGTCCTGCATCATCATGTGAGTCCCTAATGTGGGTGCACCAATACTCTCTCCTTTTTTCTTGGTGAACTTGAACTATGTCGCATTCGGTGGTCTAAAGATGATACTGCCCTTATGGCAGTCTATAAGGGTAAAATGTTGGCTTAACCAGTCCATTCCGAGAACCACGTCGAATATCGGCATAGGGAATATAAGAAGTCATGCTTTCATCTCTCTACCACATATCACTACATGATAAAGTCTAAAAACACCACTAACAGGTAAAACGCCTCCTCCAGTGAGGATTCTAATATTCTTAGATAAGGGTGTGATGGGAATGCTGTGTCTAGTGGTAAAACTAGTAGCTATGAATGAATGAGTGGCTCCTGTGTCAAACAAAGTAATGGCAAGAAATAAAGCAACTAAAACCACACCTGCTATGACATCTGCCTCTGTCTCTATATCCTCAACAGCAAGAGAGAATGCATGCCCATAATTCTGTCCAGGACCCTGAGCTCTGCCTTTTTGAACTGTACTGACTGGGGTGGAAATGGTGGGCGAGGTGCTCCTACTACTGGCCAGGGTGCTGGAAGTGTTCGGGCTGTCGGTCTCGGGTTCTGCTGTCATGACCCGCACCCATTTTTTTTTCGGATACGAGACGTATCCAAGCCAGCCTACGCCGCAGTGTCGGCGGTAGAACGCTTGTTGGCCCATTCCATGGTCACATCCGATTTCGATAATCAACATGCACTTAAGTCAATACACAAAATATACAAACTGCTGTTAATCATTTCAGGTGACATGAAATCAATATCAACGGACGTTGTACTGCATCAACAAAGCATAGACATCATCAAATCTGAAGCTGACTTATTTTATATTTTATTCTGTATTTTTACATTTTATTGAGTCTAGGGTTTATTTTGTAAAATCAACTTGGTAATACTGGCTTAGGGTTATCCTAGTCCACATTTCCAAAAAGCCTACCCATTTTTATTTATACATCTTTTACAAAATATTCCAAAATACTTTCTTACAAACTGTTTTGATAAATATTTCGAAATATCCTTGACAGAACTCAAAACCGAGTTCGGTCCGAACTCTGCCCGAGTTCGGTCAATTTGAATTCAAATGTTAGTTGCCTCCAAATCTGTGAGCAACGTCTCTATGCGAAATATTTGTATCAGAACTCTGACCGAATTCGGTCCCAGAAAACACCTATAAATAGAAGAGAAATTTTCATTTCAAATCACTCATTCATTCTTCACCTTCTCTTCTCTACTCTTCAAACGTTCTAAAGCTTTCAAATTATACCTATACATCTCTTAGCCAAAAGCAGTAATATCTATGTTGATTTAGAGTTTTTGGTATCCAAGAGTTGTAAAGAGGTCGTTCCAAGTTCAGAAACTATCCTGTTGTGGAGCCGATCGTGCGCTCATCACCAAGCACGGTGTTGTGAAGTCGGTCGTGCACTTGTCACTAAGCACGGTGTTGAAAGAGACTGCAAGCTCTCATTTAGCTTGTGCCATAGTGGATTAACATCGAGCAAGAGTACTCGAGACTGGATTAGTCCTCTCAGAGGGATACCAGTATACATCGCTGTGTCACTGAGTTTGATCTCTCTATCTCTTGCTACATTTATTTATTGTCTCTTATTTCTGCCTTAGTTAATTTTTAAATTGGTGATTATTTTTTGCTGCACACACACACTCTATTCACCCCCCTCTAGAGGTGCTCAACGGTCCTACAACGCTGTCATGGCCATGCTGTTCAAAATCACAAATAATGCTAATTCACAAAATTAATTTAATTTACAATGATCACAAGTTTTATATTTGTAGAAATATAAACTTGTACAAATATATGAATGACTACAACTCAACTATCTAGCTAGTCTCTAGGCTTTCGTCTGCAAGTACCCTCGTATCTCCCATGCTAAATGAATCCACGGCTAACCTGAAAAATATTGATTTCCAGTCAGGAATGGAACGAGTACGATTCACTGAATGTAGTTCCAATATATGAAAATGACGATATAACAGAGGTTAGCCTTTAGACATATGATTTGAAAAATAATACAAAGGACAAATAAAACTAAATAAAGGAAAACAATAAATAAATACAAAGACAACACTCACCGACTGACGACTGAAGTACCTTTGATATGTGATCGGTCTCGGAACAATTACACGACACTGTCTGCACTGTCTAAAGTTATACTGTCTACACTGTCTAAAGTTACATTGTTTGCATTGTATAAAGTTACACTATCTATATTGAATAATGCAATAAAGAAATCACTGTTTACACTGTCTACTTTACAATAATAAATTATTGTCTATACTGTCTACTTGCAATAATAAATCACTGTCTACACTGTCTACTTGCAATAATAAATTACTGTCTACACTGTCTACACTGTCTAAGGTTAGATCACACATCGTTGGTACTTTACCTCCCGACACAACAAGGAATAAAATCAACATAAAACTGAAATCACATATCTATCGAATAAACACTGATGTATAGTAAAGATCAATACTAAAAGCAAACAATAAACTGTACTCGCCTGTGGTCCTTTGTTGGTGAAACCGGTAATCCAAACCACTCAGTGTGCCACAATAGCCAAAACCCGTACAACATCTCCGAATGCTGAAATAGACATTACCAATATTCTCAGAATAGTCAAATTAGCTAGAATTGCTTGTCCTTAAGTCCAATTCTGGACACAGGGGCAAAACGGTAATTTTGGGCCAAAACGATGTCCACCGTTGGACCCACTTTGCACCGAAAAGCATGCCAGAGTCAATGGTCTCTAAAGTCGTCAAACTATATGCCTACAAATTCGTTTTGATGATACGAACCCAACCGTATGTCCAAAGTTGGATTCCGGTGGACTGTGCACGAAATCGCCCGTTGAGTCGGACCGTGGGGCCCGCAAAACGGCGTTCCAATTCAACTGTCTCAGAATTGGACCAAACTTGGCATACAGGACCAAAAAAATGATACGGTCCTGTTGGCGCAAGTTTCATCTCGATCTGACGAACGTGCACAAAGTAATTGAGAAATTTGCACAGAGGCCGATACGGTGAATTTCGATGGATACGCATCAAATTCGCGCGCACACGCGACCAATTTGAATTTCGTCAAAGCTCACACGTCTACGAAACCGTTACGCACCTTTCTATGCTTTAGGTTCTCGACTACGTTGCCCGGATTGGTGGGACGTACGTCGTATTGAGGAGTTTTTCATAAATTCTAAAATTTTAAAAACAGGTTTTTCGCCAAATTGGGAATCCGATTTTGCGACGCTCAGTCGATAAAATCTGATTCTACAAAAAGGGATTCGAAGCCCTATAGGTTGCCTATGAGATTGTTCAATTTGGTTTTCAAGTTGATCGTCGGTTAGACAGAAATCTGTCTTCAAACATGGGGTCTGTAACTATTAAAACTGTTCATTCATGAACAGATTTTTTGCCAATTGTTGGCTTGATTTACGACGTGTACATCGTGACCCAACTAAATCTAATTGAAGAGAATTAAACTAGGTTAGTTTGGGTTCATACCTGGAAAGATAGTTTGCGAGATGATGGAGCATGGGGGTCGTGGTCGTCTTGCGAAACGGCTACAATGCTACCGCTGTTGCTGTTCTGTTTTCACGTATGCGCGGTAGTTCTGCTCTGTTCGGCCGGCGCCGACGGCCTGCAGTGGCGTCGAGGGTGGCGCGCGGTGGCCCTGGCGGCGCCCAACGTAGAGGGGTCGCTTGAGGTGGTGGCGGTAATTTAGGGTTTTCAGTTGTTTCCTCTGTCCTTCGTACGATATGCTGTACCTATCTATATATATATGGCGTGGTTGCATTCGGGTTTACACAGGAAGGAAGGTTCGCTCGTTTGTGAGACCCGACCCATGGCTGGATTAATCTATGCGCGGGTGTGGGGGCTCTTTTGCTGAGTGTGGGGCTTATGCATGGGCTGGGGTTGGTTTAATTCTCTTGTTTCTAAGCCTATTATATATGTATACTTATATATATTTGATACATATATGCCATTGAATATATATCTATATATATATATTTCTATTTAGCCTAATACATATATTTCTTATGAATACATTTCCATATATATATATATATATATATATATTTTTTTTTTTTTTTTATATATATATATATATAAAATATATATATATATATATATATATATATATATATATATATATATATATAAAATATATATATATATTTTTTTTATATAAAATATATATATATATATATATATATATATATATATATATATATATATATATATATATATTTATCAGTCTAGAGCTTTATTTATATAAATATGAATATATAGATATATAACATTTATTCGACAACCAATAATAATAAAATAATAATATATATAATAACCTCAAATAAAATAATAATAAATGTAACAAATTATATAAAACAATAATGGTGTATATATACCATTATGCGCAGCCTTAAAATCCTGAAATGTACGAGGACCTATTTTATACAAAAGTCACTGAATATCACTAATAATAATATTTATAATATTTAAATTACGAATACTTAGGAATATTCATTAAATCATTAAACTGAATACAACACACTCATACCAAATTCCATCAACACGAGTGTCATTGGACGCGCCGTATGACTACATTAACTTGGGCTCAGTTCGAGTCCAGTCCGGCCTAAAATGGTATAATCAGTTTTCCCTAAACTCAATAATATAATTAATAAATAAATAATCTTCGGTCAGCGTTACGTCGTAACTTGGCCTGGTTTTCCTAGTTAGGACATCGCTATGGCTCGGCCTTCCCTACCAGGGCTAATACACTAGCCAAAGCACGCCATGGCACTATCCGTACCACAATTTTTAGTCACTGTGTACTCCAAAACTCTATCATGGCTAAGAATCATCTACCGTAATAATTAACTAAATAATTATTTATAAAAACTCTAAAAATTACCATTTAATTCAAATAAATAAATAAAAATATTATCAAAATTCTGGAAAGAGGGGTTATAAATCTACCTACCTTAAAAATAATTTCGTCCTCGAAATTCTAATTCATAACTATTCCTTAAATTCAAAAAGAAAATCTACCATTACCTTAATCTCCTCAAAATTTTAATTCTCAAAAGCAGTTTATATCCTCCTCCTAGCCATTTTGTAACTACGAAACTCCGAGAACTTCTACCCACCTTTGGACACACTACTCCCTCAAAGCTATGTCACTAAAACTTTATAATCTTCCAACTACTTGCTAAAATTTCTACAATAGATATCTACTACTTTTGGCCTCTATAATCCTTTTCTATCGACCAAGCAGCCCAAAATCTAACAAACAACAAATTTATACAAGTAGCTAAGAAATATTGGTAAATTATAATAAGCATGACCATTCGTTACTCTACAATAGAAAGGACAGGAAGATAAGGAAGAATAATCGAGAGCAATTATGAAGTTTCAAGAGCTGTGGAGAGTATCCAATGATGCAGATAGAATGATAGTTTATGAACCATTATCTTATTTGCTAGATTGGACTACTCTAGTCTAGTCACTTGCTAAATCGAAGAACCCTTCGTCTCTTAGAGGGGCTTACAATCCGTGCAATACAGAAGTTCTGTTCTCGAAGTTCAGGTTCCATAATAGAATGGAAATTGGAGAAATCAAGATTGAGGTCTTTTCCGTGGTTATTTAAACACACGGGCAAAGAATATAAATGCAATACAAGCTTGTATCGCGACTTCCAAGTAGTTGAAATAAGGGTTACGAATGACATCACCTTCTAAGAGATGGTGTGAAACCCATTATTTTCGTATTTAATTATTAAATAGAGTTTAGTAGTATTATTATTAGCATTTTTTAAAATTATTATTAATATGATTATTAAATATTTTTGAGTGGAAAAGAATTTCGAAAATAAATTACAACTTGGACTTTTGAATTTCGGACCCAGACCCGAGTCTGAACCCAGACCCAGGCCTGAGCCCAAACCCAACCCCTTTCTTTCAATTCTGATTTTGACTTGGTTAATTAATTGATTTTAAAATATATATATATATATAACACTAGCTGGTCCCGTAGGACCAGCAACTTCTCACCCACACGATCTATTCAACACTTCCTATTCTAACTCCCGGATCTCTCTCCCCACTTTCCTCTCTTCCATGAGCACACAGCACCACCTCCTTTTTATTAATCTCTTTTTCCCACTTCATTCACAAAACTTCTCTGTTAACAGAGAACAGAACTCTCACTCTCATATCTCTCTCTCGTACTCTCTGTTCTCTCATACTCAACTCACCAACCTTCCCCCCCTAAACTCCACTGTTGGAGAAACCCTCTTCACCCAACTCTCCTCCACCTAACCCCAAACCTATTTCCTTCCCCAAACTTCTCGTCGACCTTCCGTTCTCGGCCGTGCCACTCCACGGCCACCGCCTCCGCGTGCGCCCCGAGCTTACCCACGTGCCCCGGCCGACCGTCTCACCGGCGAACGCGACTCTTCGCGTGCGCCCCGAGCTCCCCTCGCGCCGCCCCCTGGCCGTGCGGTTCCGGCGACCACCGCGCCACCTGTCCGCGCCCCCTCGCGCCTACTCCGGCGAACCCCCTTCGAGCCAGCGCGCCTCTCCGTATTTTTCCCCCGACCAGCGCTGTTTCTCCCTCGCGCCTACTCCGGCGAACCCCCTTCGAGCCAGCGTGCCCTAGCCACTGTTTTCTGTCGTCAGCGTTCTCGAGTTCGCTGGCCGAACTCGCTGCCTTTTGGGCGAGTCTTCCTGGTTGTTCTGCCGTACCCCATTTTTGGAGTTCATCGACGTTGCGTCGACGACGACGCTGGTTCCAGCTATTTCGGAACGTCACTGTGCTGGACTACTTCTATTCTTCCTATTTTTACATCTGAGAGCTCTAGTCGAGCAACCCGAGGTATAACCCCCCTGTCCCACTATTTTACTATTTTTGTCGATGATGAAATGGTCCCCGGTTCCCTTTGGGAATTCGGTATTAGCGACGTCGTATTTTTTCGGGACTTTCGGAAAGGTCCCATGAGTTGTTTTGCATTCCCGGAATATTTTCGGGAATAATTTTTGGTATGTTTTAGTTTCCGGAAATTTTCGGAAACGTTCTGTGATTTGTGGATTTGGAATCGGACTTCCGAAACTATTTCGGGTCGTCCCGATTATTCTGTGAAATGGTTGTGGATGTGTTTTATATATAAAATGTGGGTTTTTCCCTGGTTTGGGACTTGCAGGAATAATCGGCGCCAATTTCCTAGTTTTTGGGTTGACCAAAAATAGAGGAGATGCTGCCCGATTTTTTCGAAAATCCCGAATTGTTTTCAAAATGAATTTAAAATAATTTTCGAAATTTATTCGATATTTTATTTTTGGGTGACGACCGTACCGGTCAATGGACCCGGCTAAGTGCAAACGATACCGGCCCGCCGGACGTTGAGGCAATTAGCCAAAAATGAGGATCGGACCATTATCTGAGACTTATGATTCATTATTATTTTATTATTTATTTTTGTTTACATTTAAATTCTATTTTCAGTTAGGACTAACGGCAGTTTATTCTTATTTCAATTTATGTAAATAAATTGTAATGGGCATAAGCCCAGCTGGCTGGTCTGTGACTGTAATAGCTTAGGTTTTCCTGTCGTTTTCTGGTTTTTTCGTGTTTTTACTGTTTAACGATTTAAATAATTATAAAGATATTTTTCGTATAAAATTAATAATCATTTTCTCATCTTAAAATTTACCAGTTTATTATTAAATAATAAGTCACGTATTTCTCACTAAGCAAGAAAATTAGTTTTATATTATATTTTATAAAATTACCAAGTTTTCGTAAATAATCTGGCATCGACGCTATCTTTCGAATTCAAAGTTAAAAACGACGTTTTCCCTCGTATTAAATCAACGCACAATTAATCGCATTTTTCTGTGTTTAGTTAATTAAATAACTAAAAATGGACTAGGACGCAAATAGAGATTACAACTAGCATAGCTAAGTTGGTTAATCTGAAAGCTGAGTCTATCTCTCGAATGTAGGAATTCGAGGACGACTCTAACTACCCGTTTTGAAGTCGTCTACCTCTCCAGTCATTTCCAATTGAGGCAAGTATAGTTTATGTTAGTTTACAGTTATTTATTTAATCGCTTTACTGCATGTCTAAACCACGATGCAAACACGAAACTCTCTCCGAGAGTACTGTACTGTAACTACTGTAACTATTGGGGACTGGGGGAGTAGTGTAATGAGTATGACCACATCCAAACTACTGTAACTATTGGCTTACCCCTCATACACACGGGTGTAGAAGCATGGAAAATATTAGAATAATGATCCATGCGGCTCTAAGTAAGAAGCTTATGCGGCCCACCCAGGAGTGGCCCTATGCGGTTCAAAGAAGACTCTCAATCGCATGCGGCTCGGGAGCGTATACGGTTCAGCAAGGCATATGCGGCTCGATGGACGCCATGTGTGATCTTTCCCTACAGCTGGTCGTTTGAGGAGTGGCCTCATTTATTGTTCCAGCACGATTCACTGTGGCGGCCCTGACATAAAGTTTCATAATGGCCTTGCCATAATGACTGACTCCTCGGGAAAAGAAGAAAATCTCTGACCAAATCCGTCAGAAGTCCCAGATTGCCACGTGGCAATCAGTCATATGCGGCTTCCTGAGAACCCGTTTCATGCGGTTCGATACAACGCTAGCTCATGCGGCTCCTTGGGAACACATTCCCTGCGGCCCAATACAACACCAGCTCATGCGGCTCACAAAGATTACGCATATGCGGCTCGATAAAGCATCGTCCTATGCGGCTTACAAAGAGTATCTCTCTGCGGTTCGAGGATAGTCAATCCTATACGGCTCTGACAGGACTCACAATTAAGACACATAGCATAGGATCAATAAGAGATTTAACCGAATCTCAACAAATATATTTGACATCATCGTCATAATTACTGAGATCAGGGCATATCATTTATCATCAAGCTAATGGGACACGTGGCGAGCAATCAGACATTGGCATAATCAATCACGAGGATTTAAAGCAGCTAGCATTAATTGCTCATGAGATACGATGCTATCCGCGTTAATGGTCGAGATTCACTGTAATCAGGATCAAGGGTTCAGATAGAATGAAGGAGCGCCGACATTTCAAACAGATAATCATTAGCAAACCCTAATGATCACCCCCCCACTCTAATAAATAGCCAGCATCATTCCCTTGAAAAAAAAAGAGGAGAGAGGAGAGGTCGGCAACAAAAGAATAAAAAAAATAAGAAGAGAGAGATCTACACAGAGAGAGCTCCCCCTTTCTTCTTGATAATCACAGAGAGAGAGAAGTCAGGAGAGCAATCCGAGGAGAGTAAGAAGAGCGTTTCTTCATCAACGTCGAGCAGATCTTCCCCGAGCCAAGGCTACATACTGATCGTCCAAGGAGTAAGGCAGAGCGGCCGTCGCTTTCCCGAGCCTCTATCGTCACCCCCCCAGAATCAAAAATAAACAATCGTACTTAGTCTGCTGTACCTAGGTTTTCGTCCCTAGGTTTTCTTTGTACGAGCGAGTTTGTATTGTGAGTCTAAGTTCAGTCCTCCGATAATTGTTCTGTTCTTTTACAATCAATGGCAAACACGATGGCGACTCTGCTGGGGACTAACTTCTCCACGGCTGAGGAGTTGGTGACGCAATCAGATGCAGCCAAACTTGGCTCCACACAAAAGAAGATGGTCGTCCGCTTCGACCAATTAGCGTTCGAAGAGATGCTCTCTGAAGGCAGCGCTGGCCCAGCCCAGAAGCGCACCCGCACCACGAAGGCCCGCAAAGAATGGAGACCGAAGTCATTTGCTCCTCCTCAAGCCCTCGATGGGATGCCCTCTGCTGCTCAAGACGGCGAGAAGGATTCTCCTGCGGTCCCACTTCAGATTGTAGACAACTCGGCTGTCCCCAAGTCCGGCAGAAGAAAACATTATGATGCTGGACTTGCAGGGACAAAGAGGGACTCTACGCGGACCGAACCGCAGAAGAGCATTAGCCGCAAGGAGAAAGCCCATGCGGCTACAACCGCCAACCGTATGAAGAAAACTCATGCGGCTACTTCTGTCAGCCGCATAACTTATGCGACTACAGTTCCCGACAGCATGGATGAGACTCATGCGGCCAGTAAAGTCAATCGTTTGCAGAAAACCCATGCGGCCACAGATGCCAACCGCATGCGGCCAGCCTGCACGGTCGTGACCCCTAGCCGCATAAGAACTCGTCCGACGACAGGAGACAACCGCATGCAGACAGCCTGCACAGTTCCCGCTCCCAGCCGCATAGCATCTGCCCCATGCTCCTCTCGATCAGTTTTTGACCGTCTCTCGTACGGTCCGAACCCTGATAACTCTCTGGATGATAAGCCAGACTCTGTGATGTCCAACTTGGACTCTTCCTATTATGCACCCACAAGTGCTAGGAAGAAGAAGTCTAGGGCAGCACGGGCTCATCAAGCCCAGACAGCTACCCCAACCTCTGACTATCAGGGCGTCCCGCTGATTATCACACGGGCCTCTGATGGGAAGTTGTACAGAACCACTCAAGTCCAATCCCCGGCGGCGAACGGACAGAGTGATCCCTCTGACCTGCAGGAGGCGATCCTCCACAAGAAAAGAGAAGGGGCCTCGGCGTGCAAAGAATCCTGACATGGACGTCACTGCACCCAGATCATCGTCAACTGCTGCTGCAACAACGCAGCAGTGACGGAAGATCGTCCGTCCGTCTTCCACAGACTACAGCACCCGAACTCAGAAGATGAGGCACCTCCTGTTGTCTCCTGCAATTCCGCTCAGAAGGTCCCCGCCGAGGGGAGAGGGAAGAAGACAAGCATCTCCAGTCCAAAGATATCAGCCACTACAGCTAAGAAGTTGTCGGCTAAACGGTTGCCCTCCACCGGAGTATACCAACACACCCGTTCGAAGACAAAATCTGCTGCAACAGGAGGCTCATCGTCCCCGACCCTGAGGGTCGTAGGAGCTGGGGGTAGTACTCCTCCGAACGTCCACAATAATCCAATATTTCAAGGAGACGAACCCCGAGAAACAACCCTCCCATCGGGTACAACAGATGTTGATGTCCCCGAGGACATCCATGATTCTCTAGACGAAGCCAGCTCCGAAGCTGGGGGTAGTGTTCCTTCCGAGTCCGAACCTGAAGAGAACATCCCCACATATCCAGATAATTTCTTGACGCATGGGTACGACTCGGAGGGTACATCCTCCACCACTCCCTCCGTCACTCCTTATGAGAAGACGGTATTCATGACAGACAGCAATCAAGGCGGTTCCAGCGATCGCCAGCGCATCGACACGTTGGAGGCCATATTGCATGCCTTGGTCAAGTCTGTAGACGAGATCAAAGCGGCACTTCCTACTCTGCAGGGAGTGACACCTGGCCAGACAAGCACGGGTCCCGCAATCAACGTAGATTCAAATTCAGCGGTGCCAAACCAGGGCAATAATCCTCCCGAGATAACGGCCCCTACCGCGACAGATGAGACCCGAGAAGTAAGAAGAGAGGTTCAGGAGCTCCGAGCAATGTTCCACGCCCGAGAAAACTCTCAAGACCTCAGAATACGGCAACCATATCCTGCTGAATAGAGGAATGTTCCCTTTCCGCCAAGATATAAGCCGTTCAATATCAACCCATATGATGGCAAGACTTCAGCAAGTCGATACATCACTTACTTTGAGGTCACTACCGACCATCTGCCCCATGATGACGCTATCCTCACGCGGTTATTTATTGGGGCATTGGAAGGAGTCGCCTTCGATTGGTACCGCAACCTGCCAGACAATTGTATCCACTCCTTCGCTGGCTTCAAACGCTTGTTCTTGGAGAGGTTCTATGAGGTAGGATAGGACGTGACGATGTCTACCCTCATGGACGTCGTTCAAGGAGAGAAAGAACTGACGAGAAATTATATTGAGCGGTTTCGTCAAACCGCAATGAAGTTACCATCTGGCAACCCGGACTCTTCTTTGATTGAAATTTGCCAAAAGAGACTACTTCCAACAATTAGTCTCTGGATGGGCGAAAGTCAGTTCAAGGACTGGAAGGCTTTTATCATCAGTGCTACAAGTGCTGAAGAACGATTGAAGAAGGCTCGCCAACTGGGGTTGCATATCTCGGAGGGAGAGAACAAGAGCAAGCGTCCCAACACCAGCAACGACAATGGGGGTAGCCCCTCCAACAACCAGGACAACAAAGGCAAGCAGGCTATGGTGACCGATACAGCCCAGAAGCCCGAGCCACAGCCAGCAGACAAACAATGGCCTCAAATCACTTATTCCTTTGAAGACGGCCACGTCAAGCCTATCTTGGACATGCTTATACAAGGAGATAGGATTCAGCTTCCTCCACCAAGACGGGAGCCTCGGCCGACTGATCTGGAGACCAAAGTTCTGCCATTACCATCGCTACGTCCACCATGCGACACACGACTGCTACCAACTGAAACGGTATATCCAAAACCTCATCGATTCGAACGCCCTGGCCATCGATTTCGAAGAGGTAACCGTGGCAGCCAACATGGTGTCCATACAATTTGGCAGCTTCCTCCAACAGAGACTCAGGACGGGGTTATACCCATCCCTCTGGCAACAATGGAGATTGCTAATCTGTCGCCTGCTCGCGATCAAGCCGCTGGTCTAGTACCCCTCACCACATCACGAAGGGAAATCATGTGGGTCCATCCGGACCTAGTCCACGAGGTAACTCAGCCCTCTCTACCTTCTAAAAGGAAAAGTAAAAAAGTCAGATCCTCCCGCACTGCCTCGGCGGAAGAAGAGGAAGTCTCGGCCGTCACTACTCGATCTGGAACACAAGCCCAACCGATAACCGAAAGTGCGACTGATGATCATCCGCCCACTACCAATGATGCTCCGGGACCGGCTCAGCCTTCGACGACCGACAAGCCTAGGCCGAAGGAGACTCGCTTCGACAAGTCCTTCCGGAAGGAGACACCTCAGGGGCTGGAGAGGCCCTACAACTTCGACATCTTAGCACAATTAGCTAATATCCCGGCCAAATTGTCCTTATATGAACTCCTCAGGCTCTCAAAGGATGTCCGCACGGCTTTAAGTGAGGCGCTCCAAAATGCCCACGCATACTTGGCTCAGGTCAAACTCACGGGAGATAACCAACCTGCAGAGCTCCAAGATAGTGCGTGTACGGGAGCAATGCCCAATATCGTCTTCTCTCCGTAAGATATGCTCATCAAAACTAACCTGCATGATCGCCCGCTATACTACACTGGATACATCGGCGACGTAAAGGTGGACCGAATGCACATTAATCCTGGGTCCTCTATAAGCATCATTCCGAAGGGTCTGCTACATTATCTTCGCATTCCGATGCATCGCCTGACACCTACAAGCACCGCCATTAGCGGTTTCAATTCGGGCAGGAGCTACCCAATAGGGAAGATCCGTTTGAAGTGTCAGATCGGCGATCTCCAATCAGAAGTCACCTGTTATGTCATAGATGCCGACACTTCTTACAATATCCTTCTGGGGCGGCCTTGGATACACGATTACATGATCGTGTCTTCCACGCTACACAAGTGCTTCAAATATGTCGATAAGCACGGCTTCGTGAGGACAGAGTTTGCCGATATCGATCCCTTCAAGGGGGTCGAATCTTATTACTCAGACTCCTGTCTGTACGAAAAATCAAAGAAGCATCTGGTCGAAGAAGATGTGCAAGCTCACAACAAGACGGCTACTGGATCAGAAGAACCTCTAAAGATCCACCTTCAGGCTCGCAAATCGGGCAATTCCGCAACCCTTACGGCCACTCTGCGTAAGGACGCAATCAGTCTCTCCGCACAAGAAGAACAAATGAGAATCCGGCTGCCAAGGTTCGGCCAAGCGTCGAGACCCATAACAGGGCCACTTACCATCAGACTACCGAGAGTCGGTCAGCTCCAAACGGAGAAGCCCAATCCCTCCGACAGACCGCTCACAATACGCCTTTCCAAGAAGATTCTTCACCCCGATGCGAGGTCTGACACTTCTAGCGAACCAGCCACCCCGCGCCTCACATCAAGTACCAAACTGGGGGTTGCTAGTTTACCAACAACTCCATGATCTGCTCCGCCAGTTGAGCCTCTGAAGATCAAGGTGACTAGGTCGTCCTCTCAGTCTTCATATATACAGGGGGTGGCCGAAGAAGAACCAGAATTGGCCAAGTATGTGGCTGCCCACTCCGATACCCTTTCCGCAGATGATGTAATACCTCTAGAAAAGATACCTTACATCATCAATAAAGGGTTATCTTTGAACTACACCGAGCTCAATAAGCTATGTACAATGTATGCTATGGAACACGGTATAGGCACTCACCTACATACACAGGTGACAAACGTGTACACCGCCATCCGACTTACTCCAGTAGAAGACACTTACCGAATAGTCAAGGGAGGGGACCACCCGATCATCTTCGGCCGGACGAACAACCCACATCCCCCCGCTATGGAAGAAGTCGACTTCGGGTCAGATGCCGGAAGACTGCCTCTGTATCTCTATAGCCCTCAATCCAAATATCTTATGCAGAAACAGGGGTATGATCTAGAGACAATGCCAGGACTGAACTACGACACTGGACGACGATTACCTTTGAAGACGCCAGCCCCGGCGGGCAAACCACGGAACTACTATAACAAAACCCGATACGGTTTAGGGTATGTAACGCCTACTACGACCCCTGAAAGCTCAGATGAAGAATGCGACTGGCAGTCACATTCAACCGGATCACCGACTTCCGACTCAGATACCAGCATCGGAGATGTGTTCAGACAAGTCATGTCAGTCAACATGGCATTCACCGACGCTTACGAGGAAGACAAAGACATCCCCGAAATCCTTGAGCTAGAACCATGGGCCCAGCAATTAGACACACAATGGGAAAAGCGGTTCGAACTGAGAGAACCTCCTACCGAAGATGAGGTCATACAAGTGGATCTCGGCAGCGAATCTTCTCCAAAACCGATCTTTATCAGTAAAAGCCTAACTGACGAAGAACGAGAATCGCTGTTAGTACTCGTCAGAGAATACATTGATGTATTCGCCTGGAGCTATGAAGACATGTCGGGGTTAAATCCTGACATCGCTCTCCACAAACTCAATATACGGCCAGATACAAAGCCAGTCAAGCAGCAACAACGACGCTTCCGCCCAGGTGTCATGGACGCGATCGAAACTGAAGTCAACAAGTTAATAGCCAGCGGTTTCATTCGTGAAGAGCAACATCCTGATTGGGTCGCCAATATAGTACCCGTCCTCAAGAAGAATGGGAAGATTCGAATCTGCATCGACTTCTGCAACCTGAACGAGGCATGCCCCAAAGATGAATTTCCCCTTCCTATCACAGACATCATGATCGACAACACATGCGGCTTCGAACGTATGTCATTCATGGATGGATTCTCGGGGTATAATCAAATCAAGATGTCTCCCGACGACGAAAAGCACACATCATTCCGAACGCCGATTGGTACATACTGCTACACAGTCATGCCATTCGGTCTGAAGAATGTTGGCGCTACATATCAGCGGGCCATGAGTATCATTTTCCAAGAACATTTATGCAAAATAGTAGAATGCTATGTCGACGACATCGCCGTCAAGAGTCGCCATAAGGAAGATCATCTGCAAGACCTGAGAATGGTATTCGACCTGATGAGAGCCCACAACCTGAAGATAAACCCTACGAAATCATTCTTGGGCGTATCCAGCGGAAAATTCTTAGGCTTCATCATCACGGCACG
This sequence comes from Iris pallida, assembly GCA_029216955.1. Classification (NCBI taxonomy): domain Eukaryota; kingdom Viridiplantae; phylum Streptophyta; class Magnoliopsida; order Asparagales; family Iridaceae; genus Iris; species Iris pallida. The sequence continues at coordinate 3,874,517 of JANAVB010015200.1, forward strand.
GGGCATCCATGTAGACCCTGAGAAGACGAAGGCAATCATGGAGATGGGTCCCCCGAAAAATCTCCGCGAACTCAGAGGCCTCCAAGGGAGGCTAGCTTACATCAGGAGGTTCATTTCCAACCTCTCTGGGCGATGCCGACCGTTCACACACCTCATAAAGAAGGAAGTCTCATTCGTATGGGACGAGGAATGCCAGCGTGCTTTCGACGACATCAAAGAATATTTGTCGAATCCCCCAGTCCTGGTGGCCCCGGTCCCCGGAAAACCATTCCTGCTCTACGTACGAGCAATGGAACACTCCCTTGGTGCCCTGCTAGCACAAAATAACGATGCAGGCCACGAGCAGGCCATATATTATCTCAGCCGAATGATGATCGGGCCAGAACATCGATACACCGTCGTAGAGAAGGAGTGTCTCGCCCTGGTATTCGCTATTCAAAAGACGCGGCACTTTGTCACAGGACAAACCATACATGTGATCTCGTGAGTCAACCCCCTCAGAGTCCTCATGACTAAACCAGGGGCCCTCAGCTCTCGTCTCGCCACATGGGCAATATTACTGTTCCCCTATCATATGATCTTCGTCCCGCAAAAGGCTGTTAAGGGTCAAGCCCTAGCAGACTTTTTGGCAGCCCACCCAGGATCGGAGTCATCCAGAATCTATGAAGAGATCCCAGACGAGGTCGCCAATTCGAATACAGCCACCCACGATAACATATGGCGAATGTTCTTCGATGGCGCCTCAAGGACCGACCCAAGGGAAACATCGTCGTCGGGGTCGGAGTGGTATTAATTTCTCCTACTGGGCTGGTGATCAATCGCGCCTACTCTCTCACGGAACCCTGCTCCAACAATGTGGCCGAATATAACGCTCTGGTCATTGGCCTCCAACTTGCAAAAGAGCTGGGGGTAGAATACCTTGAAGCATACGGTGACTCCCAACTAATCGTCAATCAGATCAGGGGCTCATACGAGGTTCGCCATGAAGACATGATCCCCTACCATCAAATTGCGATCAACATTATCTTATCATTCGAGGGATTCTTCATCGAGCACGTCCCCAGACTCCAAAATATCGAAGCCGATGCCCTAGCAGGCCTTGCCGCTTCCTTAGCAGTACCGAACCAAGCTCATCATTCGGTTGACGTAATAGGTCACGAACTGGTCTGTCCCAAGAACAACGTTCAAGCCATGGTAAGTTATTCCGCCCAGACGGTCGACGATACACCGGACTGGAGACAGCCGTTCATCAACTTCGTCGTATACGACATCCTCCCAGAGAATCCAAAGGAAGCTACCTCTATCAGACGGCGTTCTCTCAGATTCTTCTACGATACAGAGACGAAAATGTTGTATCGCCGCTCCTGCGACGGATTATTGCTCCGATGCTTGTCGAACGCGGAAGCTACAGAAGCTGTACGAGAAGCTCACGACGGTGTCTGTGGGGCCCATCAACCCGGCCCTAAGCTACAGGATCGCCTTCGCCGGATGGGCTACTACTGGCCCACGATGGTGGCAGATGCGATAGATTATGCCAGAAAATGCAAGGCCTGTCAAGTCCACGCGAATTTTATTCACCAACCATCCGAGTTTCTGCATCCAACGGTGGCATCCTGGCCATTCGAAGCATGGGGGATGGATATCATTGGTCCAATCACCCCACCTTCCTTCCGAGGACATCGCTTCATACTTGCGATCACTGATTATTTCTCCAAATGGGCGGAAGCTGTCCCACTCGCAGAAGTTAAAACTTCAAACGTGATCAGCTTCCTTAAGCATCACGTTATCTACCGCTTCGGACTACCACAAAGAATCATCCATGATAATGGTCCACAATTTATAAGCCATGCATTCTACCGATTCTGCGATAAACACCGCATTCAGAATATCGCTTCGACACCATACAACCCGGCAGCAAACGGGTTGGCAGAGGCATTCAACAAAACAATCATCAAGCTCCTCAAGAAGTTCGTCTCCTCCAACAAATGCGACTGGAACGAGAAGCTCGGCGAGTGCTTATGGGCTTATCGCACCACGGTTCGAACAGCCACCGGGAATACACCATTCTCTCTGGTGTACGGGAGCGAAGCAGTCCTCCCTTTGGAGACTCAGATCCCCTCACTCCGCGTCGCCCTCACTTATCAATTGACGACGGATGATAACTACCGACGACGACTACAAGAGTTGGAGGCTTTAGATGAAAAGCGCCTCCTAGCTCAGCAAAGAATCGAACTATACCAAGCGCGCATCTCCGGAGCCTTCAACAAGAAAGTTAAACTCAGAACATTCCAAGTGGGTGATCTTGTTCTGGCAGTCCGGAGGCCGATGGTCATGACTCACAAGACCACCGATAAGTTCCAGCCAAAATGGGAAGGTCCATTTGTCATCGAGACCGTGTTCTCCAACGGCGCCTACCGCCTCACTAAGCAGAACGGAGATTTGCTCATGTTGCCCGTCAACGACAAGTTCCTAAAGAAATACTATGTTTGAACATCATTCTCCAGATTATCGAGTCATGTACTCCTTTAGTACCACTGAACTCTCATCCATCATTCTCCAGATTATCGAATCATGTACCCCTTTAGTACCACTGAACTCTCATCTATCATTCTCCAGATTATCGAGTCATGTACCCCTTTAGTACCACTGAACTCTCATCCACCCTATTTCAGATTATCGAGCCATGCACCCGCTGGTGCCGCTGAACTCTCAATCCCTCAATAGTCCAAATTACCAAGTTATGTACCAGCTGGTGCCTCTGAACTTACATTTCGGTCACTCTTTCAGATAGTAAGTCAAGTATGATTATACCTCTAAACTTTCTTCCTGGCAGAGATCCTCCCTCAGGATTCACTACCCGCACTCCCAGTGCACAAAAAGGGTAGTCGATCCACCAATTTCCGAAACATCTATGTCCTTATTACCTCTGAGTCGTCTTCACTTCCACCAAAAACAAACCGCCCCCTCGCATAGAACTTCCACGTTCTCCTACCTCTGAGTCGTTCTATGTACCCAATCTTCATTGAGCCCACTCCTGCCATGTCCTCACTACCTCTGAGTGGGAAGGCTCCGTCGAAGAAATCGTCATATTTGCCATGTCCACATTACCTCTGAGCAAGTATGTCGATCCTCTTTTAACCTATTATCTGTACCCACAACCGGAGTACGACAAGGATAATAGGTCCATAAATGTCCCCTGTTGACCACAAATATCCTCTGTTGACCACAAATGTCCTCTGTTGACCACAAATGTCCTCTGTTGACCACAAATAGCTTCCGTAAAGTCCCTCCTGCCATGTTCTCATTACCGCTGAGCAGGAAGATTTCACGATAAAACCTTCATGTTTGCCATGTCATCATAACCTCCGAGCAAATGTGATCGGTTCCCTTTCACCCCATTATCCGCATCCTGAACTAGGGTACGCCAAGGGTAATAGGTCCTTAAATATTCATTCGCTAAACTTCTTAGCATAAATCCACCATCTTACCATGCCCGGGAGCCCAGCTGCTCTACGGTATTCCTTCCCCCAGTACCGAGAACATCCATGACCATTTTGCCGTGGCTGTCCCGGACATCCTATCTAAACTGTTATCCGTACCTAAAACCAAGGTACGCCTAGGATAACAGGTCCACAAATAAATCCCCAGCAAGTCCAAATTCCATAAACACCCAAGTACAAGAAAGAAAAGATGAGTTGAAACATGCTCATTTATTCAAAAATCAAAGGGCTACATCAGCAGGGATCACACCCCTTGCAAAAATTAAAAAGAAAAAAAAAGAGAGAAAGAGAGAAGAAGAAGAAGACAGAAAGCCGATTACTGCTCTGGAACACATAACGCCGTAAGACGGTCCTTTATCAAGGCAACCGACCGCTCAAGCTTCTGTCTGGCTCGGCGCTCCGCTTCCTGATTCAACACCGCCGCATCCTCCAGATGAGCATGGGCTCGCCAGTTGTCCTCAAACTTCTTGAAGGCCCGCTCCAGGTTGACAGAGGATCGGGAAATCCTCTCGGCCTCTCGAGCAATCAACTCTTGTTCTGCACGAGCAGCCTCCCGCTCTGACTCTAAGAAGGCCAACTCCTTCTGGAGTGCGAGAATCCGCTCCTTCGTATCAGCTACTCCACGAGAGGCAGATTCTTCCCGGGCTCTACAAGCCTGACTCCGACGACCTAGTCGGTCATAAGAGACGGAGAACTTGTCAAGGTCCTCCTGCACAGCCGGTCCGGCAGTTTCCCGAGCGAGCTTAATCCTGTCCCTAGCAGCGACCAGGAAGCTCCGCTCCCGTTCAGTCGTGGCGGGCAAGCCAGCCTGCCGCACTGCTAGCAGTTGGGTCACAAGCTGATCAGCCTCTGTCAACTTAGGCTCCAGGAGCGCTGCTAACCCCAGCCCGCCAGGAAGACCCTTCAGAGTGTCAATTTGGCCCCGAGCTCCCCGTAGAGACAGAGAAAAAGGGACCCCCCGTTCTACGGCAGCATTTACACCCCTCCCTAAGTGGCGATAGAAGCTGTCGACCACATCCTGCGTCACCTCGTTCAGAGCCTCCGAGGAAATCGGTGTCAACGGGAGTGTGGCTGGTAGCACGGAAGAAGACGCGACGGAATCTGCCGCTCCTGCCACAAGAGAAACCAACTCCGTACGGAAGGACGCTTGAACATCGGTCAATTCCTCTTCAGCGGCCCGCAGAATTTGGATGCTCGGCAAGGTCGAGAAGTCAATCTCCGGAGCCGTATAAGCAGCCGAAGACGAGGCCGGGGCCAGCACCAACTCCATCTCCATCTGTCCAGAGCTGGCAGGATGTCCCTCAATATGCGATGACGAAGGGGAGGAAACGCTCTTTTCCTCCTGATCACGGTAGACCGGGCCTTCTCCAAGAACATCAGCGGCAGGAGATAAAGGGTCAGGACCTGCACGGCCAAGGCAACCATGAATCGACTTGACCCGAAGGATATGCTGATAGAGCAAATAAGCCCCCTCGGTGGTCAATATGTGGCTCAGCTTACCAGTGGAGGAATATGGAGGCTGAGGTTCGCCTACAGCCATCACAACCTCTTCACCAACAGCCTCCGAGTCAGGAATAAAAGACTCATCCGCCCTTGCATCCTCGGGAGGGGATGCACCGAGGATGGCGTCATCTCGCTGAAGTCCGGAAATCTCAGAGACGGGCCCAAGGAAACTTTTGTCACCCCAGGCTGGGGCCTCAGCAGCTTGGGAGTCCTTAGCCGCCGCTGAGAGAGCCCCCGCAGAGAGGACCGCGGCACACATGTCGCTAATCAAAGCGGCAAGGGCCGGATCAACTACTGAGGCAGCAGATGGTTCAGGAGAGCCTGGTTCGTCAGACGCCTACAAAGAAAAATGATCAAGTCATATCCCCAAAAGAAAATAAAGCTACAACAAAGATATAACTCCGACTTGGACTTACCTCCGGAACATCGTCTACACCCTCACCCTTCTCCGTAATAAGCAGCCTACGGGGACCGACAGCCGCTCTCTTTACAGAAAAAGTTACCTCTCCGTCGGTAGGCTCATGCCTGCCTCGCTTACGCAAAGGACCAGGCATGGCGGGCGATAGATCTACCCGTACCTCCTTCGACGCAGACGGTAACGGGCCCACTGCTTCGTCAAATACGGCCGACGGTTGTTCCGTCGCCATCTCAGCCGCCACAACGGGAGGCTGACCCGCCATTATCCCATCACCCGAAGAAAAGGAGTCTTCGCCGTCCCGCTCATTATCTTCCTCAATTGTGTCGAAGGATTCGGAATCGGGCGAAGGAACCCTATTCGTCCTTTTCTTCTTTGCTCTCGACGTCATAGCCTTCTCCGCTAGGCGAGTGCCCACAATGAAGCTAGTCCTCAAGTCAAAATCGAGGGGAGGAGGATTCGCCGTGACATGATACAGGGCTGCCATATGCAGGATTTCATCCATCATATTTGCGGCAGGGACCAAGAAGCTAGTTCGAGTATGACAGGTATCATAGTAGCTCCATGCTCTGATACCATCAAGAATGCTGCCTTCAAATCCCAGGTGAGAACTGGGGCGCCCGAGGAATAGCTGACTATACCCAAATTGACGGGCAAACCTACTAGGCAAGTAGGGCTCCAAATACACAGTGGTGCGATTCCGGTAAACTAGATGCGCCGGGCGAATGTTGCGCAGCCAGAAACGCATCTTTTCAGGCAAGAAATGAGGAGGTCCGACCCCATCAACATGAACACTCCTCACCTCTTGATCAGTGAAACGAGCAACGGATACGAAGAAATTGTACCCATCCACCCTCGCCAGCATCCTCCGACACGCCGGCATGGTACTACATTCCCAAGGCTGGTGGTGATACTTGAAAAGAAGCGCGTCATCACCTGTAACGCCATCTCCCGTCCTGGGTCTCATCAAAGATTGATAATGCAGCAATAGCCATCCCAGCAACTAATGGTAAGGCAATTCTACACGTTCAAAATCCATTGTCACGTCACGAGCAATGACCTTGGACGAGAAGGCACGAAGACCATGTTGAATACTGCACACCATGGCAGAAAGGAGGGCCAGCCTGACCCCAAAGGCCAACTTTACGGCAGGAAGAATGAAGTGGCGACTGATCCTCTCAATAGAGCCTGCCCCTCCTGAGACCACGCAATTGCGCAGCCACACCATTAAAAATCCGGCCAAGAGTGCCTTCTCTGACAACCGCCGAGTACCATAACGAAAGTAGCTAAAGGAGTCAATCTGGCTCCCGAACCTGTCACTTTGAGACTTCGACCTCCTGGCAGTCGACATCAAGACCTCTACTTCTTTAGGAGTTAAACGATCTCGGAAAGTAACCCGGCCAGCCGTGCTAAATTTGAAAAGGTATGCAACCCAAGATTTAGTATGGGGAGAGTCCCCCTCCGAGCTATCATTTTTCTGGATAGTCGTCCGGTGACAGGTGCTATGATAGCATAATAATTCTTGATACACGGTGACGAAACCGGGGAATCGCTGATCCAAATCTTGGAGCTCCTCATTCGTCGGCGTATACACTTCGAAGGGTTCATCCCTCCAGGGGAGCTTGGAGACAGTATACATCTCGTGAAGAGCGAGCCCTAATTCTCCAACAGGGGTAAAAAAGGTCCTCGTTCGATGATTTTACATCTCCAAAAGGGCCATGAACAGTGGCTTATTAACGGGCAACCCGTGGCTGGTACCCCGTATAGCTTCATAAAGGTTGACTCCCTGCAAAAACTCTTCATACTTTCGCAGGATCCATGAGGACAGATTAGCCCACGGAGGAATAGGGTGTACCCAGCTCGGCAGGACCAACCTACCAATAGGATAGGACCCTTTACGAGCAAGCTGACTCAGGAAGGTATCAGCCTGGAAGAATGAAAAGTTAGGACCAGGGGTGTTGATGAAGGTACCTGGAACTAACCCTATCACGGACCGACTGGCCGGATCTTTGACTGCGCGCACTGACCCAGTGGCTCTGTTATAACGGATATTACCAACAAACATCCCCGCTCTGGTTGGAGTGAGGGTGTCCGGCATCTGCCTATCCAGAACGATCATATTGAACCACTCAAAAGGGAAATGGCGCTTCATAATAGGAATGTGAATCGGCATCCCGTCCAGGTCAAAATCCCAACTCTCCGAAACATCCAACACTCGAGAGTTTTCTACAACCAACGCATCCCCAAAGAGGAAGACAGGTTTCAGATACTTCCCGTCAGACTGCCCAGAGCTTATCATATCAACAAGGAACTGAAAGGATTGAACCCTGATAGCATTTAGTCGCTCCAAAGGTTCATCAACAAGTAGCTGTTCGGACACTTGACGAACTAAGTCATCCCGATGAACGCCCGAGGCAAACTGACGCGAGCCTACCATAAGTTCTCCAGCAGGATTCACGGGCAGAGTCACTGAAGAAAGGCAAAAGAAACAAGGTCAAAATGATAGCTGAAATGACAAAAACACATGATGCTTATGCAGCTCAGCATAGGTGCGGCTCGGTTTATACAGGTCAGTTCAAATGAGTCTATGCGGCTCAGTTTGAAAGAGCCCATGCGGTCCAGTACGAATAAACTCATGCGGTGTCGTTCGAAGGGAACTCATGCGACTCAGTATGGAGGAACTTATGCGGTCCAAAAGGAGTATGTTCGGCTCGAAAACGTTTATGCGGCCCTGCAAGGATGAGCTTATGCAGTCCAGCGAGGATGAGCTTATGCGGCCCTGTTAAAGAAGTAGTTACGCAACCACTTCCATGCAGCTCAAACCTGGGTCATACCCCATGCGGCCCAGGCATGAGTCGGACACACAGTGTGCTTTGGAATATAGGCTCGCGCATAAAATATGCGGCGTAGCCATGGCAGTTCATATTAAGGGACCCTTACCAGCAATAGGCGGGTGGACGTCGGGGTAAAAAGCGGGTACGTCAGTCAACGGAGGAGCCACCATGTTCGCCGCCGCAGTCGATGAAGACGCGGATTTCTTGCCCTTCGCTGCCACAGAAGATGAGGCGGCCTTCGATGCTGCAGCCTTCTTGGGAGCCATTGTCGGTTGCTAAAAGACGAAGAGCAAAGACAGCAAATATAGATTCAGAGCAAAGAGAGAAGGTAAAAAAAAGCCCCAAGAGGCTTAAAGACTCCTATTTATAGGCAAAAGAGACTCACAAAACGAACAGACGTCTCGGAGTATGCCTCGGATTACGCGCCGCCCCCAAAGAATAAAGGCAAAACGCTTCGGTCAAGGCAAAACCGACTCTTGGGATCCTCCCCCAAAAGGCGGCGTTAAATCAAATCAAAGGCACTTAATGAAGATTTGCACACGTGTTCAAGACACGTGGCAACAAGTTTATGCGGCCAGATGAATTTATGCGGCTAAGGCACTTATGCGGCTAGGAAGCTCAGGCAGACAGAAAAATCCTATACGGCATGAACGGGGCCATGCTTCTTGTTCAAAGTATTCCAATTTTTACAAAATTAAAAACTTTGAAGGGGGTCCTGTAGAAGCATGGAAAATATTAGAATAATGATCCATGCGGCTCTGAGTAAGAAGCTTATGCGGCCCACCCAGGAGCGGCCCTATGCGGTTCAAAGAAGACTCTCAATCGCATGCGGCTCGGGAGCGTATGCGGTTCAGCAAGGCATATGCGGCTCGATGGACGCCATGTGTGATCTTTCCCTACAGCTGGTCGTTTGAGGAGTGGTCTCATTTATTGTTCCAGCACGATTCACTGTGGCGGCCCTGACATAAAGTTTCATAATGGCCTTGCCATAATGACTGACTCCTCGGGAAAAGAAGAAAATCTCTGACCAAATCTGTCAGAAGTCCCAGATTGCCACGTGGCAATCAGTCATATGCGGCTCCCTGAGAACCCGTTCCATGCGGTTCGATACAACGCTAGCTCATGCGGCTCCCTGGGAACACATTTCCTGCGGCCCAATACAACACCAGCTCATACGGCTCACAAAGATTACGCATATGCGGCTCGATGAAGCATCGTCCTATGCGGCTTACAAAGAGTATCTCTCTGCGGTTCGAGGATAGTCAATCCTATGCAGCTCTGACAGGACTCACAATTAAGACACGTGGCATGGGATCAATAAAAGATTTAACCGAATCTCAACAAATATATTTGACATCATCGTCATAATTACTGAGATCAGGGCATATCATTTATCATCAAGCTAATGGGACACGTGGCGAGCAATCAGATATTGGCATAATCAATCACGAGGATTTAAAGCAGCTAGCATTAATTGCTCATGAGATACGATGCTATCCGCGTTAATGGTCGAGATTCACTGTAATCAGGATCAAGGGTTCATATAGAATAAAGGAGCGCCGATATTTTAAACAGATAATCATTAGCAAACCCTAATGATCACCCCCCCACTCTTATAAATAGCCAGCATCATTCCCTTGAAAAAAAAAGAGGAGAGAGAAGAGGTCGGCAACAAAAGAATAAAAAAAATAAGAAGAGAGAGATCTACACAGAGAGAGCTCCCCCTTTCTTCTTGATAATCACAGAGAGAGAGAAGTCAGGAGAGCAATCCGAGGAGAGTAAGAAGAGCATTTCTTCATCAACGTCGAGCAGATCTTCCCCGAGCCAAGGCTACATACTGATCGTCCAAGGAGTAAGGCAGAGCGGCCGTCGCTTTCCCGAGCCTCTATCGTCACCCCCCAGAATCAAAAATAAACAATCGTACTTAGTCTGCTGTACCTAGGTTTTCGTCCCTAGGCTTTCTTTGTACGAGCGAGTTTGTATTGTGAGTCTAAGTTCAGTCCTCCGATAATTGTTCTGTTCTTTTACAATCAATGGCAAACAACGGGGATAAGCTGTACCCTCCTGTAACAAACCCAATGTCATTACCTGTTCAAATCACTGTTTTATACTGTAACAAACCTGTTTTAAAACTGTTTAGAACTGCATGATTCTATTTCTTATTTAACTGTTTAAAATTAGTATTAATTGTACTTTGTTCCCTCCTGACTGGAGATATATTTTTAGAGGATGATGCTGAGCTGTGTTACAACAACTATTACGACCCTGAGTTGTACCCGGTCGTGCTACCAGAGTCCCCGCAGGAGGACGATGGAACTGAGGCTGATAGATAGACTTTCCATTTTCTGCATTGTTATTTTAATTCAAAATTCTGTATTTCCTTCAGAACAATTTCATTGTATTTAAATTTCAGTTTAATAAAGTTTATTCTGAAGTTGAGTTATGACAAAATTATAGTGTTGTTGTATGGTTACCTGCTACTGAACAGCTTACTGCCGCCGTCTCAACAACGGTGCAGGCTAGGCATGATCCGACTAGACCCAGATAGTTGGGATCGGGTCGTGACATATTTTTAGTGGTGGCCCATGCAGGTCTACGACAACTTAGAAAAATATACCTAGAAATAATTAGAACACTAGAACATTGATTTGTCACAACATAGGTCCGATTTATATATAAATAAATATTTTTGTTTGATTATAGACCAGTAGGCTACCTTGCTTATGTGTGCACCCTAAACCTTCCAAAGAATGACCATTGACAAGACCAAATCCTGCTGGCGATGAGGTGTCATCTCCGGATCATACCCCATCTCCTCAACCAAGCCCAGGGTCTTTTCTCTCGCGGCTGTTTGACCGTCCTCATAATGCATCCAGTGAAGTTTTTACTACACTGGCGATTCCTACCTCATCTCAACTAAGTTGCATTTCCTTGGTGGAGTATCCATTTTTGTTGCTCCACCAGTACCAGCAAACACCTTCCAAATGGTTGCCCTATTTCAAGAAATCTTGGAGTTCCAAAAAGCTCAAGATGAAGCCCAGCAGGAACAGATGAATATCATGAGAGAAGATATAAAGAACGTCAATAATGTAGCCAAGTTGGAGCAGAACCTTGTCCTAGGAAGGATACCCCTGAATCTAGAAGATATTTGGGTCCCATCAAGTACTCTACTTTCTGGCAGTTTTGGGCTTGTAACTACTGCAAGAGGCCTGGTCATCAGGCCGTTAGTTGCCGCAAGAGATTGGGACAATGTTTGGCATGTGGATCTGCTGAACATCGGGTAAAAGACTGCCCCTTATCTTTCTATCAAACCAGAGCTCATATCCCAGCAACACCTGTTAGGCCACAACCTAGGGACCCTCTTCCTATCCAGCAGACCCTGCCCCTTACAATAAGGCATGATGCATACTCGAGGTTCATAGAAGATGAAGCAGTTGGAGACTACTCATGCAAGAGCCAGAACCATGAAGAATAGTACCTAGAACTGCTGAATAGCATTATCTATTTTTGGAAGTTGTAACAGGATGTCCTTAGATCAATCATAAGAGTTTTTGTTGTAATTCTCCACATGAATAGAAATTCTTAGTTACACCTTTATGGCAGATGTTTTTCCTGATAGTCTTCCCGAATTATCCCAGATCTAGACATAGGATTCACCCCTGACCTAGTCCCCGGCTCTTACCCAAATTCTAAAGGATATTATAGAGCCAACCCGAAGGTGGCCAAGAGGATGAAGGACCAGATCAATGAAGGCTCTAGGATTTATTCAGGGTAGAACTTCACCTTAGGAAACACCTATCTTGATGTGCCCAAGAAGGATGGAACAACGGATGTGCATCGATTACCAGACACTAAAGAACAAGTGCTCTCTGCCCGGATCGAGGATCTGTTTGATTTGTTTGTATGGAGTTAGGGTGTTTCGAGGCTTGACTTAAGATCTGACTACCATCAAATCAAAGTCAGGAAGGAGGACAATTCCAAGACGGCGTTCAAACACCAAGTATGGGTAGTTTTTGGTCATGACGTTGGACTGACAAATGCTCCTGCTGTGTTCATGAATCTCATGAACAGAGTTTTTCCATGAGTATTTGAATCAGTTTATCTTCTCCATAGATAACATTCTGATATTTGAAGACTGAAGAAGAGCATGAAGAACATCTGAGGAAAGTTCTGGAAAACTTTGAAGAAAAAGAAGTTTTATGGTAAGTTATCTGAACGTGGATTTTCTTTGACAAGGTGGACTTTTGGCCATGTTGTCAAGAGAAGAAATTTCGATGGAAGATAGCTGCTGTTGAAGAGTGGTATACCCCAAGTTCAATTCAGAAGTTTCTTGAACTTGGCCGGCTACTATCAGAAGTTCGTGAAGAATTTTGCCAAGATTGCTGAGCCGATGACGAAGCTCACTTGGAAGAATAAAGAGTTCATCTGAACAAAAGATTGCCAGGCGGCATTGAGGAGCTGAAGAAGAGACTTACCACCACACCAATCCTTGCGCTATCCGCAGGAACCGGTGGGTTCTCAATTTACAGTAATACCTCTGGAAAAGGACTGGGCTGCGTTCTTCAACAACATAGAAAAGTAATTGCTTACACATATAGGCAACTACAGACTCATGAGAAGAATTATCCCACACCTAATTTGAAATTTGCTGCAATTATCTTTACTTGGAAGCTATGGAAGCATGATTTCTATGGAAAGGGAGTGAAAATATATACGGACTACAAAAGTCTGAAATATGTCTTCACTCAGAAAGGGCTGAATGTTAGACTGAGAAGATGGCTGAAGCAGATAAAGGATTTTGACATCAACCTGCAGTACCATTCAGGTAAGGCTAATATGGTCGCTGATGCACTTGGTCGATACTGATGGCGAAGTTCTTAGCCAAGGACTATCACCTGCTAGAAGACATCGAGAAGTTTGGACTGGAGGTTATACTACCTGGAGATAGAAGGACGGAGCTGGATGCTGATTCAGTATTGATAAAGTTCGAGGCTGAGGGACAAAATTAAGAGATCGTAGTTTCAAAACGAGGCACTTTGCAGGCTTAGAGATCAAGTGTTGGCAGGAACACTTAAGGGTTTCTAAATTGATCAGCAGTGGAACTCTGAAGAATGGTACGAGACTTTACGTATTGGCTGATAAACGGAGGAACGAGTTGATGAAAGAAATGCACCAGTCGCAATATTCCATATATTCAGGAGATAATAAGATGTATCAGAATATGCCTCCATTGATTGGTGTTATGGAATAAAGAAGGACAATTCCAGGTATGGGACTAGATGTGAATTTGTCAAACATGAGGAATTTAGCAAGAGAACAACAAGTTTGTTGGAGCCGCTGGACAATTCGGAGTGGAAGTAGAAGCATATAACAATGAACTTTGAGTAAGGATTGCCTTGTTCCCAAGGAGGGAAGGGCACCAATTGGATTATAGTAAATCGACTGACTAAGTCAGCACACTTTATTCCCTTCAAAGTTGGTTTATCCACTAAGAAGTTGGCAGCATTGCACGAGAGGCACATCTACCGGATTCATGGAGTACTACGGGACGAGCAAGCAAAGAGGTCAATCCAGACGCTTGAAGATGTATTGAGATTTTGCGTCTTGGAATTTGGTAGGTCTTGGGAAGACCAAATTGCTTTTGGTGAAGTTTTCTCTTACCAGAGGAACAATCAGTTTTGACAGAGCTGGAAATTGAGGCCAGTTATATCAGGCCATTTGAAGTTTAAGACGAGTTGGAAGTAGCGTACCAGTTAGCTCTACCAGCTAATCTTGAGAGTGTGCAACGTCTTCTAGTCACAGCTCAGATGCTACATTTCGGATCCGAGTCACATTTTGAATAATTCAGAGCTGAAGATTGGACTCAACCTTTCAGTGCCAGAGAAACCAGTTGCAAGCCTAGTCAGAGATGAGAAGAAAATCAGAATTTGAGCCATCACTTAAACTTCTTTTCCTTATCCTTTCTTTTTTTCCCGTTCTAAACTTGTCAGATGCTGCTAAGTTAGCCTAGTTTTGCAAGCTATCTCTTTAATCAAGCTTGATCATGACGATATTTTATTGGGTGTACCCACTAATCTATTGTCTAATCAGGACCGATGCATGATGGTCTGATCAACCTCGTGTACTTTGGTTCGCTTTTGTATTTTTCCGCGTGGATAATATCATAAAAGAAACTTGTCCCTAAACCGTCTCATCCACGACTGCCTTGGAAATTCTTATGGTTGGACCTGAGTTACGGGCGCAGTACCCGTACCTGTTTGTCTTTTCTAACCTTACTTTAATTTCGAGGACGAAATTTTCTAAGGAGGGAAGATTGTGAAACCCATTATTTTTGTATTTAATTATTAAATAGAGTTTAGTAGTATTATTATTAGCATTTTCTAAAATTATTATTAATATGATTATTAAATATTTTTGAGTGGAAAAGAATTTCGAAAATAAATTACAACTTGGACTTTTGAATTTCGGACCCAGACCCGAGTCCGAACCCAGACCCAGGCCTGAGCCCAAACCCAACCCCTTTCTTTCAATTCTGATTTTGACTTGGTTAATTAATTGCTTTTAAATATATATATATATATATATATATATATATATATATATATATAACACTAGCTGGTCCCATAGGACCAGCAACTTCTCACCCACACGATCTATTCAACACTTCCTATTCTAACTCCCGGATCTCTCTCCCCACTTCCCTCTCTTCTACGAGCACACAGCACCACCTCCTTTTTATTAATCTCTTTTTCCCACTTCATTCATAAAACTTCTCTGTTAACAGAGAACAGAACTCTCACTCTCATATCTCTCTCTCGTACTCTCTGTTCTCTCATACTCAACTCACCAACCTTCCCCCCCTAAACTCCACTGTTGGAGAAACCCTCTTCACCCAACTCTCCTCCACCTAACCCCAAACCCATTTCCTTCCCCAAACTTCTCGTCGACCTTCCATTCTCGGCCGCGCCACTCCACGGCCACCGCCTCCGCGTGCACCCCGAGCTCACCCACGCGCCCCGGCCGACCGTCTCACCGGCGAACGCGACTCTCCGCGTGCGCCACGAGCTCCCCTCGCGCCGTCCCCTGGCCGTGCGGTTCCGGCGACCACCGCGCCACCCGTCCGCGCCCCCTCGTGCCTACTCCGGCGAACCCCCTTCGAGCCAGCGTGCCTCTCCGCATTTTTCCCCCGACCAGCGTTGTTTCCCCCTCGCGCCTACTCCGGCGAACCCCCTTCGAGCCAACGTGCCCTAGCTGCTGTTTTATGTTGTCAGCGTTCCCGAGTTCGCTGGCCGAACTCGCTGCCTTTTGGGCGAGTCTTCCTGGTTGTTCTGCCGTACCCTATTTTTGGAGTTCATCGACGTTACGTCGACGACGACGCTGGTTCCAGCTATTTCGGAACGTCGCTGTGCTGGACTACTTCTATTCTTCCTATTTTTACATCTGAGAGCTCTAGTCGAGCAACCCGAGGTATAACCCCCCTGTCCTGCTATTTTATTATTTTTGTCGATGATGAAATGGTCCCCGGTTCCCTTTGGGAATTCGGTATTAGCGACGTCGTATTTTTCCGGGACTTTCGGAAAGGTCCCGTGAGTTGTTTTGCATTTCCGGAATATTTTCGGGAATAATTTTTGGTATGTTTTAGTTTCCAGAAATTTTCGAAAACGTTCTGTGATTTGTGGATTTGGAATCGGACTTCCGAAACTATTTCGGGTCGTCCCGATTATTCTGTGAAATGGCTGTGGATGTGTTTTATATAAAAAATGTGGGTATTTTCCTGGTTTGGGACTTGTAGGAATAATCGGCACCAATTTCCCAGTTTTTGGGTTGACCAAAAACAGAGGAGATGCTGCCCAATTTTTCCGAAAATCCCGAATTGTTTTCAAAATGAATTTAAAATGATTTTCGGAATTTATTTGACATTTTATTTTTGGGTGACGACCGTACCGGTCAATGGACCCGGCTAAGTGCAAACGATACCGGCCCGCCGGACGTTGAGGCAATTAGCCAAAAATGAGGATCGGACCATTATCTGAGACTTATGATTTATTATTATTTTATTATTTATTTTTGTTTACATTTAAATTCTATTTTCAGTTAGGACTAACGGCAGTTTATTCTTATTTTAATTTATGTAAATAAATTATAATGGGCATAAGCCCAGCTGGCTGGTCTGTGACTGTAATAGCTTAGGTTTTCCTGCCGTTTTCTAGTTTTTTCGTGTTTTTACTGTTTAACGATTTAAATAATTATAAAGATATTTTTCGTATAAAATTAATAATCATTTTCTCATCTTAAAATTTACCAGTTTATTATTAAATAATAAGTCACGTATTTCTCACTAAGCAAGAAAATTAGTTTTATATTATATTTTATAAAATTACCAAGTTTTCGTAAATAATCTGGCATCGACGCTATCTTTCGAATTCAAAGTTAAAAACGACGTTTTTCCTCGTATTAAATCAACGCACAATTAATCGCATTTTTCTGTGTTTAGTTAATTAAATAACTAAAAATGGACTAGGACGCAAATAGAGATTACAACTAGCATAGCTAAGTTGGTTAACCTGAAAGCTGAGTCTATCTCTCGAATGTAGGAATTCGAGGCCGACTCTAACTACCCGTTTTGAAGTCGTCTACCTCTCCAGTCATTTCCAATTGAGGCAAGTATAGATTATGTTAGTTTACAGTTATTTATTTAATCGCTTTACTGCATGTCTAAACCACGATGCAAACATGAAACTCTCTCCGAGAGTACTGTACTGTAACTACTGTAACTATTGGGGACTGGGGGAGTAGTGTAATGAGTATGACCACATCCAAACTACTGTAACTACTGTAACTATTGGCTTACCCCTCATACACACGGGGATAAGCTGTACCCTCCTGTAACAAACCCAAGCCGGTCATATGTCATTACCTGTTCAAATTACTGTTTTATACTGTAATAAACATGTTTTAAAACTATTTAGAACTGCATGATTCTATTTCTTATTGAACTGTTTAAAATTAGCATGAATTGTACTTTGCTCCCTCCTAACTGGAGATATATTTTTAAAGGATGATGCTGAGCTGTATTACAACAACTATTACGACCCTGAGTTGTACCCGGTCGTGCTACCAGAGTCCCTGCAGGAGGACGATGGAACTGAGGCTGATAGATAGACTTTCCATTTTCTGTATTGTTATTTTAATTCAAAATTCTGTATTTTCTTCAGAACAATTTCATTGTATTTAAATTTTAGTTTAATAAAGTTTATTCCGAAGTTGAGTTGTGACAAAATTATAGTGTTGTTGTATGGTTACCTGCTACTGAACAGCTTACTGCCGCCGTCTCAACAACGGTGCAGGCTAGGCATGATCCGACTAGACCCAGATAGTTGGGATCGGGTCATGACAGATGGAGGCTATATAATCGGTATAGGGACCTATCTTAAATAGTTCGGTTTTATATATTCAAAAAAATGGTGGTTAGTATGGATGGGTTTTACTGGGTCTTAATGGATTCCTGATTGGACATCAATCGTTGGTTGGATGAACCCCGGATTCCAATCTATATTGACTGGATAAGATTTCAATGTCAAAACTATTTCTACTGGGTTAGGGTAACCTAGAGTAGGTTTCCAGCCCCGTGGTTGAGCTAGTTGCCAGTCAGATTCGTTAAATAGGTTCTATAAGCCTTGAAGATGCACCTTCCGTGACTTTTGTGTTTGAGTAGCACGAGAAGACACAATTGTGTGGCACACTAGTGACATGTGCGTAGTGGGCTTCGAGTAGATCACAACCATATATTGGGTCGAATGAATTGAGTCAAGGTTGAGTCACTAATTGTAGTCGGGAAGTTTATCGGTATTATGGTAAGGGTTATAGCTAGTCCTTTTTACCTGAAAGTCGTACCATAAAAATAGAGTACAAGGGGACGTATTTGAGTGGGACATGATATAGCTAGATGAAGGTGGACTCATCTAGATCTTGCATATAAAATTTGTTGGAAGGTAACCGCTGATCTCACGCTCTAATTATTAATGACACGGTCGGGGACACCAAATGATCTAAATAGAAAGTGAGAGTCCATGAGGCACTAATTATCATCATAATGGAAATTATTCTAATCAATCGGTATTCCTCGTATATCTAAAAAAATTTTAAAGGCTTACAGTCTACCCACCTTAGAAGCTAGGACATGGTTTTAGGAATAATGAGGTTAGAAGAATTCCCAAGTCCGAATATTGTACCCCGACTCTTGTTAATAAAGAATAAGACACGACGTAACGGAATACGGTAGATATGAGTCAACTCAAGGATCGTTCCATAATAAATGGAAAACGAGTGTGTAAAATGACACATGGTCGATAGAATAGAATGACCTACTCGTCCACAGTATGCGAGAGTTTCTGATGGGGTAACCAACTCCAAGGCACAACATAAGAAAAGATTTCTAATAATTGAGTCAAGAAATTCTATTTGTGTCAAACCTGCCAGACTATGGTCACAAGGGTTGTAGTGATCATGTATTGTTGTTGACAACTGGTAGGTCATAGTATGACAGGGTATTTAAGCTATGGTATTGGCTAAGCTAGTGAATGTGGTGTTTCAACACTAGTTAGGTCTTAATAATAAAATTTACATAACTAGGACAATACTTGTTGGAAACCAATCTCGTAATGAGTGTCTACCATAGTCACGATAAATGATTAGAGACTCACGACGTTTGGTTTCTTGAGAATAGATAGTCTTCCGGGCTGTCATTTTGACTATGGGTAAAACCCTACTCATTCTCAAATTCAGATGGCTTGAAAGTTCCGATAGGAGTTTGAGGGTCGAGAGGAGAACGAGTAACTCAATCACATGGCTGATCGATGGTAGCTACACTTGGGTATACAACTATCATAGTCATGGGGGATACTCTATATCTCTTCTACCAATTATGAGCTTTCATCTTTCCAAATCGGTGAAAGACAAAAATAATAAAGAGTTCAAGGGAGATGTTACTGAATACAATTTCGTGATTCAAAGGCGAATATATAATTCAAAAGGAATTGTCAGAGCAGTCGCGGATGAGATCATAGATAATACCTCGAAATCTCAATCCACGTGTAACAATCAAAGAGAGAGCGAACCGATTGCACTATGGTTGATCAGACCGTAATACATCGATTCTGATTAGACAATATGTTAGTAGGCGTCCCCACTAAATATATGTCTTGAATCAAGCTCGAGAACAGAGTGAGCTTGCAAAACTAGGCTATGATAGCAACATTGGTCAGGATAGTCAAAATACAAGTATACAAGATTTTTGAAAGAAGGCATAAGTAGTTCGAGTTTTGTGAGAATCAGAACTCATCTGGTGTTCTTGCTTATACAGTCTTCCTACTATCTTCTTATCCGTAAAGCCTTGGTCGACTAATGGGTTATGACCTCTAAACTCTATATTCTAGGTAAACCTATTAGTGTCTGTCAATTACCTTGTCAATAGATCACAAGGACCATGGAATGCTAGGTTGGAAGACATGCTACCCGACTTACAGAACTCCCACTAGTATTGGCTTTGGGTCTTATGGGACATAAAGGGCACGGTCATATCCTCTATAGTACCCTAAACTTGTAATCACGTCTGAAATCATTTCATCGAGGATTATGCCTCGCCTGTATACTCTGGCTGTGGTAAACCCTTGGTTTCGTGATTCAGATGTGACATGCTATCCGATACTCTATCTTATATTGACACAAGGGTGACTACGGTCAAAAGAGGACCACTAGCCATTGTTTTTAGTAACATTCTATAACCTATATTTCTTAAATAAATTTCAACTCTAGGGGTCGTGTCTCGCCAGTGCGCTGCTAGCTGCAGTGAATCCATAGTCTCCATAATTCAAAAAATGGCGACAGTGCGCTGTTGTCCTGCCATTATGAGTTAGCTAATATTCCTTTAACTATATCTGCAAAAATCCCTGAGCTTCTAGAGATTCAAACAAGTTGACTATGACACAGCGTAAGTATTTGTCCTATCAGTCATAACCCCTATAAAAAAGATTGAACATGGAGGAAATAACTGAAGACAAAGAGATACGAACACTCTAGTATCTATTTCATGTGTATTCAACCATTGGGGAAAGACTTTGAATCAGGACTAACTCGAGGTTCGTATGTGGATAACATAATCAAAAAAATATATAGAAATAATAATTCTTAAGGCAAAATAGGAACTAAATAGGCAATTCGACTAAGATATGAGGATGATATCTAAGAGACAAAGAGAAGGAATTTGCACAGTTATCAAGGTTAGACCATTAATTCTAGAAAGCCCTATCTTACCAAGTGAATAATCCATCCACGTTAGATCATAGCGTCATATCAAGAGGTAATAGTGTAATTATGGGGATCTAACAAACTACTAAAATTTATAATTCCTTATCTAACTTGCATGGCCTAGACTACCCATCAGTAAATTTGTATAAGGGACTCCTAGTCCTGGTTATTATCTTAAATTAAATTAATCCTAATTCGTGAATGAGCATTTTCTAGTCGCAGGCTCGCAATAGTACAACTAACTTAAGTACTATCACGAGTTTGTAGGATTTGCGAAAACAGACCTGCATGGGCCACCACAAAAACTTGTCACGACCTGCACCCTTTTTTTTCCGGATACGAGACGTGTCCAAGCCAGCCTACGCCGCAGTGTCGGCGGTAGAACGCTGTCACGGCCATGCTGTTCAAATCATAAATAATGCTCATTCATAAAATTAATTTAATTTACAATGATGACAAGTTTTACATTTGTAGAAATATAAACTTGTACAAATATATGAATGACTACAACTCAACTACCTAGCTAGTCTCTAGGCTTTCGTCTGCAAGTACCCCCGTATCTCCAATGCTAAGTGAATCCACGGCTAACTTAAAAAATATTGGATTCCGGTCAGGAATGGAACGAGTACGATTCACTGAATGCAGTTCCAATATATAAAAATGACTATATAACAGAGGTTAGCCTTTAGACATATGATTTGAAAAATAATACAAAGGACAAATAAAACTAAATAAAAGAAAAAAGTAAATAAATACAAAGACAACACTCACCGACTGACGACTGAAGTACCTTTGATATGTGATCGGTCTCGGGACAATTACACGACACTGTCTACACTGTCTAAAGTTACAGTCTACACTGTCTAAAGTTATACTGTCTACATTATATAAAGTTACACTGTCTACATTGAATAATGCAACAAAGATATCACTGTTTACATTGTCTACTTTATAATAATAAATCATTATCTACACTGTCTACTTGCAATAATAAATTACTGTCTACACTGTCTACTTGCAATAATAAATTACTGTTTACACTGTCTAAGGTCAGATCACACATCGTTGGTACTTCACCTCCCGACACAACAAGGAATAAAATTAACATCAAACTGAAATCACATATCTATTGACTAAACACTGATCTATAGTAAAGATCAATACTGAAAACAAGCAATAAACTGTACTCGCCTGTGGTCCTTTGTTGGTGAAACCGGTAATCCAAACCACTCAGTATGCCACAATAGTCAAAACCCATACAACAGTCTCCAGATGCTAAAATAGATATTACCAATGTTCTCAAAATAGTCAAATTAGCTAGAATTGCCTGTCCTTAAGTCCAATTCTAGATACAGGGGCAAAACGGTAATTTTGGGCCAAAACGATGTCCACCGTTGACCCGTTTTGCACCGAAAAGCATGCCAGAGTCAATGGTCTCTAAAGTCGTCAAAACTATATGTCTACGAATTCGTTTTGATGATATGAACCCAACCGTATTTCCAAAGTTGGATTCCGGTGGGCTGTGCACGAAATTGCCCGTTGAGTCGGACTGTGGGGCCCGCAAAACGGCGTTCCGATTCAACTGTCTCAGAATTGGACCAAACTTGGCATACAGGGCCAGAAAAATGATACGGTCCTATTGGTGCAAGTTTCATCTCGATCTGACGAACGTGCACAATGTAATTGAAAATTTTGCACAGAGGCCGATACAGTGAATTTCGACGGATACGCATCAAATTCGTCGCGCACACGCGACCAATTTGAATTCCGTCAAAGCTTACACGTCCACGAAGCCGTCACGCACCTTTCGATGCTTTCGGTTCGCGACCACGTCGCCCGGATTGGCGGGATGCACGTCGTATCGAGGAGTTTTTTAAAAATTCTAAAATTTTAAAAACAGGTTTTTTGCCAAATTGGAAATCCTATTTTGCGATGCTCAGTCGACGAAATCCGATTCTACAAAAAGGGATTAGAAGCCCTATAGGTTGCCTATGAGATTGTTCAATTTGGTTTTCAAGTTGATCGTCGGTTAGACAGAAATCTGTCTTCAAACATGGGGTCTGTAACTATTAAAACTGTTCATTCTTGAACAGATTTTTTGCCAATTGTTGGCTTGATTTACGACGTGTACATCGTTACCCAACTAAATCTAATTGAAGAGAATTAAACCAGGTTAGTTTGGGTTTATACCTACGAAGACGGATTGCGAGATGATGGAGCATGGGGGACGTGGTCGTCTTGCGAAACGGCTACAATGCTACCGCTGTTGTTGTTCTGTTTTCGCGTACGCGCAGTGGTTCTGCTCTGTTCGTGTAATGCATGTGGTTCGTATTACGTATTTTGGGATATGTATACGTATTTTATTCTGTATTGCATGATTTCTTGTTTAGTTTTCTTCATGGCTTGGCTTGGTTTATTCTTGGCCCGGGTTGGCTTGGTTCGGCTTGGCTCGGTTTTCTTTGGTTCAATATGAACCAATGTGAACCCCTACCTACCACCACCATTGTATTTATTAATCCATTCTCTCTATTCTCTCTCTTCATTAATCATCTTCTCCTTCCCCATTACTTCCTTACCTACCAGAGAGAGAAGAGAGAGGTCTAGGCAAGTGCAACTTGCTTCATGGAGGAACTCTGATTTTATTGCTCCATTCTTTTCTTTACTATATTATAAAACACTTTAGTACTTGGCTTTTCTAATTTCTATGGCTAGATTCTTGTAGATCTAAGTTTGCATTATTTTCGGATTTCTTGGGTTTTGATCTACTAAATCTTGTTATTTTCAAGTTTTGATGGTTCCATGTTGTAGAGAATTTCGTTCTACCCCATTTTGACCTATGGAAGTTCAGATTTAGGCTCCGGATGATGGAGTTATGGAGCTTGAGGACTTGGCTCTTATGGTGTTCTTCTTCTCAGAAATTTGGAGAAGAAGAACAGTGCTTGACTTGACCGTATGGCAATTCATGCGGCAAGTGATTCAGCCGCATGGACTGAGTCTCATTCTTAAACCGCATGAGGCCCTTGCGTCCTGGCCGCATAAGACTGCTTTCATTCTTGGCCACATGAATACGAATTGAACCTAATCGCATAAGTCCTCAGTTCCTCTCAGCCGCATGACTGACTGGATCCTCGAGCCGCATAGACCCTGATTTATTCCAGCCGCATGAGACCTTCTCCATTCCTGCAGCCGCATACGCTGCGCGCCCGCCTTGTCTTGAGGCCGAAATTATTCGAGCCGTATGAACTCGGATTTTGGGCCGCATGACCCCATATCAATTCAGCCGCAGGGACTTCTTAGTCTGGACCGCATGAGTTCGATTTATCCCAGCCGCCTGTACATCCTTTATTTTCTGGCCGCATGGAGATTTGTTTCCTGACCGCATGCGCCCTTGCTCCCTTCCAGCCGCATGCGCCCCCTTGTCTTGGCCGCATGTAATCCAGTGACCCTGGCCGCGTGCGCTCTCCTAATTGGGCCGCATGAGTCTCACCCTTCCTGGCCGCATAGGCCTTAGCCGCATGGCTCTTCTATAGCCCTGAATATGGATATTTTATTAGATATTTTACGCCCATTTTGTATCCTTACGCCTTTTGTCATGAACTTAATTTTTATTATGTTTGGAATAACTATTGTACATGACATGGTATGACAAGGAACTAGCATAACACGATGGTGACCCGTAGTGGTGCACTCCTGATAAGTGACCTGGCATGACCTGATAGTGGCCCGTCGTGGCGCACTCCTGACAAGTACACCTGACATGATTATCTCGAATAGCTGTTACGACGGCTACCTGACATGACATGACCTATATAATAATATGGACACCGTGGGCGATTGTTCTTGTACAAATAAACCAGTCCTATCTTGCATCATGTCTAGGGAGGGAGCTCCTGAGTACCACGGTCAGGAGTACCTATTGAAATGGACTAAGGTTAATAACTAGATTAACACATTAGTCACACTTTTAGCGTAGCTTGCAAGAGAGTTTGGGGACTCGTCTCCAGTTCAGTTCAGCATATCACCCGCAGACAGATGGCTAGTCGGAGCGCACGATCCAGACTCTTGAAGACATGTTGCGGTCTTGCACACTTGACTTCGGTGGTTCATGGGAAGATCACTTGCACCTGGTAGAATTCTCGTACAACAACAGTTTCCAGGCCAGTATCCAGATGGCACCGTTCGAGGCACTGTATGGTAGGAAGTGCAGATCCCCGCTAGCCTGGGATGATGTTGGAGAGAGACAAATGCTTGGTCCAGAAATGATCGCTCAGACAGTTGAAGTGGTCAGAAGAGTTCGAGATCATCTTCGAGTTGCCCAAGATCGCCAGCGCCATTGGGCCGATTCTCATCGGCGTCCTCTCGAGTTCTCGGTCGGCGATCATGTATTCCTGAGGATTTCGCCTAACCGTGGCGTCATTCGTTTCGGCGTCCGGGGAAAGCTTAGTCCTAGGTATATAGGACCGTTCGACATTCTGGAGCGAGTAGGAGATGTATCCTATCGTCTTCCTCTTCCGCCGTCGCTAAGCGAGGTGCATGACGTGTTCCATGTATCCTAATTACGACGATATATCCCAGACCCGAGCCACATCCTGGATCATTCGAAATTGGTTGTTGGTACCAACCTTTCGTATGAGGAGAGGCCCTTGTCTATATTGGACCGGAGAGAGAAAATCCTCAAGAACAAGACTATCAAGTTAGTCCGAGTTGCTTGGGGTCATCACTCTTTGGGGGAGTCAACATGGGAGCGTGAGGATGATATCCGATCGCGATATCCCGACTTGTTTGACTCGTGAGGTATAATGTCTTTCTTATGCCTCATGCCTTCGATTCCTTGCTTGCATGACTGATTGATTGTCTAGTATAGCTTGCTTGTTATTAGTACAGCTTGTCGTTGCTCCTCTAGCCTCTTGATTAAATTCCGAGGACGGAATTCTTTTAAGGTGGGTAGAGTTGTAATACCTGTGGTTCGTATCACGTATTCTTGAAATACGTGTACGTATTTTATTGCGTGATTTCCTGGCTTGGCATTTCCTTCTTGGCTTGGTCTATTCCTGGTTCGGGTTGGTTGGTTCGGCCTGGCTTGGTTTTGCTTGGGTTCATGATGAACCCCCTACCTACCACCACCATTTGTATTTATTAGCCCATTCTTTTCTCTCTCTTCATTAATCTCATCTTCTTCTTCCTCATTACTTCTTACCTACCAGAGAGAGAAGAGAGAGGTCTAGGCAAGTGCAACTTGCTTTATGGAGGAACTCTGATTTTTATTGCTCCATTCTCTTCTTTACTACATTATAAAGCACTTTAGTATTTGACATTTCTCATTTCCATGGCTGGATTCTTGTAGATCTAAGTTTATTTCATTTTCGGATTTCTTGGGTTTTGATCTATTTAATCTTGTTATTTCCTAGTTTTGATGGTTCCATGTTGTAGAGAATCTCGTTCTACCCCATTTTGACCTATGGAAGTTCGAATTTGGACTTCGGATGAAGATTTTATGGAGCTTGGAAGCTTGGGTTCATGGTGTTCTTCTTCTCTAAAATTTGGGGAAGAAGAACAGTGCTTGACTTGACCGCATGACAATTCATGTGGTAAGTGATTTAGCCGCATGACACTTTCAGCCGCAGGGACTGAGTCTCATTCTTAAACCGCATGAGGCCCTTGCTTCCCAGCCGCATAAGTCTGCCTTCATCCTTGGCCGCATGAATATGAATTGAACCTGACCGCATGAGTCCTCAGTTCCTGCTTGCCGCATGGGGTCCCACTTGCCTTCAGCCACATATGCGCCTATCTCCTTGAGCCGCATGAACTCTAGTACTTGCGGACCGCGTAGGCTTGGTTCCCCGCTAGCCGCATGTGCCCCTACCCCGCCAGCCGCATGAGTCTGCCTTCATTCCTGGCCGCATGGAGCCTTCCTTCCTGTTTGCCGCATGGGAGCTAGTCCTACTCCCAGCCGCATAGGTTCCTGCCCTCCAGCCGCATGCGCACCCGTTCCCCGCCAGTCGTATGAACCCCCATCTCAACACTTCCCAGCAGCATGGACCCGAACTCCTTCTTCGCCGCATGGGCTATTCTTACCCAGCCGCATGAGATCATTCCTGGCCGCATATGACCTAGCCGCATGGCTCTTCTATAGTCCTGAATATTGATATTTTATTAGATATTTAACGTCCATTTTATATCCTTACGCCTTTTGTCATGAACTTGATAATCATGAATTCATTTGATATGTTTGGATCTGATAATTGAGCACGACCTGATAGTGACCCGTAGTGGTGCACTCCTGATATGACTAACCTGACATGACCTGATAGTGGCCCGTCGTGGCGCACTCCTGACAAGTACACTGGACATGATATACCTGATAAGCTGTTGCGACGGCTACCAGACATGACATGACCTGTATAATAACATGGACACCGTAGGCGATTGTGCTTGTACAAATAATCCAGTCCTGTCTTGCATCATGTCTAGGAGGGGACTCCTGAGTACCACGATCAGGAATACCTACTAAAATGGACTAAGGCTAATAACTAGCTTAATATATTAGTCATGGAGAGATTTCCCAGCTACAGGCAATCCCCTTACCTGGGCGCGTCTGGGATCTGTAGCCTGCCGTCGTGTAGGACACATTTCCAGCACACTGTCATGTGTTGCACCCTTCAAGCTACTTAAGGGTACATGCGTTTCCTGGACGGTGTACCCACCTGAATTCAACCCCTAATTTCGACCTGGGTAACCTGGATGGTCTGCAGGGCTTGTGGCTGTGGAATAATCTCACTGCATCTTGTTAGTAATTAGGCCTGTGATAACCCTAGTTAGTTAAAGTATCAAGCCGTAGGTCTTGTTTGGCCGTGAATGATTGGATGGAGTTTAACCAGTCTAGTCTTGTCTTGATCCTGTTCCAGACTACTGCATGACCAGAATGCCTGTATTTATTTTACCGATAAATGGTGAGAATTCCAAGTTCTGTTCAGACGAAGGGTTACAACCCCGGTCCTTGTTTGGTTTACGGGTTGTAACCTGGTTATCTGAATAGTTCCATGGTTATCTCGTCGTATATCATCCTGATGTATTTTCTCTATTTCCAGTTCTTACTTTTATTTATATCTTGTGCTGATTGCTGGTTTTAGTTCCTAAGTGAAGCTTCCTTTGTGGCCCTTGCTCTTTCTGGGATCTGACCCAGCTGGTTTTGTATGGCCAGATTTTGGAGCAGCTCCAGAGGATCTACCGGCCTTCCAGCCAGATGGTGACCACTAGACGGAACCCTGGCAACGAGTGGGTTTATTTTTGATCTCCCACTTATTGTAAAAATATTCTTTTGAGGCGTTTAGCCGACGAGCACCTGTTTAGCTCGGTTGCACTTTACTTACTGTCTGCCTACGGGCTGTAACATGATTGACAGATCCTAGGGTTGATCATGTATGACTAAACTCTTGCTAATCCTCACATTTTGTAACGACTAGCTTCATGATCAGCTGAATATGTAATATTTGGGACGCCTTATTATTGTATATTTAATGATCATACATCTTGTAACATTCACTTACTTGCTTGTGATTGAGACACTAGGCTTGTTCATGACCTTAAGAGACTGTTGGCTTGTAGTTAAACCCTCATGTATCTAGACAGCCGTGACCGTATAGCGAGATGGAATCCATTTCAATATACGTAGCTGGCTATGTCTGCCCCCGCTCTCCAGTATTCTGGTTCTGGGGCGTGACATGGTTTAAGTGGTGGCCCATGCAGGTCTTGTAAATCAAGATATGTGAGGGTTTACCGAATAGATGTCTCAATCAGTATTCGTCTTTGATCTCTGCTCGTACCTTCTGAATCCCTGGATTCTTGTCCTGATCATGTGCTTGTATCGTTGATCTATCCTGGTCCTTCCTTATTGTTCCCTATGTCGTCTTCTTCAGCGGCATTGTTCGTGGTCCTGCCGGCCAGCAAGGCGGAGCACCTCCCGCGGACCAGCAGCAACCTGGGGATCAAGCCCAGCATTCCGGAGTAGCCTCCAGAGTCGAGCCTATTGGAGAAGAGCCCCCAGTTCAGCCAGTTCAGCCTGCCAAACCTGATGATGGCACATTAGTAGGACTCGTCAGGACCTGGATAGCTTCTCAAGATCGTCGTGGAGATGCCTTGCAACAGGCAGTGACGGATGCTTTGACCAGAGGAGGTCATCAGGGGAACAGCGCGGCCAACAGCTTCAAGCGCTTGAACCCTCCATTCTTCGACGGTAGTGAAGATGCTATCGCAGCAGATGCATGGCTTCAGGACACAGAGGTGATTCTAGAAGCAGCCAGGACCCCAGAGAACGAGAAGGTAGCCGTGGTGCGCCTGCAGTTGTTAGATCTTGCCCGCAGCTGGTGGGCAGCTCAGGCCGTTGGATTAGCAGTACCTATTACTTGGGCGGTGTTCAGAGAGAGATTCCAGACCAAGTATTTCGATGCTGTAGCTCGGTACGATCTACAGACGAGGTTTACAAATCTGAAGCAAGGAGGCAGGACGGTCGACGGATATGCGGCCGAGTTTTCCAGACTTAGTCAGTTTGCTCCTACCTTGGTGGCAACCGAGTATGATAGAGCCCAGCGATTCCAGCAGGGGCTTCACTTGGAGATCTTGTTGGCAGTCGAGCAGTTTGAGCATCAGACTTTTGATGCAGTCTTGAGAGCAGCCCGGAGGCATGAGTATACCTTCCAGAGGATTGTGGATAGGGTCGGAGGTCGGAAGAGATCTCACAGCCAGATGAATCAGTCTTCAGCCCCAGCCCCGGCAGCTAGGGCTTTGACTATTGGAGCTCCGAGACGGGCGGCCTCAGTGACGTCGGTTCAGCATTCGACTCCGACGTACCCTCAGCAGCAGAAGCAGAAGCAGTCTTCCACAGTAGGATGTTCTCATTGTGGGAAGCCAGGCCATGTGGTAGCAGAGTGTCGTAGGGCACAGGGATTGTGTCTGGTTTGTGGAGCAGTAGACCATAGGGTTGGATCCTGCCCGAATAGGGGTGGCTCATCATCATCCAACCTTTCCAGCTCTTCGGTGAGAGGACCAGCACCGGTCCAGCAGCAGCAGCAGCAGCAGCAGCAGTACCCATTATCGAGGCCCTTGCCGCCTCAGTCCCAGATGTTCCAGCATCAGAACCCACAGCAGCATGTTCAAGCCCAAGCCTTAAGACAGAATAGGCAGCGAGGATTCCAGCAGAGGGGACCAGCACCCCGAGGGCACGGTCAGGCTATGGTGATGACCGCAGAGGAAGGATTGGCACCAGGAGAGGTAGTGGCAGGTACTATTCTCGTCAACTCCTTTCCAGCTTCAACTTTATTTGATTCTGGTGCATCGCATTCTTTTATGTCTGCACGATTCGCGACACGGGTAGGATTGGAGCCCGAGTCATTATCAGTAAGGCTCAATATACTTACTGGTAACGGACTTGTGGGAGTCGATAGAGTGTTTTCCTCGTGTCGGATCGTAGTTAGCGGTAGAGAATTCCCCGCTAGATTGATAGAATTCCCGATGGCCGATTATGATGTGGTCCTAGGGATGGATTGGTTGAGGAACCAGTATGCTAGAATAGACTGCCATATCGGCAGGGTTGTTTTTAGCATTCCAGGCGAGCCAGAGTTTTCCTTTTCCTGAGGAGCAGTTGAGCCTTCTCCTCCAGTATTGCGGATGGCAGTAGCAGCAGTTCAGTTGCCCAGGATAGTGGATGAGTTCCCAGATGTTTTTCCAGAAGAGCTTCCAGGTATGCCTCCAGAGCGGGAGATCGAGTTCACTATAGACTTGATTCCCGGGGCAGCCCCAGTGTCAGAGAGAGTCTACAGGATGGCACCGTCAGAGTTAGAGATCTTATACAAGATGATTGAAGAACTTCGAGCCAAGGGATTCATTCGTGCTAGTGGATCGCCTTGGGGAGCCCCGATGCTTCTTGTGAAAAAGAAGGATGGTACGTCCAGGTTATGTGTTGATTATCGTACCTTGAACTCAGTGACAATCAAGAACAGATACCCTCTTCCGAGGATAGATGACTTGTTTGATCAACTCAAGGGGGCTTCAGTATTCTCGAAGATTGATTTGCGCTCAGGTTATCATCAGATCAGAGTCAGAGAGCAGGATATCCCGAAGACAGCTTTTAGATCGAGATATGGGCATTGGGAGTTCCTTGTTATGCCTTTTGGTACAACTAATGCGCCAGCCGTATTCATGGACCTCATGAATCGCATCTTCATGCCTTACTTGGATCAGTTTGTGATTGTGTTCTTGGATGACATCCTGGTCTAAAGCAAGAGTGAGGCGGAGCATGAGCAGCATCTCCGTGTGGTTCTTCAGATCCTCAGAGAGCACCAGTTATATGCCAAGTTCAGTAAATGCGAGTTCTGGCTTGATCGCATTTCGTACTTGGGTCATATCATCACCAGAGGAGGAGTAGAAGTCGACCCCCTGAAGATTGTGGCTATTGAGTCGTGGCCGGTGCCCAGCACAGTTGCAGAAGTTCGCAGTTTCCTTGGATTGGCCGGCTATTACCGGCGGTTTGTATCAGATTTTGCTCGGATATCAGCGCCATTGACGCAGTTGACCCGCAAGGATGCGCAGTTTGCTTGGACAGCAGAGTATCAGAGTTCTTTTGAGAAGTTGAAGCGAAGCCTGATAACAGCTCCTATTCTCACGCTTCCAGATGGGACCGGAGGATTCTCAGTGTACTGTGATGCTTCAGGCAGAGGTTTAGGATGTGTTCTGATGCAGCATGGGAAAGTAATAGCTTATGCGTCACGACAACTTCGTGATCATGAGAGGAATTATCCAACCCATGACTTGGAGCTGGCAGCGGTAGTGTTTGCACTTAAGTTGTGGAGGCACTATTTGTATGGAGATAGGATGGAGATTTTTACCGACCACAAGAGCCTGAAGTATGTTTTCACCCAGAAGGATCTTAACATGCGTCAGAGAAGGTGGCTGGAGCTTCTTGTGGATTATGATGTCAACCTGCAGTATCATCCTGGAAAGGCCAATGTTGTTACAGATGCTTTGAGCAGGAGAGCCGGAGTTTATTTTCTAACAGCGCAACCAGAGCTGTTAGCAGATCTTCAGAATATGGGTATAGAAGTTGTTCTCCCTTCCAGTGTAGCATTGATGGCCAGCATGCAAGTTCAGTCTACTATAGTCGAAAGGATCCGGATGGTGCAGTCAACAGATTCCAAGCTTCAGCGACTCAGAGCAGAGTGTGAGGCAGGACGAAGACCAGAGTTATGCATTCATGAGGACGGTACACTTCGACATAGGAAGCGTCTTTGTGTATCCAGTGGAGATATCAGGCAGGAGATCATGTCCGAGGCGCACAGTTCTCAGTATTCCATCCATCCTGGCAGTACGAAGATGTACCGAGATATCCGTCAGCACTTCTGGTGGAATGGCATGAAGCGGGAGATAGCTCAGTTTGTCTCTCGGTATTTGGTTTGCCAACAAGTTAAAGCCGAACATCAGAGACCGGCTGGACTTTTTCAGCCCTTGCCGATTCCAGAATGGAAGTGGGATCATGTGACCATGGATTTCGTGACTGAATTACCTAGATCCCCAGCTGGTAGAGATGCTATCTGGGTTATAGTTGATCGGCTCACGAAGGTGGATCACTTTCTTCCATTCAGAGTTGGTCAGTCGACGGCTCAGCTAGCAGAGATGTAACTCAGGCAGATTGTCAGATTGCACGGAGTGCCAGTCAGTATTACCTTGGACCGAGATTCTAGATTTACGTCACACTTTTGGCGTAGCTTGCAAGAGAGTTTGGGGACTCGTCTCCAGTTCAGTTCAGCATATCACCCGCAGACAGATGGCCAGTCGGAGCGCACGATCCAGACTCTTGAAGACATGTTACGGTCTTGCACACTTGACTTTGGTGGTTCATAGGAAGATCACTTGCACCTGGTAGAATTCTCGTACAATAACAGTTTCCAGGCCAGTATCCAGATGGCACCGTTCGAGGCACTGTATGGTAGGAAGTACAGATCCCCGCTAGCCTGGGATGATATTGGAGAGAGACAAATGCTTGGTCCAGAAATGATCGCTCAGACAGTTGAAGTGGTCAGAAGAGTTCGAGATCATCTTCGAGTTGCCCAAGATCGCCAGCGCCATTGGGCCGATTCTCATCGGCGTCCTCTCGAGTTCTCGGTCGGCGATCATATATTCCTGAGGATTTCGCCTAACCGTGGCGTCATTCGTTTCGGCGTCCGGAGAAAGCTTAGTCCTAGGTATATAGGACCGTTCGACATTCTGGAGCGAGTAGGAGATGTATCCTATCGTCTCGCTCTTCCGCCGTCGCTAAGCGAGGTGCATGACGTGTTCCATGTATCCCAATTACGACGGTATATCCCAGACCCGAGCCACATCCTGGATCATTCGGAATTGGTTGTTGGTACCAACCTTTCGTATGAGGAGAGGCCCGTGTCTATATTGGACCGGAGAGAGAAAATCCTCAAGAACAAGACTATCAAGTTAGTCCGAGTTGCTTGGGGTCATCACTCTTTGGGGGAGTCAACATGGGAGCGTGAGCATGATATCCGATCGCGATATCCCGACTTGTTTGACTCGTGAGGTATAATATCTTTCTTATGCCTCATGCCTTCGATTCCTTGCTTGCATGACTGATTGATTGTCTAGTATAGCTTGCTTGTTATTAGTACAGCTTGTCGTTGCTCCTCTAGCCTCTTGATTAAATTCCGAGGATGGAATTCTTTTAAGGTGGGTAGAGTTGTAATGCCTGTGGTTCGTATCACGTATTCTTGGAATACGTGTACGTATTTTATTGCGTGATTTCCTGGCTTGGCATTTCCTTCTTGGCTTGGTCTATTCCTGGTTCGGGTTGGTTGGTTCGGCCTGGCTTGGTTTTACTTGGGTTCATGATGAACCCCCTACCTACCACCACCATTTGTATTTATTAGCCCATTCTTTTCTCTCTCTTCATTAATCTCATCTTCTTCTTCCTCATTACTTCTTACCTATCAGAGAGAGAAGAGAGAGGTCTAGGCAAGTGCAACTTGCTTCATGGAGGAACTCTGATTTTTATTGCTCCATTCTCTTCTTTACTACATTATAAAGCACTTTAGTATTTGACATTTCTCATTTCCATGGCTGGATTCTTGTAGATCTAAGTTTATTTCATTTTCGGATTTCTTGGGTTTTGATCTATTTAATCTTATTATTTCCTAGTTTTGATGGTTCCATGTTGTAGAGAATCTCGTTCTACCCCATTTTGACCTATGGAAGTTCGAATTTGGACTTCGGATGAAGATTTTATGGAGCTTGGAAGCTTGGGTTCATGGTGTTCTTCTTCTCTGAAATTTGGAGAAGAAGAACAGTGCTTGACTTGACCGCATGACAATTCATGCGACAAGTAATTTAGCCGTATGACACTTTCAGCCGCAGGGACTGAGTCTCATTCTTAAACCGCATGAGGCCCTTGCTTTCCAGCCGCATAAGTCTGCCTTCATCCTTGGCCGCATGAATATGAATTCAACCTGACCGCATGAGTCCTCAGTTCATGCTTGCCGCATGGGGTCCCACTTGCCTTCAGCCGCATATGCGCCTATCTCCTTTAGCCGCATGAACTCTAGTACTTGCGGACCGCATAGGCTTGGTTCCCCGCTAGCCGCATGTGCCCCTACCCCGCCAGTCGCATGAGTCTGCCTTCATTCCTGGCCGCATGGAGCCTTCCTTCCTGCTTGCCGCATGGGAGCTAGTCCTACTCCCAGCCGCATAGGTTCCTGCCCTCCAGCCGCATGCGCACCCGTTCCCCGCCAGTCGCATGAACCCCCATCTCAACACTTCCCAGCAGCATGGACCCGAACTCCTTCTTAGCCGCATGGGCTATTCTTACCCAGCCGCATGAGATCATTCCTGGCCGCATATGACCTAGCCGCATGGCTCTTCTATAGTCCTGAATATTGATATTTTATTAGATATTTAACGTCCATTTTATATCCTTACGCCTTTTGTCATGAACTTGATAATCATGAATTCATTTGATATGTTTGGATCTGATAATTGAGCACGACCTGACAGTGACCCGTAGTAGTGCACTCCTGATATGACTAGCCTGACATGACCTGATAGTGGCCCGTCGTGGCGCACTCCTGACAAGTACACCTGACATGATATACCTGATAAGCTGTTGCGACGGCTACCTGACATGACATGACCTGTATAATAACATGGACACTGTGGGCGATTGTGCTTGTACAAATAATCCAGTCCTGTCTTGCATCATGTCTAGGAGGGGACTCCTGAGTACCACGGTCAGGAATACCTACTAAAATGGACTAAGGCTAATAACTAGCTTAATATATTAGTCATGGAGAGATTTTCCAGCTACAGGCAATCCCGTTACCTGGGCACGCCTGGGATCTGTAGCCTGCCGTCGTGTAGGGCACATTTCCAGCACACTATCATGTGTTGCACCCTTCAAGCTACTTAAGGGTACATGCGTTTCCTGGACGGTATACCCACCTGAATTCAACCCCTAATTTCGATCTGGGTAACCTGGATGGTCTGCAGGGCTTGTGGCTGTGGAATAATCTCACTGCATCATGTTAGTAATTAGGCCTGTGATAACCCTAGTTAGTTAAAGTATCAAGCCGTAGGTCTTGTTTGGCCGTGAATGATTGGATGGAGTTTAACCAGTCTAGTCTTGTCTTGATCCTGTTCCAGACTACTGCATGACCAGAATGCCTGTATTTATTTTACCGATAAATGGTAAGAATTCCAAGTTCTGTTCAGACGAAGGGTTACAACCCCGGTCCTTGTTTGGTTTACGGGTTGTAACCTGGTTATCTGAATAGTTCCATGGTTATCTCGTCGTATATCATACTGATGTATTTTCTTTATTTCCAGTTCTTACTTTTATTTATATCTTGTGCTGATTGCTGGTTTTAGTTCCTAAGTGAAGCTTCCTTTGTGGCACTTGCTCTTTCTGGGATCTGACCCAGCTGGTTTTGTATGGCCAAATTTTGGAGCAGCTCCAGAGGATCTACCGGCCTTCCAGCCTGATGGTGACCACTAGACGGAACCCTGGCAACGAGTGGGTTTATTTTTGATCTCCCACTTATTGTAAAAATATTCTTTTGAGGCGTTTAGCCGACGAGCACCTGTGTAGCTCGGTTGCACTTTACTTACTGTCTGCCTACGGGCTGTAACATGATTGACAGATCCTAGGGTTGATCATGTATGACTAAACTCTTGCTAGTCCTCACATTTTGTAACGACTAGCTTCATGATCAGCTGAATATGTAATATTTGGGATGTCTTATTATTGTATATTTAATGATCATACATCTTGTAACATTCACTTACTTGCTTGTGATTGAGACACTAGGCTTGTTCATGACCTTAAGAGACTTTTGGCTTGTAGTTAAACCCTCATGTATCTAGACAGCCGTGACCGTATAGCGAGATGGAATCCATTTCAATATACGTAGCTGACTATGTCTGCCCCCGCTCTCCAGTATTCTGGTTCTGGGGCGTGACACGAATAGATGTCTTAATCAGTATTCATCCTTGATCTCTGCTCGTATCTTCTGAATCCCTGGATTCTTGTCCTGATCATATGCTTGTATCGTTGATCTGTCCTGGTCCTTCCTTATTGTTCCCTATGTCGTCTTCTTCAGCGGTATTGTTCGTGGTCCTACCGACCAGCAAGGCGGAGCACCTCCCGCGGACCAGCAGCAGCCCGGAGATCAAGTCCAGCACTCCGGAGTAGCCTCCAGAGTCGAGCCTATTGGAGAGCCACCAGTCCAGCCAGTCCAGCCTGCCGAGCCTGATGATGGCACATTAGTAGGACTCGTCAGGACCTTGATAGCTTCTCAAGATCGTCGTGGAGATGCCTTGCAATCGGCAGTGACGGATGCTTTGACCAGAGGAGGTCATCAGGGTAACAGCACGGCCAACAGCTTCAAGCGCTTGAACCCTTCCTTCTTTGATGGTAGCGAAGATGCTATCGCAGCAGATGCTTGGCTTCAGGATACAGAAATGATTCTCGAGGCAGCCAGGACTCCAGAGAACGAGAAGGTGGCAGTTGTGCGCCTGCAGTTGTTAGATCTTGCCCGCAGCTGGTGGACAGCTCAGGTCGTTGGATTAGCAGCACCTATTGCTTGGGCGGTGTTCAGAGAGAGATTCCAGACCAAGTATTTTGATGCCGTGGCTCGGTATGATCTGCAGACCAGGTTCACCAATCTGAAGCAAGGAGGCAGGACGGTCGACGGATATGCGGCCGAGTTTTCC
Source organism: Iris pallida (assembly GCA_029216955.1). Classification (NCBI taxonomy): domain Eukaryota; kingdom Viridiplantae; phylum Streptophyta; class Magnoliopsida; order Asparagales; family Iridaceae; genus Iris; species Iris pallida. The sequence goes on from JANAVB010015200.1 coordinate 3,911,332, forward strand.
AGACTCAGTCGGTTTGCTCCCACCTTGGTGGCAACCGAGTATGATAGAGCCCAGCGATTCCAGCAAGGGCTTCACCTGGAGATTCTATTGGCAGTTGAGCAGTTTGAGCATCAGACTTTTGATGTAGTCTTGAGAGCAGCCCGGAGGCATGAGTATACCTCCCAAAGGATTATGGATAGGACCGGAGGTCGGAAGAGATCTCACGGCTAGATGAATCAGTCTTCAGCCCCAGCCCCGGCAGCCAGGGCTTTGACTATTGGAGCTCCGAGGCGAGCGGCCTCAGTAACGTCGGTTCAGCATTCCACCCCGACGTACCCTCAGCAGCAGCAGAAGCAGAAGCAGTCTTCCGCAGTAGGATGTTCTTATTGTGGGAAGCCAGGCCATGTGGTGGCAGAGTGTCGCAGGGCACAGGGATTATGTCTGGTTTGTGGAGCAGCAGACCACAGGGTTGGATCCTGCCCGAATAGGGGTGGTTCATCATCATCCAATCTTTCTAGCTCTTCGGTGAGAGGACCAGCTCCGGTCCAGCAGCAGTATCCATTGCCGAGGCCCTTGCCGCCTCAGACCCAAGTATTCCAGCAGCAGAACCCCCAGCAGTATGCACAAGCCCAAGCCTTGAGTCAGAGCAGGCAGTGAGGATTCCAGCAGAGGAGACCAGCACCCCGAGGGTACGGTCAGGCTATGGTGATGACCGCAGAGGAAGGATTGGCACCAGGTGAGGTAGTGGCAGGTACTATTCTCGTCAACTCATTTCCAGCTTCAGCTTTATTTGATTCTGGTGCGTCGCATTCTTTTATGTCTGCACGATTCGCGACACGGGTAGGATTGGAGCCCGAGTCATTATCAGTAAGGCTCAATATACTTACTGGTAACGGACTTGTGGGAGTAGATAGAGTGTTTTCCTCGTGTCGGATCGTAGTTAGCGGTAGAGAGTTTCCCGCTAGATTGATAGAGTTTCCGATGGCCGATTATAATGTGGTCCTAGGGATAGATTGGTTGAGGAACCAGTATGCTAGAATAGACTGCCACATTGGCAGGGTTATTTTTAGCATTCCAGGCAAGCCAGAATTTTCCTTTTCTCGAGGTGAAGTTGAGCCTTCTCCTCCGATATTGCGGATGGTAGTAGCAGCAGTGCAGTTGCCCAGGATAGTGGATGAGTTCCCAGATGTTTTCCCAGAAGAGCTACCAGGTATGCCTCCAGAGCAGAAGATCGAGTTCACTATAGACTTGATTCCCGGGACAGCCCCAGTGTCAGAGAGAGTCTACAGGATGGCGCCGTCAGAGTTGAAGATATTGTACAAGATGATTGAAGAACTTCGAGCCAAGGGATCCATTCATGCTAGTGGATCGCCTTGGGGAGCCCCGATGCTTCTTGTAAAAAAGAAGGATGGTACGTCCAGGTTATGTGTTGATTATCGTACCTTAAACTCCGTGACAATCAAGAACAGATATCCTCTTTCGAGGATAGATGACTTGTTTGATCAACTCAAGGGGGCTTCAGTATTCTCGAAGATTGATTTGCGCTCAGGTTATCATCAGATCAGAGTCAGAGAGCAAGACATCCCGAAGACAGCTTTTAGATCGAGATATAGGCATTGGGAGTTCCTTGTTATGCCTTTTGGAGCAACCAATGTGCCGGCAGTATTCATGGACCTCATGAATCGCATCTTCATGCCTTACTTGGATCAGTTTGTGATTGTGTTCTTGGATGACATCCTGGTCTACAGCAAGAGTGATGCGGAGCATGAGCAGCATCTCCGTGTGGTTCTTCAGATTCTCAGGGAGCACCAGTTATATGCCAAGTTCAGTAAATACGAGTTCTGGCTTGATCGCATTTCGTACTTGGGTCATATCATCACCAGAGGAGGAGTAGAAGTGGATCCCCAGAAGATTGTGGCTATTGAGTCATGGCCAGTGCCCAGCACAATTGTAGAGGTTCGTAGTTTTCTTGGATTGGCCGGCTACTACCGGCGATTTGTTTCAGATTTTGCTCGAATTTCAGCGCCATTGACGCAGTTGACCCGCAAGGATGTGCAGTCTGCTTGGACGGCAGAGTGTCAGAGTTCTTTTGAGCAGTTGAAGCGAGGATTGATAACAACTCCTATTCTCACGCTTCCAGATGGAACCGGAGGATTCTCAGTGTACTGTGATGCTTCAGGCAGAGGTTTAGGATGTGTTCTGATGCAGCATGGGAAGGTAATAGCTTATGCGTCACGACAACTTCGTGATCATGAAAGGAATTACCCAACCCATGACTTGGAGCTGGCAGCAGTGGTGTTTGCACTTAAGTTGTGGAGGCACTACTTGTATGGGGACAGGGTGGAGATTTTCACCGACCACAAGAGTCTGAAGTATGTTTTCACTCAGAAGGATCTTAACATGCGTCAGAGGAGATGGCTGGAGCTTCTTGTGGATTATGATGTCAACTTGCAGTATCATCCTGGGAAGGCCAACGTCGTAGCAGATGCATTGAGCAGGAGAGCAGGAGTTTATTTCCTAACAGCACAACCAGAGCTGTTAGCAGATCTTCAGAAGATGGGTATTGAAGTTGTTCTCCCTTCCAGTGTAGCATTGATGGCCAGCATGCAAGTTCAGTCTACTATAGTCGAGAGGATCCGGATGGCGTAGTCAGCAGATTCCAAGCTTCAGCGACTCAGAGCAGAGTGTGAGGCAGGACGAAGACTAGAGTTGTGCATTCATGAGGATGGTACACTTCGACATGGTAAGCGTCTTTGTGTGCCCAGTGGAGAAATCAGACAGGAGATCATGGCAGAGGCGTACAGTTCACTGTATTCCATCCATCCCGGCAGTACGAAGATGTACCGTGATATCCGTCAGCACTTCTGGTGGAATGGCATGAAACGGGAGATAGCTCGGTTTGTCTCTCGGTGTTTGGTTTGCCAACAAGTTAAAGCTGAACATCAGAGACCGGCTGGACTTCTTCAGCCTTTGCCTATTCCAGAATGGAAGTGGGAGCATGTGACCATGGATTTCGTGACTGGATTACCTAGATCCCCAGCTGGTAGAGATGCTATCTGGGTTATAGTTGATCGGCTCACGAAGGTAGCTCACTTTCTCCCGTTCAGAGTTGGTCAGTCGACGGCTCAGTTAGCAGAGATATATCTCCGACAGATTGTCAGATTGCACGGAGTGCCAGTCAGTATCACCTCGGACCGAGATTCAAGATTTACGTCGCACTTTTGGCGTAGCCTGCAAGAGAGTTTGGGAACTCGTCTCCAGTTCAGTTCAGCGTATCATCCGCAGACAGATGGTCAGTCGGAGCGTACGATCCAGACTCTTGAAGACATGTTGCGGTCTTGCACACTTGACTTCGGTGGTTCATGAGAAGATCACTTGCACCTGGAAGAATTCTCGTACAACAACAGTTTCCAGGCCAGTATCCAGATGGCACCGTTCGAGGTACTATATGGTAGGAAGTGCAGATCCCCGCTAGCCTGGGATGATGTTGGAGAGAGACAGATGCTTAGTCCAGAAATGATCGCTCAGACAGTTGAAGTGGTCAGAAGGGTCAGAGATCATCTTCGAGTTGCCCAAGATCGCCAGCGCCATTGGGCCGATTCTCATCGGCGCCCTCTCGAGTTTTCGGTCAGTGACCATGTATTCCTGAGGATTTTGCCTAACCGTAGCGTCATTCGTTTCGGCGTACTTAGTCCTAGGTATATAGGGCCATTTGACATTCTGGAGCGAGTAGGAGATGTGTCCTATCGTCTCGCTCTTTCGTCGTCGCTAAGCGAGGTACATGACGTGTTCCATGTATCCCAATTATGACAGTATATTCCGAACCCGAGCCACATCCTAGATCATTCGAAATTGGTTATTGGTACCAACCTTTCGTATGAGGAGAGGCCCGAGTCTATATTGGACCAGAGAGAGAAGATCCTCAAGAACAAGACTATCAAGTTAGTCCGGGTTGCTTGGGGTCATCACTCTTTGGAGGAGTCAACATGGGAGCGTGAGGATGATATCCGATCGCGATATCCCGACTTGTTTGACTCGTGAGGTATAATGTCTTTCTTATGCCTCATGCCTTCGATTCCTTGCTTGCATGATTGATTGATTGTCTAGTATAGCTTGCTTATTATTAGTATAGCTTGTCATTGCTCCTCTAGCCTCTTGATTAAATTCCGAGGACGGAATTCTTTTAAGGTGGGTAGAGTTGTAATGCCTGTGGTTCGTATTATGTATTTTGGGATATGTATACGTATTTTATTCTGTATTGCATGATTTCTTGTTTAGTTTTCTTCATGGCTTGGCTTGGTTTATTCTTGGCCCGGGTTGGCTTGGTTCGGCTTGGCTCAGTTTTCTTTAGTTCAATATGAACCAATGTGAACCCCTACCTACCACCACCATTGTATTTATTAATCTATTCTCTCTATTCTCTCTCTTTATTAATCATCTTCTTCTTCTCCATTACTTCCTTACCTACCAGAGAGAGAAGAGAGAGGTCTAGGTAAGTGCAACTTGCTTCATGGAGGAACTCTGATTTTATTGCTCCATTCTCTTCTTTACTACATTATAAAATACTTTAGTACTTGGCTTTTCTAATTTCCATGGCTAGATTCTTGTAGATCTAAGTTTGTATTATTTTTGGATTTCTTGGGTTTTGATCTACTAAATCTTGTTATTTTCGAGTTTTGATGGTTCCATGTTGTAGAGAATTTCGTTCTACCCCATTTTGACCTATGGAAGTTCGGATTTAGGCTCCGGATGATGGAGTTATGGAGCTTGAGGACTTGGCTCTCATGGTGTTCTTCTTCTCTGAAATTTGGAGAAAAAGAACAGTGCTTGACTTGACCGCATGACAATTCATGCGGCAAGTGATTCAGCCGCATGGACTGAGTCTCATTCTTAAACCGCATGAGGCCCTTGCGTCCTGGCCGCATAAGACTGCTTTCATCTTTGGCCGCATGAATACGAATTGAACCTAATCGCATAAGTCCTCAGTTCCTCTCAGCCGCATGACTGACTGGATCCTCGAGCCGCATAGACCCTGATTTATCCCAGCCGCATGAGACCTTCTCCATTCCTGCAGCCGCATACGCTGCGCGCCGCCTTGTCTTGAGGCCGAAATTATTCGAGCCGCATGAACTCGGATTTTGGGCCGTATGACCCCATATCAATTCAGCCGCAGGGACTTCTTAGTCTGCGCCGCATGAGTTCGATTTATCCCAGCCGCCTGTACATCCTTTATTTCCTGGCCGCATGGAGATTTGTTTCCTGACCGCATGCGCCCTTGCTCCCTTCCAGCCTTATGCGCCCC
>JANAVB010015200.1:3921612-3942515 GCA_029216955.1 Iris pallida
TTGCTCGGTGGCTAAACGCCTCAAAAGAATATTTTTACAAGGGAGTGAGAGAGCAAAATAAGAACCCACTCGTTGCCAGGATTGTGCTTAGTGGTCACCATCTGGCAGGAAGGATGGAAGATCCTCGGGTGCTACTCCGAAATCTGGCCATACAAAACCAGCTGGGTCAGACCCCAAAAAGAGCTTGTACCATAAAGGAGGCTTCACTAAAGAACTAAAACCAGCATATCAGCACATAAAGTCATAGATGAAATAACGTAAGACATGAGTTAGAGAAAACAGGGTGATAAACAATAAGATAACTAAAGGACTACTCCGGTAACCAAGTTACAACCCGTAAACCAAACAAGGACCGGGGTTGTAACCCTTCACCTGAACAGAACTTAGTCTCTAACAAATTATCGATAAAGTAAAGCACACACAAGCATGTCCAGAGATAGCCAGTTACTGGGTCTAGACAAGACTAGACGAGATGGGACTCCATCCAACATTCACGACCAAGCAAGAGTACGGCTTGGTAGTTAACTAACTAGGGTTATCACAAGCCTAGTTACTAACAAGATGCAAGGAGATATCCCTACGGCCACAAGCCCTGCAGACTATCCAGGTTATCCAGACGCAAGGTTCATGTTAAGAGTTATCTTGACTTGTTAGGTGACTTGAGTGCAACACACGACAGTGTGCATAGTAATCATTTCATGAAGTGTCCTACATGACAGTGAGCTGGAAATGTGCCATACTCGTCGGCAGGCTACATGTCCATCAGGAAGGCGCCCAGATAACGGGATAGCTTGTAGCCGAAATATCTCTCTATAAGAACTACTTGATCAATCTAGTCATTATCCTAGTTAGATTCAGTATGTATCCCTGACCGTGGTAACCAGGGATACAAGTCCTAGACATGATACGAAACAAGACAGGTAGCTTATACAAGCACATTCAATACAATCACCCACGGTGTCATGAGAGTTTACTAGCATGTCCAGTTAGCCGTCGCAACAGCGTTCATGAGTTATCTGTCAAGATTACTTGTCAGGGGTGCACCACAACGGGTCACCATCATGTCGTGTTACTTGTACTTGTTACTTGTTTGGAGCGCCCCACGACGGGCCGCCATCATGGTTCATTACATGTCATTCATCATTTCGTGTTCACATATCATGGTTATGCATATCATCATGTAAACAGAAGAGACATATCCTGAGTGCACCCTAACGGGCCACCGATGTAAGGAAGACAACATAGCTTAGAGCATGAAATGTAATAAAGCCAAAGGACATGGCAGCATATAGAGGAAAGTACATATTATGGCAAAAAGGGAAAAATGCCAAATCATTGTGTGCCCCAAGGCTATGCGCCCACGGGGTTTTATACGTCTACATGAAGGCCACATATATGCCAAATTGTGCTAAGTCGTGCCACGGCTTGCACAAGTCGTACCGTGTCTCCATATTAGCAAAAGCATAGAAAGTCGTGCCATGATCAAACAAAATCGTGCTAATCGTGCCAAGTCGTGCCAAGTCGTATTGCGACTTGCACAAGTCGTACCGTGTCGAGTCTTGCCATGCCTAGATGTGGCACGCATGAGTCGTGTTGTGTTATGAAGATCAATCGCAAGAAAATTGCATAAAATCACAAGTCTTAAAAGATGCAATAAGCCAAAATATGCAAAAGCCAAAGCATGGGGGTCATGGGCTTCAATGTGCCCAAGTGAAGGGGCTTATGCGCCCAAGGAAGGCAGCCCCCATGTGCCCATATGGGCAGGATATGCGCCTAAGCATGAGTGCCAACATGACCAAAGCACTTGTATGGCCAAGTGCCAAGGAACGGAAAAAAGGTGTTTGTGTATTACGTGTGAAGGCCATGTGCCATACACAAGCCATGCACCCATACAGGCTACAGGTATGCGCCCACTAGGAGGAGGCACACCCTATGTGCCCAAAGGGGTATGCCCTATGCACCCAAGCATGGGTTGAACCCCTTGTGGCCAAAGGCTGAGGGTGAATGATGCAAGGTGACAAGTCGTGAAGGCTTATGCGCCAATACGAGTCTATGCGCCTACATGTGGCACACTATACACCCACATGATGGCATATTCACCCAATAGACTGGGAAGACTGCTTTGGGCGCATGACTAGTCCATGCGCCCAAGCAGTGCACTGTTCGTCTTCCCGACGAATCCGGGAAGAACGAACCATGGCCGAAAACTCTGAAACTCTGCCAAATCTCCGTCCGGAGTCCAAATTCGGACTTCCTTAGGTCAAAATGGGGTAGAATGAAATTCTCTACGACATGGAACCATCAAAACATGCAAATAAAGAAGTTAAATAGATCAAAACTACAAGAATCCAAAAATAGCAATTTCTTATATCAATAAAAATCCATGCACCAAAATGAAAATCTTCAAGTTCTAAAGTGGTTTTGAATCATGCTAAGAAGCCATTGGAACCATCAAAATGGGTTCTCAAGTGAGAGCAAGATGCACTTGCCTATGGAGGGGGAGAGGTTTTTAATGGAAAAGAAGAAGTTATAGATAATAATGAAGAGAGAGAAAAGTAGGTGGGTTTATAAAGGGGATGGTGGTAGGTAGGGGTTGGGTTCAACATGATGAACCAAGGAAAATAAACCAACTCAAACCAATAATAAACCAAGCCAAACCATGATATGCCATGATGGACCTAAACAAGATTAAACCAAAATTAGCTAGCAAGACAAGATAAGTTAAAATACTGGTCAAGCTTCCGTACACGTATACTGGAAATACGTATAGTAGAAAACGGAGGTGACAACTCTACCCACCTTAAAAGAATTCCGTCCTCGGAATTTAATCAAGAGGCTAGAGATATCGAGCAAGCTATACTAATCACAGGCAAGTGATAACTAATCAATCAAGCAAGCAATCATTCATGCAAGCAATGAAGTTGAAGGCATAAGGCATAAGAAAGACATTATACCTTACGAGTCAAACAGGTCGGGATATCGCGATCGGATATCATCCTCACGCTCCAACGTTGACTCACCCAAAGAGTGATGACCCCAAGCAACACGGACTAATTTGATAGTCCTGTTCTTGAGTATCTTCTCTCTTCGGTCCAATATGGATACAGGCCTCTCCTCATACGAAAGGTTTGTACCAACAACCAATTCCGAATGATCAAGGACATGACTCGAATTCGGGATATACCATCGCAATTGGGATACATGGAAGACATCATGTACCTCACGTAGCAACGACGGAAGAGCGAGACGATAGGACACATAACCTACTCGCTCCAGGATGTCGAAAGGCCCTATATACCTAGGACTAAGCTTTTCCCATACGCCGAGACGAATGACACCACGGGTAGGCGAGATCCTAAGGAATACTTGGTCGCCGACAGAAAATTCAAGGGTACGCCGATGAGAATCGGCCCAATGACGCTGGCGATCTTGTGTAACTCGAAGATGATCTCTGACTTGCCTGACCACCTCAATAGTCCGTATCACCATCTCTGGTCCAAGCATTTACCTCTCATCGATATCATCCCAAGCTAAAGGAGACCTGCAACCGTGTCACGCCCCAGAACCAGAATACTGGAGAGCGGGGGACAGACACAGCCAGCTACTTACATTGAAGTGAATCCCACCTCGCAATACGGTCACGGCTGTCTAGATGCATGAGGGTTTACTACAAGCCATTAGTCTCTGACGCATGTTGAGATCCTTCTGGGTAAACACATACTTAAGACATGTGGTCGGTGAAAATCTCCACCCGATCTCCATATAAATAATGCCTCCAAAGCTTTAATACAAAAATTACTGCTGCTAACTCCAAGTCATGGGTAGGATAATTCCTCTCATGGTCACGAAGTTGACGTGACGCATAAGAGACTACCTTACTATGCTGCATCAAGACACATCCTAATCCTCTGTCTTAAGCATCACAATAAACTGAAAATCCTCCAGTCCCATCGGGAAGAGTGAGAATGGAGGCCGTCAACAATCTCTGCTTCAGCTTCTCGAATAATCTCTGACACTCTACCGTCCAAGCAAACTGCACATCATTGCGGGTCAACTGCGTCAACGGTGCTGAAATCCGAGCAAAGTCTGATACAAACCGCCAGTAATAACCAGCCAATCCAAGGAAACTTCGAACTTCTGCGATAGTGATAGGTACTGGCCATGTCTCTATGGAAATTATCTTCTGGGGGTCCACTTCCACTCTACCTCTGGTGATGATGTGACCTAAGTACGAGATACGATCCAACCAAAACTCGTACTTACTGAACTTCATATACAACTGGTGCTCCCTGAGAATCTGAAGAACCACACGGAGATGCTGCTCATGCTCCGTCTCACCCTTACTATAGACTAAGATGCCGTCTATAAACACTATCACGAACTGGTCTAAATAGGGCATGAAGATACGATTCATGAGGTCCATGAATACAGCTGGCACATTGGTCGCTCCAAATGGCATAACAAGGAACTCTCAATGTCTATACCTCGATCTGAATGCTGTATTCGGAATGTCCTGCTCTCTGACTCTGATCTGATGGTACCATGACCGCAAGTCAATCTTCGATAATACAGCCGCTCCCTTGAGCTGATCAAATAAGTCATCTATCCTTGGTAGAGGGTATATGTTCTTGATTGTTACAGAGTTCAAGGTACGATAATCAACACATAATCTTGACGTACCATCCTTCTTTTTTACAAGAAGCATCGGGGCTCTCCAAGGTGATCCGCTAGCACGAATGAAACCCTTGGTTCTAAGTTCTTCAATCATCTTGTACAAGATCTCCAACTCTGAAGGCGCCATCCTATAGACTCTATGACACTGATGCTGATCCGGGAATCAAATCAATGGTAAACTCGATCTCTCTCTCTGGGGGCATGTCGAGAAGTTCTTCGAGAAATACGTCAGGAAACTCTTCTACAACCATGGGAAACTGAACTGCTGCTGCTACTACCATCCGCAATGCTGGGGAAGAAGGTTCTACTCCGCCTCGGAGAAATGAAAACTCTGGCTCACCAGGAATACTAAAAATAGTCTTGCCGATATGGCAATCTATTCTAGCATACTGGTCCCTCAACCAATCCATCCCTAGGACCACATCATAATCGGCCATCGAAAACTCTATCAACCTAGCGGAAAACTCTCTACCACCAACTACGATTCGACACGAGGAAAACACTCTATCTACTCCCACGAGACCGTTACCAGTAAGTATATTGAGCCTTACCGATAATGACTCGGGCTCCAGTCCTACCCGTGTCGCGAATCGTGCAGACATAAATGAATGCGATGCACCCGAATCAAATAATACTGATGCAGAAAAAGAGTTGACGAGAATGGTACCTGCCACCACCTCACCTGATGCCAACTCCTCCTCTACGGTCAAAGCCATTGCTTGACCTTGCCCTCTGGGTGCTGGTTTCCTCTGCTGGAAATCTCTCTGGCGGTTCTGAATCTGAGCCTAGGCCTGGGCATACTGCTGCGGTCTCTGCTACTGGAATGCTTGGGCCTGAGGCGGCAATAGCCTCGGCGGCTGGTACTGCTGTTGCTGTACTGGTGCTGGTCCCCTCACCGAGGGACTAGTCTGGGCCGATGAGGATGAACCGGCTCTCTGTGAACAGGACCCTACCATGTGGTCCGATGCCCCACAAACCAAACACAATCCTTGTGCTCTGCGACATTCTGACACTATATGCCCTAGCTTCCCACAATGAGTGCAGCCCATTGGGGAAGACTACCTCCGCTTCTGCTGCTGAGGGTATGTCGGAGTCGAATGCTGAACCGACGTAACTGATATCGCCCTCCTCGGAGCTCCAATGGTCAAGGCCCTAGCTGTCGGGGCTGCGGCTGAGGACTGGGTCATCTGACCATGGGACCGCTTTCGTCCCCCAATTTTGTCCACTATTCTCTGGGAGGTATACTCATGCCTCTTGGCTGCTCGCAAAACAGCATCAAAAGTCTGATGCTCAAACTGTTCCACTGCTAGAATGATCTCTATGTGGAGTCCCAGCTGGAACCGCTGCGTTCGGTCGAACTCGGTTGCCACCAAGGTGGGAGCAAACCGACTCAGTCTTGAAAACTCGGCCACATATCCATCGACCGTCCTACTCATATGCCTGAGATTGGTGAACCTCGTCTGTAGGTCGTGCCGAGCTACAGCATCAAAGTACTTGATCTGAAACTTGTCACTGAATACCGCCTATGGAATAGGTGTCGCCAACCCAACTGCTATCATCGCCCACCAGGCGCAGGCTAGGTCCAATAACTGTAGGTGCACCACAACTACCTTCTCTCCTTTTGGAGTCTTGGCTGCATCCAAGATAATTCCGATGTCCTAGAGCCACGCATCAGCTGCAATAGCGTCTTCATTACCTTCGAAGAAGGGAGGGTTCAAGCGCTTGAAACTTCTAGCCACATTGTTCCCTTGATAACCAACACGGCCCATGGCATCTTGTATTGTCTGGTGCAGGGCATCGCCCCGACGATCTTGAGATGCAAGAAATTCCATGATGAGACCCACCAGGGTTCCATCGTCAGGCTCTGCAGGCTGGACTGGATGAATTGGTGGCTCTTGACCCCTAGTAGGCATGACTCTGGAGGCTACCCCTGAGTGCTGGGCTTGGTCTCCCGGTTGCTGTTGGTCCACGGGAGGAGCTCCGCCTTACCGATCGGTAGGACCAGGAACAATGTCGCTGAAGAAACGACATAGGGAACAATAAGGAAGGACCATGATAGATCAATGATATAAACATGTGATCAGGTTAAGATTTCAGGAAGATTAGAAGATACGAGTAGATCAAGGGCGAGTGCTGATTGAGACATGTATTCAGTGAAAACCTCACCCATCTTGATTTTCAAGACCTGCATGGACCACCACTTAAACCGTATCACGCCCCAGAACCAGAATACTGGAGAGCGAGGGACAGACACAGCCATCTACGTACATTAAAGTGAATCCCACCTAGCAATACGGTCACGGCTGTCTAGATGCATGAGGGTTTACTATAAGCCATTAGTCTCTTAGGGTCAAGAACAAGCCTAGTGTCTCAATCTCAAGCAAGGAAGTAAATATAACATGATGGTAGATCATCAGACATACAAAGTAAGGCGTCCCATACATTATATATTCAGATGATCACGAAGCTAGTCATACAAAATACGAAGATCAGCAAGAGTTTAAGTCATACATGATCAACCCTAGGATTTGTCAATCATATTACAGCCCGTAGGTTGACAGTAAGTAAAGTTGCAAATGAGCTAACACTTGTTCGGTGGCTAAACGCCTCAAAAGAATATTTTTACAAGGGAGTGGGAGAGCAAAATAAGAACCCACTCGTTGCCAGGATTGTGCCTAGTGGTCACCATCTGGCAGCAAGGCTGGGAGATCCTCGGGTGCTACTCCGAAATCTGGCTATACAAAACCAGCTGGGTCAGACCCCAGAAAGAGCAAGTACCATAAAGGAGGCTTCACTTAAGAACTAAAACCAGCATATCAGCACATAAAGTCATAGATGAAATAACGTAAGACATGAGTTAGAGAAAAAAGGATGATAAACGATAAGATAACTAAAGGACTATTCCAGTAACCAAGTTATAACCCGTAAACCAAACAAGGACTGGGGTTGTAACCCTTCACCTGAGCAGAACTTAGTCTCTAACCAATTATCGATAAAGTAAAGCACACACAAGCATGTCCAGAGATAGCCAGTTACTGGGTCTAAACATGACTAGACGATATGGGACTCCATCCAACATTCATGGCCAAGCAAGAGTACGGCTTGATAGTTAACTAACTAGGGTTATCACAAGCCTAGTTACTAACAAGATGCAATGAGATATTCCTACGACCACAAGCCCTGTAGACTATCCAGGTTATCCAGACGCAAGGTTCATGTTAAGAGTTATCTTGACTTGTTAGGTGATTGAGTGTAAAACATGACAGTGTGCATAGTAATTATTTCATGAAGTGTTCCACATGACAGTGAGCTAGAAATGTGCCCTACTCGTCGGCAGGCTACAAGTCCATCAAGAAGGCGCCCAGATAACGGGATTGCTTGTAGTCGAAATATCTCTCTATATGAACTACTTGATCAATCTAGTCATTATCCTAGTTAGATTCAGTATGTATCCCTGACCATGGTAATAAGGGATACAAGTCCTAGACATGATGCGAAACAAGACGGGTAGCTTATACAAGCACATTCAATACAATCACCCACGGTGTCATGAGAGTTTACTAGCATGTCCAGTTAGCCGTCGTAATGGCGTTCATGAGTTATCTGTCAAGATTACTTGTCAGGGGTGCACCACAACAGGTCACCATCATATCGTGTTACTTGTACTTGTTACTTGTTAGGAGCGCGCCACGACGGGCCGCCATCATGGTTCATTACATGTCATTCATCATTTTGTGTTCACATATCATGGTTATGCATATCATCATGTAAGCAGAAGAGACATATCCTGAGTGCACCCTAACGGGCCACCGATGTAAGGCAGACAACATAGCTTAGAGCATGAAATGTAATAAAGCCAAAGGACATGGCAGCATATAGAGGAAAGTACATATTATGGCAAAAAGGAAAAAATGCCAAATCATTGTGTGCCCCAAGGCTACGCGCCTACGGGGTTTTATGCGCCTACATGAAGGCCACATATATGCCAAATCGTGCTAAGCCGTGCCACAGCTTGCACAAGTCGTACCGTGTCTCCATATTAGCAAAAACATAGAAAGTCATGCCATGATCAAACAAAATCGTGCTAATTGTGCCAAGTCGTGCCAAGTCGTACTGCGACTTGCACAAGTCATACCGTGTCGAGTCTTGCCATGCCTAGCCGTGGCACGCACGAGTCGTGTTGTGTTATGAAGATCAATCGCAAGAAAATCGCATAAAATCACAAGTCTCAAAGATGCAATAAGCCAAAACTTGCAAAAGCCAAAGCATGGGGTCATGGGCTTCAATGTGCCCAAGTGAAGGGGGCCTATGAGCCTAAGGAAGGCAGCCCCCATGCGCCCATATGGGCAAGCTATGCACCTAAGCATGAGTGCCAACATGACCAAAGCACTTGCATGGCCAAGTGCCAAGGAACGGAAAAAGGTATTTGTGCATTACGTGTGAAGGCCATGTGACATACACAAGCCATGCACCCATACTGGCTACAGGTATGCGCCCACTAGGAGGGGGCACACCCTATGCGCCCAAAGGGGTATGCCCTATGCGCCCAAGCATGGGTTGAACCTTTGTGGCCAAAGGCTGAGGGTAAATGATGCAAGGTGACAAGTCGTGAAGGCTTATGTGCCAACACGAGTCTATGCGCCTACATGTGGCACACTATGCGCCCACATGATGGCATAGAGCCCACGAGAGTGGGGAGACTGCTTTGGGCGCATGACAAGTCCATGCGCCCAAGTAGTGCACTGTTCGTCTTTCCGACGAATCCGGAAAGAACGAACCATGGCCGAAAACTTTGAAACTCCGCCAAATCTCCGTCCGGAGTCCAAATTCTGACTTCCTTAGGTCAAAATGGGGTAGAACGAAATTTTCTACGACATGGAACCATCAAAACATGCAAATAAAGAAGTTAAATAGATCAATACTACAAGAATCCGAAAATAGCAATTTCTTAGATCTACAAAAACCCATGCACCAAAATAAAAATCTTCAAGTTCTAAAGTGGTTTAGAATCATGCTAAGAAGCCATTGGAACCATCAAAATGGATTCTCAAGTGAGAGCAAGATGCATTTTCCTATGGAGGGGGAGAGGTTTTAATGGAGAAAATAAGTTATGGAGAATAATGAAGAGAGAGAAAAGTATGTGGGTTTATAAAGGAGATTGTGGTAGGTAGGGGTTGGGTTCAACATGATGAACCAAGGGAAAAAACCAACTCAAACCAATAATGAACCAAGCCAAACCATGATAGCCATGATGGACCTAAACAAGATTAAACCAAAATTAGCTAGCAAGACAAGATAAGTAAAAATACTGGTCAAGATTCCGTACACGTATACTGGAAATACGTATAACGGAAAATGGAGGTGAAAAGGGTACATATTACATGCAGCTGCATTGGTCCGTATTCGACCAAGTTCATTTCATCATTATTCACCATTGCAACTTGTTTCTAGCCAGCAGCCTGATTCACACTTAAAAGTGTTTGGTTGTGTTGTTTATGTCCCTATTTCTCCACCTAAACGAACAAAGATGGGTCCACAAAGACGTCTTAGAATTTATGTTGGTTTTGGTTCCCCGTCTATAATAAAATACATTGACCCTCTGACTGACAATTTATTTAAGGCAAGGTTTGCTGATTGCCATTTTGATAAATCTGTTTTCCGTCGTTATGGGGAGATAAAATGTCACTTCCTGTAGAACGGCATGAAATTACATTGAATTTACCATCTTTTATTGATCTACGCACAAGTAGATATGAGCAAGAAGTAAAAAGGATCATTCATTTGCAAAATATTGCAAATCAATTGCCAAATGCATTCACTGATATTAAGAAAGTGACAAAATCTCATGTACCGGCTATAAATGTACCAGTACGGATTGATATCCTGAAGGACAACATGATGGCACACTAAAACCGTGCATGAAACGTGGATGTTCTGTTGACGCTAAAGATAAGAACCCTCGAAAGAAAGGGTACAAGTAATTACTTCATAAGAGAAACATGAAAGCGATATAAAAAATTTGACTGATCAGTCTAAACTAGCTCCTGAAGAGACACACGACAATGAACAGATTTCAGAAGAAATCTAAATTATATGAGTACAAGGGAAAGCTGGGATAGAAAAAAAATTACTATAGATAATATTTTTGCTTATAGTGTTGCACTTGATATAGTAAATGAGGATCCTGAGCCAAAATCCATTGAACAATGTCGACATAGAAATGATTGGCCAAAATGGAAAGATGCGATACAAACTGAATTAAAATCCTTAAAAATTGCAAAGTATTTGGACCAATAGTTCAAACTCCTGAAGGTATGAAACCTATTGGATACAAATGGGTGTTTGTACAGAAAGTGCAACGAGAAAAACGAA
Organism: Iris pallida; assembly: GCA_029216955.1. Lineage (NCBI taxonomy): Eukaryota > Viridiplantae > Streptophyta > Magnoliopsida > Asparagales > Iridaceae > Iris > Iris pallida. The sequence goes on from JANAVB010015200.1 coordinate 3,932,659, forward strand.
ATTGTGAGATACAAGGCACGACTTGTTCACAAGGTTTTTCACAGAGACCTGGAATCGATTATGATGAAATATATTCCCCTGTGATCGACACGATCATATTACGATACTTGATCAGTTTAACAGTCACAGAAAAACTTGATATGCGGCTTATAGATGTTGTTACCGCATATTTATATGGGTCATTGGATAGTGACATTTATATGAAAATCCCAGAAGGATTCAAATTGCCTGAAGCAAATAACAAAAGGTATAATGGGTTATACTCAATCAAATTACAATGATCCTATACGGATTAAAACAATATGGAAGAATGTGGTATAACCGTCTTAGCGAATACCTTGTTAGAGAAGGATATATAAATAATCCAATTTGTCCATGTGTTTTTATCAAAAGATCTAAAAATGTATTCTCAATTATTGTGGTATATGTTGATGACTTAAATCTTGTAGGAACTCCCGAAGAGCTCACCGAAAACGCTAATTATCTGATAAAGAATTTGAGATGAAAAATCTTGGGAAGACAAAATTTTGTCTCGGCCTGTAGATCGAGCATTTATCAAATAGAATTTTTATTCATCAATCTACCTATGCAGAAAAATTCTAAAAAGATTTTATATGGAAAGCTCATCCACTGAGTGACCCATGGTTGTTAGATCGTTAGATGTAAAGAAAGATCCATTCCGTTCTCGAGAGGATAATAAAGAATTATTAGGTCCAGAATACCATATCTTAGTGCTATTGGAGCTTTGATGTATCTTACAAATTGTACAAGACCTGATATAGCATTTTCAGTAAACTTACTGGCAAGATATAGCTCGGCACCAACAAAACGACATTGGAATGGTATTAAACACATTACGTTATCTTCGTGGAACAACCGACATGGGTTTGTTTTACTCAAAAAATTTAGAATCACAAATTATGGGTTATGCTGATGTCGGTTATCTATCTGACCCGCATAAAGGAAGATCTCATAGTGGATATTTACTTGTGGCGGTGCTGCAATATCATGGCGTTCGGTGAAGCAAACATTAGTAGCTACTTCTTCTAATCACTCAGAAATTCTGGCACTGCATGAAGCAAGTCGAGAGTGCATATGGTTGAGAACAATGGTTCATCATATCCGAGAATCAAGTAGGTTACCTTCAGCAAAAGATACTCCGACGGTATTGTATGAAGATAATGATGCTTGTATTATACAAATTAGAAATTGCTACATCAAAGGTGACATAACGAATCATATATCACCTAAATTTTTCTAACTCACGAGCTACAGAAGAACGGTGACTTGATGTTCGGCAGATACAATCGAGTAATAATTTTGCAGATTTATTCACTAAAGCATTGCCAACCACAACATTCAGAAAGATGATTCAGAATATTGGGATGAGTCAGCTAAAGGAACTCTTGCCAGCATCAAGGGGAGCATGATCACTAATATTTCACTGTACTCTTTTTCTTCGTCCAAATTTTTATCCCACTGGTTTTTTCTTGGCAAGGTTTTAACGAGGCAGTTTATCACGCTTACTATTTTGTATAATATGTACTCTTTTTACTTTGGCCAAGTTTTTATCCCATTAGATTTTTCTTGGAAAGGTTTTAACGAGCCATATTCTATAAATATTTGACATCCATGGGGGAGTGTTGTAAATATGGTGGATTGTCCAATGTCCATTTGTATTCTATAACTCATGGCCCTTGGTTTACATAACCTATGGACTTTGGGTTTCCTAACCTATGTCCCTTGGTATTACTTGTAAGCCTATAAAAGGGCTATTCTTTAGTTGAATGAACACAAGTAAGAAATACATTTCTACATATCCTATCTTATACTCTCTACTTTACAACACCATTGAGGTATTTTTTTTTTCTAAATTTGGTTTCTGCCATAAAAATAGGGAAGATAAAAACCCCATTAGCTGGGCTGGAGTAGATTGTAAGAAGATTATAAAAGTTTGATAGTAAAGTTAGCATTATTCGGGTCCTTCTTACAACCTACTTTGTCCCTTGCTAACATGATCACATTCGGCCCCACCTCTCCCCTCCAATGGAGGCCATCCACATGGCATCTGGTTGTAGAAGGGTTGTAAGAATATTGTAATTCTAGCATTAGTCCAATACCTCATTTGGTTCGCAGAAAGGAAAGAAAAGGAAATGAAATCAATTCCTTATTTATTTATTTTTCCTTTCCTTGGAAAATTATAATTTTCATCCATTTTTCTTTCCTATGTTTGAAGAATACAAAGAAATTAGAAAGAAAATTGAATTCCCTACATTAGAAAATGAATCCAATGAGAAACTACTTTCCTTCTTATTTTCTTTCCAATAAAAATTATTTTTCCTTCCTCGTACTTCCATGTGATTTCCAAATATAGAAAGTAAATGACTTTCATTTTTTAACCCCATCCATACACCAAACAAAGCACAAAAGTAAATAGTGAAAGGTTTTTTCTAAGAGCACCATACTTTTTACTTGGGGCTAGCCCAAAAACGTTCAAAAAAATTATAAGTTTGCCATCCATTTTTTTACTTGGGGCTAGTCCAATTTTTTCCAGCAAGTAGACATGCTGTGTCACGCCCCAGTTCCGAAATACGGGACGTACATGGCCGCTACACCGTATAAGTACGAATACGCTATACGGTGATGAGGATGTCCAGTCTGGGTATCCTAGCATGCAATCAATCTATGGCCTAAATCCGATCTCATATCCACAAGTCACAACTCCCAATACATAGGACAACTGTCAGCTCTATCTGACTAGACTAGGACAACCCCTAGGATGAAAGGTCAGGGGACAAGAGTCTGGTAATAAATATCGCCGGAAGTGGCAAGGATTTACACGGACCGCTCTGGAGCAAATCCACAACCTTTAAACCAAACAAGGACCAGGGTTGCAGACCGTCTCCCGAGTGGAACCGCTCTCCTTACGCTATCCGACGGACAAGACAGATCAGGAGCTAGGCGACTGATCTAGTCTGGAGTCTACCTAGCAAGCAATGGGATCAGGTATACTATACCAAGGTGAACAGGCACGAGCCCAGTCCAGCAAACCAAAGGAATGGTTCTGCCCAGTCCTTCGAACCAAATTCCCGATCGAGAATTTTGGAAGAATCGGCAAAGTCTCCTCTGTATTCTGGACAGGAGCTCCCAGCGAGTTGGGGCTAAAATCCACTCGACGCAATCCGCCGCAGAATCGCAGAATCGCAGGCTGAGATACTAAGTCTCAGCTACCAGCAGCACTACGATGCGTACTGAACAAATCGATAGCCGAGAACACTAAGTCCCGGCCTCCAGCAGCGCTACGAGGCGTACTGGGAAATCAATCGAACCCGAGACCACTAATGTCTCGGCCTCCAGCAGCACTACAACGTACTGGCGCCAAGCCAACATGCATAATAATAAAACAACCGCCTCGCAGGCGCACCACAACACATGCCCATAAATCCCTAACCCAAGCACAATCACGCCACAAGTAAAGTTAGCCAGAGTCGTTACCCGACCGCGAGTCGAACACGGGGCATACAGGGACAATCCATACATGTGAGTCGTGCTCGTGTCCTAGGAGGTGTGGATGACCCATCCGAGTTGGCCGATGCGGTCTACCCCGGTACCGGACCAAGCTACCCTAAGTTATCATCATGACAGTTCTACTACTAGGCTACACTAATCATGGTTATAAAATTTACAAGTACAAATTAATTAAATGAAATAAAATCCAGAGAGAGAGGCAAGAGCCGCCGATGAGCAAGGGATACTTGCCTAGAGGGCTCGGCTAGGTAAGCAAATCTTCGGCGATCTGGATCCAAGCTAGCACGTCCATCGAGGTCCTCAGAACACATAATAAACAATCATTAGAATTAAATAATAAAATAATGACAAAATCACGAAGAATGGCACGAGGCTATACCGTACGGGTCCCGCAAGCAGCGCAGGGATCGGGCACGGAAACCGAGGCACGCGACTGGGACCGATACGAACACGCAAATCGAGACACGTACGAGAATCGAGAGAACACGAATATCGGGACGAACGAGAAACATAAACGTGCACGTAAATCGAGACGTGCACGTAAATCGAGACGACCTAAGGTCCAAGGAGCACGTAAATCGATGTGGCACAAATCGATGTGTGCACGCAAATCGAAAAGGTGCAGAGTCCAATGCGGCACACAACCGAGGCGGCACGCAAATCGGTGCATGCACGCAAACCGAGGCAACACAAGATATAATATGACACGCAAATCGATATGACACGCAAATGGTGCGTGCACGTAAATCGAGGCGGTACGGGTCACGAGGTAGCACAAAGGTCGAGATACTAAAATCGAGACGGTGCACAAATCGAGATGGCACGGTGCCCGAGGCAGCGCGGGGCTCGAGGCGTCCTGCTGCCCTAGGCAGTACGTAGACCGAGGTACACGCAAAACGAGACGACACGTACACCGAGGTGCACACGATCCGAAAACACGAGGAACGAGGAAGCGCACCAACCGAGGGTACGCTGCCCGAGGTGTACGCTGCACAAGACAGCGCACTGCTCAGGCAGCACGCTGCCCGAGGCACGCCAATCGAGGGGCTCGCTGTACGAGAGTGCGCTGCTCGAGACGGCACACTCGACGAGGCAGCGCACAAAACGAGAAAGAGGAAGAGGGGAGCTCGGGAACCTCACGGCGTACGCGAGGCGGCTCGGCCAGGTCGGTCTGCCGGACCAAGAAGGAAGTCCATGGGGAAGAGAGAGGAAGTCGAAGGAGGCTCACCGGGGCTGGCCATGTCGCGCGGCTCCGGCGGAGGGAGGACACAGCAGCAACAGGAGGAGCTCCGGCCTACGATGGAGGAGCTGGTGGCGGCGGATGACGGCCACGGGGGCTGGTCGCCGGAGATCGAGCCGGAGAGGAGAAGAACGAGGGGGAGATGGCGATGATGATGGTGGTTGAAGGGGGCCGGAGGAGAAAGGGGGCAGTGGTGGCCGGCCACGGAGGAAGTGGTGGAGGCCGGAGGGAGCGACGATGGTGATGGTCGTGGAAGTGGTGGCGGTGGCTGATGGTGGTGGAGATGACGATGATGGTGGCGGCGGTCGCGGGGTGACGGGCGGCCGGGCTGGAGGTCGGTGGCAGCTACGGTGGTAGGTGGAGCCGGCTAAGGGGAGGCAGTGGCGCCAGATGGAGGAGGCCGGGAAAGGAGAGAGGGAGAGAGGGTAGAGAGGAGGACGGGAGGGGAGTGGGCGGTTCTCCAGAGATTGTGAGGAGGGAGAGAGGGGGGAGTTAGGTAGGGGGAGGGTGAGTGGCTGTGAGGGGAAAGGGGAGAGTTAGTTTTAGGGTTTGGGTTTGGGTTTGGGTTTAAATGGGGTAGATATAGGAATATAAAATAATAATACTAATAATAATGATAATAAAAATGATAGTAACAATAGTAGCAAGAATAATAATATGAAATAAATTCACCCTCAAGAAAATATCAATAAAATTTTAACAATACCCAAATTTAAAATTCTCCAAAAATACAAAATACAGTCAGATACCTATTTCAAAAATAGGGATTTGACATCCTACCCACCTTACAAAAATTTCGTCCTCGAAATTTCAGAATTATCAAAATAGGGTTTTCAAAACTAGTACATATATCTGCCATGAAAACTCTACCCACCTTACAGAAATCAAGTAATACAATAAGAACGAATAAAATCTCAATATGAAAACATCAAAGAGAACAAGGTCTAGATAAATCAACTCGCAAGGTAAATCGAAAACATCGAGAGAATCTCGAAAATCAAAGTCTCGCATACACGAAATAACCCCATAAATCAAAACAAGTATAGAATGTCGAAAACAATGTCCAAAAACGTAAAATCGCAACTGCATAAAAATCCTCATAAATCATAAAATACAGGATATCTGTCTCGAACCGATGACCGTAGCTCCTAATATCCGAAAAATGTGTGTCATGGTCATTCCTTGCCACGCCATCCGGAATGGCTGCAAAAGATTCACCATGACACTATAATCGAGCGGCTGCAACTTTCGTTACCACGCCGTCAAGGTATACTAGGGTCACCCGGTACTCTTGACAAATATCCAAAACAAATCAAATCCATAACCCAAATATCCAAATCACTAAGATCACAAAATCTCTAACAATGTAATGAGAGTCCTAGAAACAATCAAAATCCAAAATCCAGGTGAATCGTAACACATATCCAAAAATATCTTCAACAATAACCACAAGATAGCTTTTCTAGGAAAATACTCCAAACCAAGAATCCACATCAAAATATAATGTATAGAAAGTATTCTATAATCAAAATAATATCTGAAATAGATAATCATGAGTGCGGAAATGTCCGGAATCAAGGAAGCCGAATCGATACGAGAATATCCCTCGGATACTCAAAATGTTAAAATATCCAATCTCAGAGTCCTGATGAAATCTTCATTCTGCAGCAATCCAGCCAACGCTCGAAGAGGGCGATAATGATACTAAGTCAACACGAAGTCAATGCATGAAAGGGATAACAAGAATCAACCAAGACAAAATACCGGTAGAGAGTGCAGAACCCAAGATAAATAATCATGTATCCCAAATGATGGAGATAACATCTCATCAATAGGGTGATCGACATGACCAACTATAGGATCATATCCATCAAACAAGGATCAGAGGTAGATAACACGAATAAGACATGGCCAAGCAATATAGGTCCAAGTAGAGATGAGGACCAGTTCACAGGTTCAAGGGAGCGAAGGACAAGTGTAACAAGTGGGAATACCAAGAAATAGTGGACTGAGATCAATAATCATGTGATACCCAAGAAAATCTCAAAACGAGACCTGCATGGGCTACCACTAAAACCATGTCACGCCCCAGTTCCGAAATACGGGGACGTACATGGCCAGCTACACGTATAAGGTACGAATACGCTATACGGTGATGACGGCTGTCCAGTCTGGTTGGGTATCCTAGCATGCAATCAATCTATGGCCTAAATCCGATCTCATATCCACAAGTCACAACTCCCAATACATGACAACTGTCAGCTCTATCTGACTAGACTAGGACAATCCCTAGGATGAAAGGTCAGGGGACAAGAGTCTGGTAATAAATATCGCCGGAAGTGGCAAGGATTTACACGGACCGCTCTGGAGCAAATCCACAACCTTTAAACCAAACAAGGACCAGGGTTGCAGACCGTCTCCCGAGTGGAACCGCTCTCCTTACGCTATCCGACGGACAAGACAGATCAGGAGCTAGGCGACTGATCTAGTCTGGAGTCTACCTAGCAAGAAATGGGATCAGGTATACTATACCAAGGTGAACAGGCACGCCCAGTCCAGCAAACCAAAGGAATGGTTCTGCCCAGTCCTTCGAACCAAATTCCCGATCGAGAATTTTGGAAGAATCCGGCAGAGTCTCCTCTGTATTCTGGACAGGAGCTCCCAGCGAGTTGGAGCTAAAATCCACTCGGCGCAACCCGCCGCAGAATCGCAGAATCGCAGGCTGAGAATACTAAGTCTCAGCTACCAGCAGCACTACGATGCGTACTGGAAACAAATCGATAGCCGAGAACACTAAGTCCCGGCCTCCAGCAGCGCTACGAGGCGTACTGGGAAATCAATCGAACCCGAGACCACTAATGTCTCGGCCTCCAGCAGCACTACAATGCGTACTGGGCGCCAAGCCAACAATGCATAATAATAAAACAACCGCCTCGCAGGGCGCACCACAACACATGCCCATAAATCCCTAACCCAAGCACAGTCAACGCCACAAGTAAAGTTAGCCAGAGCCGTTACCCGACGCGAGTCGGACACGGGGCATACAGGGACAATCCATACATGTGAGTCGTGCTCGTGTCCTCGGAGGTGTGGATGACCCATCCGAGTTGGCCGATACGGTCTACCTCGGTACCGGACCAAGCTACCCTAAGTTATCATCATGACAGTTCTACTACTAGGCTACACTAATCATGGTTATAAAATTTACAAGTACAAATTAATTAAATAAAATAAAATCCAGGAGAGAGGGCAAGAGCCGCCGATGAGCAAGGGATACTTGCCTAGAGGGCTCGGCTAGGTAAGCAAATCTTCGGCGATCTGGATCCAAGCTAGCACGTCCATCGAGGTCCTCAGAACACATAATACAATCATTAGAATTAAATAATAAATAATGACAAAATCACGAAGAATGGCACGAGGCTATACCGTACGGGTCCCGCAAGCAGCGCAGGGATCGGGCACGGAAACCGAGGCACGCGAACCGATACGGACACGCAATCGAGATGCGCACGAGAATCGAGAGAACACGAATATCGGGACGAACGAGAAACATAAACGTGTACGTAAATCGAGATGTGCACGTAAATTGAGACGACCCAAGGTCCAAGGAGCACGTAAATCGATGCGGCACACAAATCGATGTGTGCACGCAAATCGAAAAGGTGCAGAGTCCAATACGGCACACAACCGAGGCGGCACGCAAATCGGTGCGTGCACGCAAACCGAGGCAACACAAGATATAATATGACACGCAAATCGATACGACACGCAAATCGATGCGTGCATGTAAATCGAGGCGGTACGGGTCACGAGGTAGGCACAAAGGCCGAGACACGAAAATCGAGACGGTGCACAAATCGAGATGGCACGGTGCTCGAGGCAGCACGGGGCTCGAGGCGTCCCGCTGCCCTAGGCAGCACGTAGACCGAGGTACACGCAAAACGAGACGACACGTACACCGAGGTGCACACGATCCGAAAACACAAGGAACGAGGAAGCGCACCAACCGAGGGTGCGCTGCCCGAGGTGACACGCTGCACAAGACAGCACACTGCTCGAGACAGCACGCTGCCCGAGGCGCGCCGATCGAGGGGCTCGCTGTACGAGAGTGCGCTGCTCGAGACGGCACGCTCGACGAGGCAGCGCACAAAACGAGAAAGAGAGGAAGAGGGGAGCTCGGGAACCTCACCGACGTACGCGAGGCGGCTCGGCCAGGTCGGTCCGCCGGACCGGAGAAGGAAGTCCATGGGGAAGAGAGAGGAAGTCGGAGGAGGCTCACCGGGGCTGGCCATGTCGCGGCGGCTCCGGCGGAGGGAGGACAGCAACAACAGGAGGAGCTCCGGCCTGCGGTGGAGGAGCTGGTGGCGGCGGATGACGGCCACGGGGGCTGGTCGCCGGAGATCGAGCCGGAGAGGAGAAGAACGAGGGGGAGATGGCGACGATGATGGTGGTTGAAGGGGGCCGGAGGAGAAAGGGGGGCAGTGGTGGCCGGCCACGGAGGAAGTGGTGGAGGCCGGAGGGAGACGACGATGGTGATGGTCGTGGAAGTGGTGGCGGTGGCTGATGGTGGTGGAGATGACGATGATGGTGGCGGCGGTCGCAGGGTGACGGGCGGCCGGGCTAGAGGTCGGTGGCAGCTACGGTGGTAGGTGGAGCCGGCTAAGGGGACGGCAGTGGCGCCAGATGGAGGAGGCCGGGAAAGGAGAGAGGGTAGAGAGAGAGGACGGGAGGGGAGTGGGCGGTTCTCCAGAGATTGTGAGGAGGAGAGAGGGGAGGTAGGGGGAGGGTGAGTGGCTGTGAGGGGAAAGGGGAGAGTTAGTTTTAGGGTTTGGGTTTGGGTTGGGTTTAAATGGGGTAGATATAGGAATATAAAATAATAATACTAATAATAATGATAATAAAAATGATAGTAACAATAGTAGCAAGAATAATAATATGAAATAAATCACCCTCAAGAAATATCAATAAAATTTTAACAATACCCAAATTTAAAATTCTCCAAAATACAAAATACAGTCAAATACCTATTCAAAAATAGGGATTTGACATGCTGGCAGTCCTAGGACTGTCAACTTACTGAAGTCCTCGG
>JANAVB010015200.1:3942528-3955028 GCA_029216955.1 Iris pallida
GCGATTCCAGCAGGGGCTTCACTTGGAGATCTTGTTGGCAGTCGAGCAGTTGAGCATCAGACTTTTGATGCAGTCTTGAGAGCAGCCCGGAGGCATGAGTATACCTTCCAGAGGATTGTGGATAGGGTCGGAGGTCGAAGAGATCTCACGCCAGATGAATCAGTCTTCAGCCCCAGCCCGGCAGCTAGGGCTTTGACTATTGGAGCTCGAGACGGGCGGCCTCAGTGACGTCGGTTCAGCATTCGACTCCGACGTACCCTCAGCAGCAGAAGCAGAAGCAGTCTTCACAGTAGGATGTTCTCATTGTGGGAAGCCAGCCATGTGGTAGCAGAGTGTCGTAGGGCACAGGGATTGTGTCTGGTTTGTGGAGCAGTAGACCATAGGGTTGGATCCTGCCCGAATAGGGGTGGCTCATCATCATCCAACCTTTCCAGCTCTTCGGTGAGAGACCAGCACCGGTCCAGCAGCGCAGCAGCAGCAGCGCAGTACCCATTATCGAGGCCCTTGCCGCCTCAGTCCCAGATGTTCCAGCATCAGAACCCACAGCAGCATGTTCAAGCCCAAGCCTTAAGACAGAATAGGCAGCGAGGATTCCAGCAGAGGGACCAGCACCCCGAGGGCACGGTCAGGCTATGGTGATGACCGCAGAGGAAGGATTGGCACCAGGAGAGGTAGTGGCAGGTACTATTCTCGTCAACTCCTTTCCAGCTTCAACTTTATTTGATTCTGGTGCATCGCATTCTTTTATGTCTGCACGATTCGCGACACGGGTAGGATTGGAGCCCGAGTCATTATCAGTAAGGCTCAATATATACTGGTAACGGACTTGTGGGAGTCGATAGAGTGTTTTCCTCGTGTCGGATCGTAGTTAGCGGTAGAGAATTCCCCGCTAGATTGATAGAATTCCCGATGGCCGATTATGATGTGGTCCTAGGGATGGATTGGTTGAGGAACCAGTATGCTAGAATAGACTGCCATATCGGCAGGGTTGTTTTTAGCATTCCAGGCGAGCCAGAGTTTTCCTTTTCCTGAGGAGCAGTTGAGCCTTCTCCTCCAGTATTGCGGATGGCAGTAGCAGCAGTTCAGTGCCCAGGATAGTGGATGAGTTCCCAGATTTTTTCCAGAAGAGCTTCCGGTATGCCTCCAGAGCGGAGATCGAGTTCACTATAGACTTGATTCCCGGGGCCCCAGTGTCAGAGAGAGTCTACAGGATGGCACCGTCAGAGTTAGAGATCTTACAAGATGATTGAAGAACTTCGAGCCAAGGGATTCATTCGTGCTAGTGGATCGCCTTGGGGAGCCCCGATGCTTCTTGTGAAAAAGAAGGATGGTACGTCCAGGTTATGTGTTGATTATCGTACCTTGAACTCAGTGACAATCAAGAACAGATACCCTCTTCCGAGGATAGATGACTTGTTTGATCAACTCAAGGGGGCTTCAGTATTCTCGAAGATTGATTTGCGCTCAGGTTATCATCAGATCAGAGTCAGAGAGCAGGATATCCCGAAGACAGCTTTTAGATCGAGATATGGGCATTGGGAGTTCCTTGTTATGCCTTTTGGTACAACTAATGCGCCAGCCGTATTCATGGACCTCATGAATCGCATCTTCATGCCTTACTTGGATCAGTTTGTGATTGTGTTCTTGGATGACATCCTGGTCTAAAGCAAGAGTGAGGCGGAGCATGAGCAGCATCTCCGTGTGGTTCTTCAGATCCTCAGAGAGCACCAGTTATATGCCAAGTTCAGTAAATGCGAGTTCTGGCTTGATCGCATTTCGTACTTGGGTAATTCATCACCAAGGAGAGAGTAGAAGTCGACCCCCTGAAGATTGTGGCTATTGAGTCGTGGCCGGTGCCCAGCACAGTTGCAGAAGTTCGCAGTTTCCTTGGATTGGCCGGCTATTACCGGCGGTTTGTATCAGATTTTGCTCGGAGATCAGCGCCATTGACGCAGTTGACCCGCAAGGATGCGCAGTTTGCTTGGACAGCAGAGTATCAGAGTTCTTTGAGAGTTGAAGCGAAGCCTGATAACAGCTCCTATTCTCACGCTTCCAGATGGGACCGGAGGATTCTCAGTGTACTGTGATGCTTCAGGCAGAGGTTTAGGATGTGTTCTGATGCAGCATGGGAAAGTAATAGCTTATGCGTCACGACAACTTCGTGATCAGAGAGGAATTATCCAACCCATGACTTGGAGCTGGCAGCGGTAGTGTTTGCACTTAAGTTGTGGAGGCACTATTTGTATGGAGATAGGATGGAGATTTTTTACCGACCACAAGAGCCTGAAGTATGTTTTCACCCAGAAGGATCTTAACATGCGTCAGAGAAGGTGGCTGGAGCTTCTTGTGGATTATGATGTCAACCTGCAGTATCCTGGAAAGGCCAATGTTGTTACAGATGCTTTGAGCAGGAGAGCCGGAGTTTATTTTCTAACAGCGCAACCAGAGCTGTTAGCAGATCTTCAGAATATGGGTATAGAAGTTGTTCTCCCTTCCAGTGTAGCATTGATGGCCAGCATGCAAGTTCAGTCTACTATAGTCGAAAGGATCCGGATGGTGCAGTCAACAGATTCCAAGCTTCAGCGACTCAGAGCAGAGTGTGAGGCAGGACGAAGACCAGAGTTATGCATTCATGAGGACGGTACACTTCGACATAGGAAGCGTCTTTGTGTATCCAGTGGAGATATCAGGCAGAGATCATGTCCGAGGCGCACAGTTCTCAGTATTCCATCCATCCTGGCAGTACGAAGATGTACCGAGATATCCGTCAGCACTTCTGGTGGAATGGCATGAAGCGGAGATAGCTCAGTTTGTCTCTCGGTATTTGGTTTGCCAACAAGTTAAAGCCGAACATCAGAGACCGGCTGGACTTTTTCAGCCCTTGCCGATTCCAGATGGAAGTGGGATCATGTGACCATGGATTTCGTGACTGAATTACCTAGATCCCCAGCTGGTAGAGATGCTATCTGGGTTATAGTTGATCGGCTCACGAAGGTGGATCACTTTCTTCCATTCAGAGTTGGTCAGTCGACGGCTCAGCTAGCAGAGATGTAACTCAGGCAGATTGTCAGATTGCACGGAGTGCCAGTCAGTATTACCTTGGACCGAGATTCTAGATTTACGTCACACTTTTGGCGTAGCTTGCAAGAGAGTTTGGGGACTCGTCTCCAGTTCAGTTCAGCATATCACCCGCAGACAGATGGCCAGTCGGAGCGCACGATCCAGACTCTTGAAGACATGTTACGGTCTTGCACACTTGACTTTGGTGGTTCATAGGAAGATCACTTGCACCTGGTAGAATTCTCGTACAAAACAGTTTCCAGGCCAGTATCCAGATGGCACCGTTCGAGGCACTGTATGGTAGGAAGTACAGATCCCGCTAGCCTGGGATGATATTGGAGAGAGACAAATGCTTGGTCCAGAAATGATCGCTCAGACAGTGAAGTGGTCAGAAGAGTTCGAGATCATCTTCGAGTTGCCCAAGATCGCCAGCGCCATTGGGCCGATTCTCATCGGCGTCCTCTCGAGTTCTCGGTCGGCGATCATATTCCTGAGGATTTCGCCTAACCGTGGCGTCATTCGTTTCGGCGTCCGGAGAAAGCTTAGTCCTAGGTATATAGGACCGTTCGACATTCTGGAGCGAGTAGGAGATGTATCCTATCGTCTCGCTCTTCCGCCGTCGCTAAGCGAGGTGCATGACGTGTTCCATGTATCCCAATTACGACGGTATATCCCAGACCCGAGCCACATCCTGGATCATTCGGAATTGGTTGTTGGTACCAACCTTTCGTATGAGGAGAGGCCCGTGTCTATATGGACCGGAGAGAGAAAATCCTCAAGAACAAGACTATCAAGTTAGTCCGAGTTGCTTGGGGTCATCACTCTTTGGGGGAGTCAACATGGGAGCGTGAGCATGATATCCGATCGCGATATCCCGACTTGTTTGACTCGTGAGGTATATATCTTTCTTATGCCTCATGCCTTCGATTCCTTGCTTGCATGACTGATTGATTGTCTAGTATAGCTTGCTTGTTATTAGTACAGCTTGTCGTTGCTCCTCTAGCCCTTGATTAAATTCCGAGGATGGAATTCTTTTAAGGTGGGTAGAGTTGTAATGCCTGTGGTTCGTATCACGTATTCTTGGAATACGTGTACGTATTTTATTGCGTGATTTCCTGGCTTGGCATTTCCTTCTTGGCTTGGTCTATTCCTGGTCGGGTTGGTTGGTTCGGCCTGGCTTGGTTTTACTTGGGTTCATGATGAACCCCTACCTACCACCACCATTTGTATTTATTAGCCCATTCTTTTCTCTCTCTTCATTAATCTCATCTTCTTCTTCCTCATTACTTCTTACCTATCAGAGAGAGAAGAGAGAGGTCTAGGCAAGTGCAACTTGCTTCATGGAGGAACTCTGATTTTTATTGCTCCATTCTCTTCTTTACTACATTATAAAGCACTTTAGTATTTGACATTTCTCATTTCCATGGCTGGATTCTTGTAGATCTAAGTTTATTTCATTTTCGGATTCTTGGGTTTTGATCTATTTAATCTTATTATTTCCTAGTTTTGATGGTTCCATGTTGTAGAGAATCTCGTTCTACCCCATTTTGACCTATGGAAGTTCGAATTTGGACTTCGGATGAAGATTTTATGGAGCTTGAAGCTTGGGTTCATGGTGTTCTTCTTCTCTGAAATTTGGAGAAGAAGAACAGTGCTTGACTTGACCGCATGACAATTCATGCGACAAGTAATTTAGCCGTATGACACTTTCAGCCGCAGGGACTGAGTCTCATTCTTAAACCGCATGAGGCCCTTGCTTTCCAGCCGCATAAGTCTGCCTTCATCCTTGGCCGCATGAATATGAATTCAACCTGACCGCATGAGTCCTCAGTTCATGCTTGCCGCATGGGGTCCCACTTGCCTTCAGCCGCATATGCGCCTATCTCCTTTAGCCGCATGAACTCTAGTACTTGCGGACCGCATAGGCTTGGTTCCCCGCTAGCCGCATGTGCCCCTACCCCGCCAGTCGCATGAGTCTGCCTTCATTCCTGGCCGCATGGAGCCTTCCTTCCTGCTTGCCGCATGGGAGCTAGTCCTACTCCCAGCCGCATAGGTTCCTGCCCTCCAGCCGCATGCGCACCGTTCCCCGCCAGTCGCATGAACCCCCATCTCAACACTTCCCAGCAGCATGGACCCGAACTTCTTAGCCGCATGGGCTATTCTTAGCCGCATGAGATCATTCCTGGCCGCATATGACCTAGCCGCATGGCTCTTCTATAGTCCTGAATATTGATATTATTAGATATTTAACGTCCATTTATATCCTTACGCCTTTTGTCATGAACTTGATAATCATGAATTCATTTGATATGTTTGGATCTGATAATTGAGCACGACCTGACAGTGACCCGTAGTAGTGCACTCCTGATATGACTAGCCTGACATGACCTGATAGTGGCCCGTCGTGGCGCACTCCTGACAAGTACACCTGACATGATATACCTGATAAGCTGTTGCGACGGCTACCTGACATGACATGACCTGTATAATAACATGGACACTGTGGGCGATTGTGCTTGTACAAATAATCCAGTCCTGTCTTGCATCATGTCTAGGAGGGGACTCCTGAGTACCACGGTCAGGAATACCTACTAAAATGGACTAAGGCTAATAACTAGCTTAATATATTAGTCATGGAGAGATTTTCCAGCTACAGGCAATCCCGTTACCTGGGCACGCCTGGATCTGTAGCCTGCCGTCGTGTAGGGCACATTTCCAGCACACTATCAGTGTTGCACCCTTCAAGCTACAGGGTACATGCGTTTCCTGGACGGTATACCCACCTGAATTCAACCCCTAATTTCGATCTGGGTAACCTGGATGGTCTGCAGGGCTTGTGGCTGTGGAATAATCTCACTGCATCATGTTAGTAATTAGGCCTGTGATAACCCTAGTTAGTTAAGTATCAAGCCGTAGGTCTTGTTTGGCCGTGAATGATTGGATGGAGTTTAACCAGTCTAGTCTTGTCTTGATCCTGTTCCAGCTACTGCATGACCAGAATGCCTGTATTTATTTTACCGATAAATGGTAAGAATTCCAAGTTCTGTTCAGACGAAGGGTTACAACCCCGGTCCTGTTGGTTTACGGGTTGTAACCTGGTTATCTGAATAGTTCCATGGTTATCTCGTCGTATATCATACTGATGTATTTTCTTTATTTCCAGTTCTTACTTTTATTTATATCTTGTGCTGATTGCTGGTTTTAGTTCCTAAGTGAAGCTTCCTTTGTGGCACTTGCTCTTTCTGGGATCTGACCCAGCTGGTTGTATGGCCAAATTTTGGAGCAGCTCCAGAGGATCTACCGGCCTTCCAGCCTGATGGTGACCACTAGACGGAACCCTGGCAACGAGTGGGTTTATTTTGATCTCCCACTTATTGTAAAAATATTCTTTTGAGGCGTTTAGCCGACGAGCACCTGTGTAGCTCGGTTGCACTTTACTTACTGTCTGCCTACGGGCTGTAACATGATTGACAGATCCTAGGGTTGATCATGTATGACTAAACTCTTGCTAGTCCTCACATTTTGTAACGACTAGCTTCATGATCAGCTGAATATGTAATATTTGGGATGTCTTATTATTGTATATTTAATGATCATACATCTTGTAACATTCACTTACTTGCTTGTGATTGAGACACTAGGCTTGTTCATGACCTTAAGAGACTTTTGGCTTGTAGTTAAACCCTCATGTATCTAGACAGCCGTGACCGTATAGCGAGATGGAATCCATTTCAATATACGTAGCTGACTATGTCTGCCCCCGCTCTCCAGTATTCTGGTTCTGGGGCGTGACACGAATAGATGTCTTAATCAGTATTCATCCTTGATCTCTGCTCGTATCTTCTGAATCCCTGGATTCTTGTCCTGATCATATGCTTGTATCGTTGATCTGTCCTGGTCCTTTTATTGTTCCCTATGTCGTCTTCTTCAGCGGTATTGTTCGTGGTCCTACCGACCAGCAAGGCGGAGCCCTCCCGGACCAGCAGCAGCCCGGAGATCAAGTCCAGCACTCCGGAGTAGCCTCCAGAGTCGAGCCTATTGGAGAGCCACCAGTCCAGCCAGTCCAGCCTGCCGAGCCTGATGATGGCACATTAGTAGGACTCGTCAGGACCTTGATAGCTTCTCAAGATCGTCGTGGAGATGCCTTGCAATCGGCAGTGACGGATGCTTTGACCAGAGGAGGTCATCAGGGTAACAGCACGGCCAACAGCTTCAAGCGCTTGAACCCTTCCTTCTTTGATGGTAGCGAAGATGCTATCGCAGCAGATGCTTGGCTTCAGGATACAGAAATGATTCTCGAGGCAGCCAGGACTCCAGAGAACGAGAAGGTGGCAGTTGTGCGCCTGCAGTTGTTAGATCTTGCCCGCAGCTGGTGGACAGCTCAGGTCGTTGGATTAGCAGCACCTATTGCTTGGGCGGTGTTCAGAGAGAGATTCCAGACCAAGTATTTTGATGCCGTGGCTCGGTATGATCTGCAGACCAGGTTCACCAATCTGAAGCAAGGAGGCAGGACGGTCGACGGATATGCGGCCGAGTTTTCCAGACTCAGTCGGTTTGCTCCCACCTTGGTGGCAACCGAGTATGATAGAGCCCAGCGATTCCAGCAAGGGCTTCACCTGGAGATTCTATTGGCAGTTGAGCAGTTTGAGCATCAGACTTTTGATGTAGTCTTGAGAGCAGCCCGGAGGCATGAGTATACCTCCCAAAGGATTATGGATAGGACCGGAGGTCGGAAGAGATCTCACGGCTAGATGAATCAGTCTTCAGCCCCAGCCCCGGCAGCCAGGGCTTTGACTATTGGAGCTCCGAGGCGAGCGGCCTCAGTAACGTCGGTTCAGCATTCCACCCCGACGTACCCTCAGCAGCAGCAGAAGCAGAAGCAGTCTTCCGCAGTAGGATGTTCTTATTGTGGGAAGCCAGGCCATGTGGTGGCAGAGTGTCGCAGGGCACAGGGATTATGTCTGGTTTGTGGAGCAGCAGACCACAGGGTTGGATCCTGCCCGAATAGGGGTGGTTCATCATCATCCAATCTTTCTAGCTCTTCGGTGAGAGGACCAGCTCCGGTCCAGCAGCAGTATCCATTGCCGAGGCCCTTGCCGCCTCAGACCCAAGTATTCCAGCAGCAGAACCCCCAGCAGTATGCACAAGCCCAAGCCTTGAGTCAGCAGCAGCAGTGAGGATTCCAGCAGAGGAGACCAGCACCCCGAGGGTACGGTCAGGCTATGGTGATGACCGCAGAGGAAGGATTGGCACCAGGTGAGGTAGTGGCAGGTAC
The DNA here is from genome assembly GCA_029216955.1 of Iris pallida. NCBI lineage: Eukaryota > Viridiplantae > Streptophyta > Magnoliopsida > Asparagales > Iridaceae > Iris > Iris pallida. The sequence goes on from JANAVB010015200.1 coordinate 3,950,864, forward strand.
TATTCTCGTCAACTCATTTCCAGCTTCAGCTTTATTTGATTCTGGTGCGTCGCATTCTTTTATGTCTGCACGATTCGCGACACGGGTAGGATTGGAGCCCGAGTCATTATCAGTAAGGCTCAATATACTTACTGGTAACGGACTTGGGAGTAGATAGAGTGTTTTCCTCGTGTCGGATCGTAGTTAGCGGTAGAGAGTTTCCCGCTAGATTGATAGAGTTTCCGATGGCCGATTATAATGTGGTCCTAGGGATAGATTGGTTGAGGAACCAGTATGCTAGAATAGACTGCCACATTGGCAGGGTTATTTTTAGCATTCCAGGCAAGCCAGAATTTTCCTTTTCTCGAGGTGAAGTTGAGCCTTCTCCTCCATATTGCGGATGGTAGTAGCAGCAGTGCAGTTGCCCAGGATAGTGGATGAGTTCCCAGATGTTTTCCCAGAAGAGCTACCAGGTATGCCTCCAGAGCAGAAGATCGAGTTCACTATAGACTTGATTCCCGGGACAGCCCCAGTGTCAGAGAGAGTCTACAGGATGGCGCCGTCAGAGTTGAAGATATTGTACAAGATGATTGAAGAACTTCGAGCCAAGGGATCCATTCATGCTAGTGGATCGCCTTGGGGAGCCCCGATGCTTCTTGTAAAAAAGAAGGATGGTACGTCCAGGTTATGTGTTGATTATCGTACCTTAAACTCCGTGACAATCAAGAACAGATATCCTCTTTCGAGGATAGATGACTTGTTTGATCAACTCAAGGGGGCTTCAGTATTCTCGAAGATTGATTTGCGCTCAGGTTATCATCAGATCAGAGTCAGAGAGCAAGACATCCCGAAGACAGCTTTTAGATCGAGATATAGGCATTGGGAGTTCCTTGTTATGCCTTTTGGAGCAACCAATGTGCCGGCAGTATTCATGGACCTCATGAATCGCATCTTCATGCCTTACTTGGATCAGTTTGTGATTGTGTTCTTGGATGACATCCTGGTCTACAGCAAGAGTGATGCGGAGCATGAGCAGCATCTCCGTGTGGTTCTTCAGATTCTCAGGGAGCACCAGTTATATGCCAAGTTCAGTAAATACGAGTTCTGGCTTGATCGCATTTCGTACTTGGGTCATATCATCACCAGGAGGAGTAGAAGTGGATCCCCAGAAGATTGTGGCTATTGAGTCATCAGGCCAGCCCAGCACAATTGTAGAGGTTCGTAGTTTTCTTGGATTGGCCGGCTACTACCGGCGATTTGTTTCAGATTTTGCTCGAATTTCAGCGCCATTGACGCAGTTGACCCGCAAGGATGTGCAGTCTGCTTGGACGGCAGAGTGTCAGAGTTCTTTTGAGCAGTTGAAGCGAGGATTGATAACAACTCCTATTCTCACGCTTCCAGATGGAACCGGAGGATTCTCAGTGTACTGTGATGCTTCAGGCAGAGGTTTAGGATGTGTTCTGATGCAGCATGGGAAGGTAATAGCTTATGCGTCACGACAACTTCGTGATCATGAAAGGAATTACCCAACCCATGACTTGGAGCTGGCAGCAGTGGTGTTTGCACTTAAGTTGTGGAGGCACTACTTGTATGGGGACAGGGTGGAGATTTTCACCGACCACAAGAGTCTGAAGTATGTTTTCACTCAGAAGGATCTTAACATGCGTCAGAGGAGATGGCTGGAGCTTCTTGTGGATTATGATGTCAACTTGCAGTATCATCCTGGGAAGGCCAACGTCGTAGCAGATGCATTGAGCAGGAGAGCAGGAGTTTATTTCCTAACAGCACAACCAGAGCTGTTAGCAGATCTTCAGAAGATGGGTATTGAAGTTGTTCTCCCTTCCAGTGTAGCATTGATGGCCAGCATGCAAGTTCAGTCTACTATAGTCGAGAGGATCCGGATGGCGTAGTCAGCAGATTCCAAGCTTCAGCGACTCAGAGCAGAGTGTGAGGCAGGACGAAGACTAGAGTTGTGCATTCATGAGGATGGTACACTTCGACATGGTAAGCGTCTTTGTGTGCCCAGTGGAGAAATCAGACAGGAGATCATGGCAGAGGCGTACAGTTCACTGTATTCCATCCATCCCGGCAGTACGAAGATGTACCGTGATATCCGTCAGCACTTCTGGTGGAATGGCATGAAACGGGAGATAGCTCGGTTTGTCTCTCGGTGTTTGGTTTGCCAACAAGTTAAAGCTGAACATCAGAGACCGGCTGGACTTCTTCAGCCTTTGCCTATTCCAGAATGGAAGTGGGAGCATGTGACCATGGATTTCGTGACTGGATTACCTAGATCCCCAGCTGGTAGAGATGCTATCTGGGTTATAGTTGATCGGCTCACGAAGGTAGCTCACTTTCTCCCGTTCAGAGTTGGTCAGTCGACGGCTCAGTTAGCAGAGATATATCTCCGACAGATTGTCAGATTGCACGGAGTGCCAGTCAGTATCACCTCGGACCGAGATTCAAGATTTACGTCGCACTTTTGGCGTAGCCTGCAAGAGAGTTTGGGAACTCGTCTCCAGTTCAGTTCAGCGTATCATCCGCAGACAGATGGTCAGTCGGAGCGTACGATCCAGACTCTTGAAGACATGTTGCGGTCTTGCACACTTGACTTCGGTGGTTCATGAGAAGATCACTTGCACCTGGAAGAATTCTCGTACAACAACAGTTTCCAGGCCAGTATCCAGATGGCACCGTTCGAGGTACTATATGGTAGGAAGTGCAGATCCCCGCTAGCCTGGGATGATGTTGGAGAGACAGATGCTTAGTCCAGAAATGATCGCTCAGACAGTTGAAGTGGTCAGAAGGGTCAGAGATCATCTTCGAGTTGCCCAAGATCGCCAGCGCCATTGGGCCGATTCTCATCGGCGCCCTCTCGAGTTTTCGGTCAGTGACCATGTATTCCTGAGGATTTTGCCTAACCGTAGCGTCATTCGTTTCGGCGTACTTAGTCCTAGGTATATAGGGCCATTTGACATTCTGGAGCGAGTAGGATGTGTCCTATCGTCTCGCTCTTTCGTCGTCGCTAAGCGAGGTACATGACGTGTTCCATGTATCCCAATTATGACAGTATATTCCGAACCCGAGCCACATCCTAGATCATTCGAAATTGGTTATTGGTACCAACCTTTCGTATGAGGAGAGGCCCGAGTCTATATTGGACCAGAGAGAGAAGATCCTCAAGAACAAGACTATCAAGTTAGTCCGGGTTGCTTGGGGTCATCACTCTTTGGAGGAGTCAACATGGGAGCGTGAGGATGATATCCGATCGCGATATCCCGACTTGTTTGACTCGTGAGGTATAATGTCTTTCTTATGCCTCATGCCTTCGATTCCTTGCTTGCATGATTGATTGATTGTCTAGTATAGCTTGCTTATTATTAGTATAGCTTGTCATTGCTCCTCTAGCCTCTTGATTAAATTCCGAGGACGGAATTCTTTTAAGGTGGGTAGAGTTGTAATGCCTGTGGTTCGTATTATGTATTTTGGGATATGTATACGTATTTTATTCTGTATTGCATGATTCTTGTTTAGTTTCTTCATGGCTTGGCTTGGTTTTTCTTGGCCCGGGTTGGCTTGGTTCGGCTTGGCTCAGTTTTCTTTAGTTCAATATGAACCAATGTGAACCCCTACCTACCACCACCATTGTATTTATTAATCTCTTCTCTCTCTCTCTCTTTATTAATCATCTTCTTCTTCTCCATTATCCTTACCTACCAGAGAGAGAAGAGAGAGGTCTAGGTAAGTGCAACTTGCTTCATGGAGGAACTCTGATTTTATTGCTCCATTCTCTTCTTTACTACATTATAAAATACTTTAGTACTTGGCTTTTCTAATTTCCATGGCTAGATTCTTGTAGATCTAAGTTTGTATTTTTTGGATTTCTTGGGTTTTGATCTACTAAATCTTGTTATTTTCGAGTTTTGATGGTTCCATGTTGTAGAGAATTTCGTTCTACCCCATTTTGACCTATGGAAGTTCGGATTTAGGCTCCGGATGATGGAGTTATGGAGCTTGAGGACTTGGCTCTCATGGTGTTCTTCTTCTCTGAAATTTGGAGAAAAAGAACAGTGCTTGACTTGACCGCATGACAATTCATGCGGCAAGTGATTCAGCCGCATGGACTGAGTCTCATTCTTAAACCGCATGAGGCCCTTGCGTCCTGGCCGCATAAGACTGCTTTCAT
>JANAVB010015200.1:3960028-4017757 GCA_029216955.1 Iris pallida
ACAAGCCATTAGTCTCTTAGGGTCAAGAACAAGCCTAGTATCTCAATCTCAAGCAAGCAAGTAAATATAACAAGATGGTAGATCATCAGACATACAAAGTAAGGCATCCCATACATTACATATTCAGATGATCATGAAGCTAGTTATACAAAATACGAAAACTAGCAAGAGTTTAAGCCATACATGATCAACCCTAGGATTTGTCAATCATGTTACAGCCCGTAGGCAGACAGTAAGTAAAGTTGCAAACGAGCTAACACTTGCTCGGTGGCTAAACGCCTCAAAAGAATATTTTTACAAGGGAGTGAGAGAGCAAAATAAGAACCCACTCGTTGCCAGGATTGTGCTTAGTGGTCACCATCTGGCAGGAAGGATGGAAGATCCTCGGGTGCTACTCCGAAATCTGGCCATACAAAACCAGCTGGGTCAGACCCCAAAAAGAGCTTGTACCATAAAGGAGGCTTCACTAAAGAACTAAAACCAGCATATCAGCATAAAGTCATAGATGAAATAAATAAGACATGAGTTAGAGAAAACAGGGTGATAAACAATAAGATAACTAAAGGACTACTCCGGTAACCAAGTTAACCCGTAAACCAAACAAGGACCGGGGTTGTAACCCTTCACCTGAACAGAACTTAGTCTCTAACAAATTATCGATAAAGTAAAGCACACACAAGCATGTCCAGAGATAGCCAGTTACTGGGTCTAGACAAGACTAGACGAGATGGGACTCCATCCAACATTCACGACCAAGCAAGAGTACGGCTTGGTAGTTAACTAACTAGGGTTATCACAAGCCTAGTTACTAACAAGATGCAAGGAGATATCCCTACGGCCACAAGCCCTGCAGACTATCCAGGTTATCCAGACGCAAGGTTCATGTTAAGAGTTATCTTGACTTGTTAGGTGACTTGAGTGCAACACACGACAGTGTGCATAGTAATCATTTCATGAAGTGTCCTACATGACAGTGAGCTGGAAATGTGCCATACTCGTCGGCAGGCTACATGTCCATCAGGAAGGCGCCCAGATAACGGGATAGCTTGTAGCCGAAATATCTCTCTATAAGAACTACTTGATCAATCTAGTCATTATCCTAGTTAGATTCAGTATGTATCCCTGACCGTGGTAACCAGGGATACAAGTCCTAGACATGATACGAAACAAGACAGGTAGCTTATACAAGCACATTCAATACAATCACCCACGGTGTCATGAGAGTTTACTAGCATGTCCAGTTAGCCGTCGCAACAGCGTTCATGAGTTATCTGTCAAGATTACTTGTCAGGGGTGCACCACAACGGGTCACCATCATGTCGTGTTACTTGTACTTGTTACTTGTTTGGAGCGCCCCACGACGGGCCGCCATCATGGTTCATTACATGTCATTCATCATTTCGTGTTCACATATCATGGTTATGCATATCATCATGTAAACAGAAGAGACATATCCTGAGTGCACCCTAACGGGCCACCGATGTAAGGAAGACAACATAGCTTAGAGCATGAAATGTAATAAAGCCAAAGGACATGGCAGCATATAGAGGAAAGTACATATTATGGCAAAAAGGGAAAAATGCCAAATCATTGTGTGCCCCAAGGCTATGCGCCCACGGGGTTTTATACGTCTACATGAAGGCCACATATATGCCAAATTGTGCTAAGTCGTGCCACGGCTTGCACAAGTCGTACCGTGTCTCCATATTAGCAAAAGCATAGAAAGTCGTGCCATGATCAAACAAAATCGTGCTAATCGTGCCAAGTCGTGCCAAGTCGTATTGCGACTTGCACAAGTCGTACCGTGTCGAGTCTTGCCATGCCTAGATGTGGCACGCATGAGTCGTGTTGTGTTATGAAGATCAATCGCAAGAAAATTGCATAAAATCACAAGTCTTAAAAGATGCAATAAGCCAAAATATGCAAAAGCCAAAGCATGGGGGTCATGGGCTTCAATGTGCCCAAGTGAAGGGCTTATGCGCCCAAGGAAGGCAGCCCCCATGCCCATATGGGCAGGATATGCGCCTAAGCATGAGTGCCAACATGACCAAAGCACTTGTATGGCCAAGTGCCAAGGAACGGAAAAAAGGTGTTTGTGTATTACGTGTGAAGGCCATGTGCATACACAAGCCATGCACCCATACAGGCTACAGGTATGCGCCCACTAGGAGGGCACACCCTATGTGCCCAAAGGGGTATGCCCTATGCACCCAAGCATGGGTTGAACCCCTTGTGGCCAAAGGCTGAGGGTGAATGATGCAAGGTGACAAGTCGTGAAGGCTTATGCGCCAATACGAGTCTATGCGCCTACATGTGGCACACTATACACCCACATGATGGCATATTCACCCAATAGACTGGGAAGACTGCTTTGGGCGCATGACTAGTCCATGCGCCCAAGCAGTGCACTGTTCGTCTTCCCGACGAATCCGGGAAGAACGAACCATGGCCGAAAACTCTGAAACTCTGCCAAATCTCCGTCCGGAGTCCAAATTCGGACTTCCTTAGGTCAAAATGGGGTAGAATGAAATTCTCTACGACATGGAACCATCAAAACATGCAATAAAGAAGTTAAATAGATCAAAACTACAAGAATCCAAAAATAGCAATTTCTTATATCAATAAAAATCCATGCACCAAAATGAAAATCTTCAAGTTCTAAAGTGGTTTTGAATCATGCTAAGAAGCCATTGGAACCATCAAAATGGGTTCTCAAGTGAGAGCAAGATGCACTTGCCTATGGAGGGGGAGAGGTTTTTAATGGAAAAGAAGAAGTTATAGATAATAATGAAGAGAGAGAAAAGTAGGTGGGTTTATAAAGGGGATGGTGGTAGGTAGGGGTTGGGTTCAACATGATGAACCAAGGAAAATAAACCAACTCAAACCAATAATAAACCAAGCCAACCATGATATGCCATGATGGACCTAAACAAGATTAAACCAAAATTAGCTAGCAAGACAAGATAAGTTAAAATACTGGTCAAGCTTCCGTACACGTATACTGGAAATACGTATAGTAGAAAACGGAGGTGACAACTCTACCCACCTTAAAAGAATTCCGTCCTCGGAATTTAATCAAGAGGCTAGAGATATCGAGCAAGCTATACTAATCACAGGCAAGTGATAACTAATCAATCAAGCAAGCAATCATTCATGCAAGCAATGAAGTTGAAGGCATAAGGCATAAGAAAGACATTATACCTTACGAGTCAAACAGGTCGGGATATCGCGATCGGATATCATCCTCACGCTCCAACGTTGACTCACCCAAAGAGTGATGACCCCAAGCAACACGGACTAATTTGATAGTCCTGTTCTTGAGTATCTTCTCTCTTCGGTCCAATATGGATACAGGCCTCTCCTCATACGAAAGGTTTGTACCAACAACCAATTCCGAATGATCAAGGACATGACTCGAATTCGGGATATACCATCGCAATTGGGATACATGGAAGACATCATGTACCTCACGTAGCAACGACGGAAGAGCGAGACGATAGGACACATAACCTACTCGCTCCAGGATGTCGAAAGGCCCTATATACCTAGGACTAAGCTTTTCCCATACGCCGAGACGAATGACACCACGGGTAGGCGAGATCCTAAGGAATACTTGGTCGCCGACAGAAAATTCAAGGGTACGCCGATGAGAATCGGCCCAATGACGCTGGCGATCTTGTGTAACTCGAAGATGATCTCTGACTTGCCTGACCACCTCAATAGTCCGTATCACCATCTCTGGTCCAAGCATTTACCTCTCATCGATATCATCCCAAGCTAAAGGAGACCTGCAACCGTGTCACGCCCCAGAACCAGAATACTGGAGAGCGGGGGACAGACACAGCCAGCTACTTACATTGAAGTGAATCCCACCTCGCAATACGGTCACGGCTGTCTAGATGCATGAGGGTTTACTACAAGCCATTAGTCTCTGACGCATGTTGAGATCCTTCTGGGTAAACACATACTTAAGACATGTGGTCGGTGAAAATCTCCACCCGATCTCCATATAAATAATGCCTCCAAAGCTTTAATACAAAAATTACTGCTGCTAACTCCAAGTCATGGGTAGGATAATTCCTCTCATGGTCACGAAGTTGACGTGACGCATAAGAGACTACCTTACTATGCTGCATCAAGACACATCCTAATCCTCTGTCTTAAGCATCACAATAAACTGAAAATCCTCCAGTCCCATCGGGAAGAGTGAGAATGGAGGCCGTCAACAATCTCTGCTTCAGCTTCTCGAATAATCTCTGACACTCTACCGTCCAAGCAAACTGCACATCATTGCGGGTCAACTGCGTCAACGGTGCTGAAATCCGAGCAAAGTCTGATACAAACCGCCAGTAATAACCAGCCAATCCAAGGAAACTTCGAACTTCTGCGATAGTGATAGGTACTGGCCATGTCTCTATGGAAATTATCTTCTGGGGGTCCACTTCCACTCTACCTCTGGTGATGATGTGACCTAAGTACGAGATACGATCCAACCAAAACTCGTACTTACTGAACTTCATATACAACTGGTGCTCCCTGAGAATCTGAAGAACCACACGGAGATGCTGCTCATGCTCCGTCTCACCCTTACTATAGACTAAGATGCCGTCTATAAACACTATCACGAACTGGTCTAAATAGGGCATGAAGATACGATTCATGAGGTCCATGAATACAGCTGGCACATTGGTCGCTCCAAATGGCATAACAAGGAACTCTCAATGTCTATACCTCGATCTGAATGCTGTATTCGGAATGTCCTGCTCTCTGACTCTGATCTGATGGTACCATGACCGCAAGTCAATCTTCGATAATACAGCCGCTCCCTTGAGCTGATCAAATAAGTCATCTATCCTTGGTAGAGGGTATATGTTCTTGATTGTTACAGAGTTCAAGGTACGATAATCAACACATAATCTTGACGTACCATCCTTCTTTTTTACAAGAAGCATCGGGGCTCTCCAAGGTGATCCGCTAGCACGAATGAAACCCTTGGTTCTAAGTTCTTCAATCATCTTGTACAAGATCTCCAACTCTGAAGGCGCCATCCTATAGACTCTATGACACTGATGCTGATCCGGGAATCAAATCAATGGTAAACTCGATCTCTCTCTCTGGGGGCATGTCGAGAAGTTCTTCGAGAAATACGTCAGGAAACTCTTCTACAACCATGGGAAACTGAACTGCTGCTGCTACTACCATCCGCAATGCTGGGGAAGAAGGTTCTACTCCGCCTCGGAGAAATGAAAACTCTGGCTCACCAGGAATACTAAAAATAGTCTTGCCGATATGGCAATCTATTCTAGCATACTGGTCCCTCAACCAATCCATCCCTAGGACCACATCATAATCGGCCATCGAAAACTCTATCAACCTAGCGGAAAACTCTCTACCACCAACTACGATTCGACACGAGGAAAACACTCTATCTACTCCCACGAGACCGTTACCAGTAAGTATATTGAGCCTTACCGATAATGACTCGGGCTCCAGTCCTACCCGTGTCGCGAATCGTGCAGACATAAATGAATGCGATGCACCCGAATCAAATAATACTGATGCAGAAAAAGAGTTGACGAGAATGGTACCTGCCACCACCTCACCTGATGCCAACTCCTCCTCTACGGTCAAAGCCATTGCTTGACCTTGCCCTCTGGGTGCTGGTTTCCTCTGCTGGAAATCTCTCTGGCGGTTCTGAATCTGAGCCTAGGCCTGGGCATACTGCTGCGGTCTCTGCTACTGGAATGCTTGGGCCTGAGGCGGCAATAGCCTCGGCGGCTGGTACTGCTGTTGCTGTACTGGTGCTGGTCCCCTCACCGAGGGACTAGTCTGGGCCGATGAGGATGAACCGGCTCTCTGTGAACAGGACCCTACCATGTGGTCCGATGCCCCACAAACCAAACACAATCCTTGTGCTCTGCGACATTCTGACACTATATGCCCTAGCTTCCCACAATGAGTGCAGCCCATTGGGGAAGACTACCTCCGCTTCTGCTGCTGAGGGTATGTCGGAGTCGAATGCTGAACCGACGTAACTGATATCGCCCTCCTCGGAGCTCCAATGGTCAAGGCCCTAGCTGTCGGGGCTGCGGCTGAGGACTGGGTCATCTGACCATGGGACCGCTTTCGTCCCCCAATTTGTCCACTATTCTCTGGGAGGTATACTCATGCCTCTTGGCTGCTCGCAAAACAGCATCAAAAGTCTGATGCTCAAACTGTTCCACTGCTAGAATGATCTCTATGTGGAGTCCCAGCTGGAACCGCTGCGTTCGGTCGAACTCGGTTGCCACCAAGGTGGGAGCAAACCGACTCAGTCTTGAAAACTCGGCCACATATCCATCGACCGTCCTACTCATATGCCTGAGATTGGTGAACCTCGTCTGTAGGTCGTGCCGAGCTACAGCATCAAAGTACTTGATCTGAAACTTGTCACTGAATACCGCCTATGGAATAGGTGTCGCCAACCCAACTGCTATCATCGCCCACCAGGCGCAGGCTAGGTCCAATAACTGTAGGTGCACCACAACTACCTTCTCTCCTTTTGGAGTCTTGGCTGCATCCAAGATAATTCCGATGTCCTAGAGCCACGCATCAGCTGCAATAGCGTCTTCATTACCTTCGAAGAAGGGAGGGTTCAAGCGCTTGAAACTTCTAGCCACATTGTTCCCTTGATAACCAACACGGCCCATGGCATCTTGTATTGTCTGGTGCAGGGCATCGCCCCGACGATCTTGAGATGCAAGAAATTCCATGATGAGACCCACCAGGGTTCCATCGTCAGGCTCTGCAGGCTGGACTGGATGAATTGGTGGCTCTTGACCCCTAGTAGGCATGACTCTGGAGGCTACCCCTGAGTGCTGGGCTTGGTCTCCCGGTTGCTGTTGGTCCACGGGAGGAGCTCCGCCTTACCGATCGGTAGGACCAGGAACAATGTCGCTGAAGAAACGACATAGGGAACAATAAGGAAGGACCATGATAGATCAATGATATAAACATGTGATCAGGTTAAGATTTCAGGAAGATTAGAAGATACGAGTAGATCAAGGGCGAGTGCTGATTGAGACATGTATTCAGTGAAAACCTCACCCATCTTGATTTTCAAGACCTGCATGGACCACCACTTAAACCGTATCACGCCCCAGAACCAGAATACTGGAGAGCGAGGGACAGACACAGCCATCTACGTACATTAAAGTGAATCCCACCTAGCAATACGGTCACGGCTGTCTAGATGCATGAGGGTTTACTATAAGCCATTAGTCTCTTAGGGTCAAGAACAAGCCTAGTGTCTCAATCTCAAGCAAGGAAGTAAATATAACATGATGGTAGATCATCAGACATACAAAGTAAGGCGTCCCATACATTATATATTCAGATGATCACGAAGCTAGTCATACAAAATACGAAGATCAGCAAGAGTTTAAGTCATACATGATCAACCCTAGGATTTGTCAATCATATTACAGCCCGTAGGTTGACAGTAAGTAAAGTTGCAAATGAGCTAACACTTGTTCGGTGGCTAAACGCCTCAAAAGAATATTTTTACAAGGGAGTGGGAGAGCAAAATAAGAACCCACTCGTTGCCAGGATTGTGCCTAGTGGTCACCATCTGGCAGCAAGGCTGGGAGATCCTCGGGTGCTACTCCGAAATCTGGCTATACAAAACCAGCTGGGTCAGACCCCAGAAAGAGCAAGTACCATAAAGGAGGCTTCACTTAAGAACTAAAACCAGCATATCAGCACATAAAGTCATAGATGAAATAACGTAAGACATGAGTTAGAGAAAAAAGGATGATAAACGATAAGATAACTAAAGGACTATTCCAGTAACCAAGTTATAACCCGTAAACCAAACAAGGACTGGGGTTGTAACCCTTCACCTGAGCAGAACTTAGTCTCTAACCAATTATCGATAAAGTAAAGCACACACAAGCATGTCCAGAGATAGCCAGTTACTGGGTCTAAACATGACTAGACGATATGGGACTCCATCCAACATTCATGGCCAAGCAAGAGTACGGCTTGATAGTTAACTAACTAGGGTTATCACAAGCCTAGTTACTAACAAGATGCAATGAGATATTCCTACGACCACAAGCCCTGTAGACTATCCAGGTTATCCAGACGCAAGGTTCATGTTAAGAGTTATCTTGACTTGTTAGGTGATTGAGTGTAAAACATGACAGTGTGCATAGTAATTATTTCATGAAGTGTTCCACATGACAGTGAGCTAGAAATGTGCCCTACTCGTCGGCAGGCTACAAGTCCATCAAGAAGGCGCCCAGATAACGGGATTGCTTGTAGTCGAAATATCTCTCTATATGAACTACTTGATCAATCTAGTCATTATCCTAGTTAGATTCAGTATGTATCCCTGACCATGGTAATAAGGGATACAAGTCCTAGACATGATGCGAAACAAGACGGGTAGCTTATACAAGCACATTCAATACAATCACCCACGGTGTCATGAGAGTTTACTAGCATGTCCAGTTAGCCGTCGTAATGGCGTTCATGAGTTATCTGTCAAGATTACTTGTCAGGGGTGCACCACAACAGGTCACCATCATATCGTGTTACTTGTACTTGTTACTTGTTAGGAGCGCGCCACGACGGGCCGCCATCATGGTTCATTACATGTCATTCATCATTTTGTGTTCACATATCATGGTTATGCATATCATCATGTAAGCAGAAGAGACATATCCTGAGTGCACCCTAACGGGCCACCGATGTAAGGCAGACAACATAGCTTAGAGCATGAAATGTAATAAAGCCAAAGGACATGGCAGCATATAGAGGAAAGTACATATTATGGCAAAAAGGAAAAAATGCCAAATCATTGTGTGCCCCAAGGCTACGCGCCTACGGGGTTTTATGCGCCTACATGAAGGCCACATATATGCCAAATCGTGCTAAGCCGTGCCACAGCTTGCACAAGTCGTACCGTGTCTCCATATTAGCAAAAACATAGAAAGTCATGCCATGATCAAACAAAATCGTGCTAATTGTGCCAAGTCGTGCCAAGTCGTACTGCGACTTGCACAAGTCATACCGTGTCGAGTCTTGCCATGCCTAGCCGTGGCACGCACGAGTCGTGTTGTGTTATGAAGATCAATCGCAAGAAAATCGCATAAAATCACAAGTCTCAAAAGATGCAATAAGCCAAAACTTGCAAAAGCCAAAGCATGGGGGTCATGGGCTTCAATGTGCCCAAGTGAAGGGGGCCTATGAGCCTAAGGAAGGCAGCCCCCATGCGCCCATATGGGCAAGCTATGCACCTAAGCATGAGTGCCAACATGACCAAAGCACTTGCATGGCCAAGTGCCAAGGAACGGAAAAAGGTATTTGTGCATTACGTGTGAAGGCCATGTGACATACACAAGCCATGCACCCATACTGGCTACAGGTATGCGCCCACTAGGAGGGGGCACACCCTATGCGCCCAAAGGGGTATGCCCTATGCGCCCAAGCATGGGTTGAACCTTTGTGGCCAAAGGCTGAGGGTAAATGATGCAAGGTGACAAGTCGTGAAGGCTTATGTGCCAACACGAGTCTATGCGCCTACATGTGGCACACTATGCGCCCACATGATGGCATAGAGCCCACGAGAGTGGGGAGACTGCTTTGGGCGCATGACAAGTCCATGCGCCCAAGTAGTGCACTGTTCGTCTTTCCGACGAATCCGGAAAGAACGAACCATGGCCGAAAACTTTGAAACTCCGCCAAATCTCCGTCCGGAGTCCAAATTCTGACTTCCTTAGGTCAAAATGGGGTAGAACGAAATTTTCTACGACATGGAACCATCAAAACATGCAAATAAAGAAGTTAAATAGATCAATACTACAAGAATCCGAAAATAGCAATTTCTTAGATCTACAAAAACCCATGCACCAAAATAAAAATCTTCAAGTTCTAAAGTGGTTTAGAATCATGCTAAGAAGCCATTGGAACCATCAAAATGGATTCTCAAGTGAGAGCAAGATGCATTTTCCTATGGAGGGGGAGAGGTTTTTAATGGAGAAAAATAAGTTATGGAGAATAATGAAGAGAGAGAAAAGTATGTGGGTTTATAAAGGAGATTGTGGTAGGTAGGGGTTGGGTTCAACATGATGAACCAAGGGAAATAAACCAACTCAAACCAATAATGAACCAAGCCAAACCATGATATGCCATGATGGACCTAAACAAGATTAAACCAAAATTAGCTAGCAAGACAAGATAAGTAAAAATACTGGTCAAGATTCCGTACACGTATACTGGAAATACGTATAACGGAAAATGGAGGTGAAAAGGGTACATATTACATGCAGCTGCATTGGTCCGTATTCGACCAAGTTCATTTCATCATTATTCACCATTGCAACTTGTTTCTAGCCAGCAGCCTGATATTTCACACTTAAAAGTGTTTGGTTGTGTTGTTTATGTCCCTATTTCTCCACCTAAACGAACAAAGATGGGTCCACAAAGACGTCTTAGAATTTATGTTGGTTTTGGTTCCCCGTCTATAATAAAATACATTGACCCTCTGACTGACAATTTATTTAAGGCAAGGTTTGCTGATTGCCATTTTGATAAATCTGTTTTCCCGTCGTTATGGGGAGATAAAATGTCACTTCCTGTAGAACGGCATGAAATTACATTGAATTTACCATCTTTTATTGATCTACGCACAAGTAGATATGAGCAAGAAGTAAAAAGGATCATTCATTTGCAAAATATTGCAAATCAATTGCCAAATGCATTCACTGATATTAAGAAAGTGACAAAATCTCATGTACCGGCTATAAATGTACCAGTACGGATTGATATCCCTGAAGGACAACATGATGGCACACTAAAACCGTGCATGAAACGTGGATGTTCTGTTGACGCTAAAGATAAGAACCCTCGAAAGAAAAGGGTACAAGTAATTACTTCATAAGAGAAACATGAAAGCGATATAAAAAATTTGACTGATCAGTCTAAACTAGCTCCTGAAGAGACACACGACAATGAACAGATTTCAGAAGAAATCTCTTTAAATTATATGAGTACAAGGGAAAGCTGGGATAGAAAAAAAATTACTATAGATAATATTTTTGCTTATAGTGTTGCACTTGATATAGTAAATGAGGATCCTGAGCCAAAATCCATTGAACAATGTCGACATAGAAATGATTGGCCAAAATGGAAAGATGCGATACAAACTGAATTAAAATCCTTAGAAAATTGCAAAGTATTTGGACCAATAGTTCAAACTCCTGAAGGTATGAAACCTATTGGATACAAATGGGTGTTTGTACGAAAGTGCAACGAGAAAAACGAAATTGTGAGATACAAGGCACGACTTGTTCACAAGGTTTTTCACAGAGACCTGGAATCGATTATGATGAAATATATTCCCCTGTGATCGACACGATCATATTACGATACTTGATCAGTTTAACAGTCACAGAAAAACTTGATATGCGGCTTATAGATGTTGTTACCGCATATTTATATGGGTCATTGGATAGTGACATTTATATGAAAATCCCAGAAGGATTCAAATTGCCTGAAGCAAATAACAAAAGGTATAATGGGTTATACTCAATCAAATTACAATGACTCCTATACGGATTAAAACAATATGGAAGAATGTGGTATAACCGTCTTAGCGAATACCTTGTTAGAGAAGGATATATAAATAATCCAATTTGTCCATGTGTTTTTATCAAAAGATCTAAAAATGTATTCTCAATTATTGTGGTATATGTTGATGACTTAAATCTTGTAGGAACTCCCGAAGAGCTCACCGAAAACGCTAATTATCTGATAAAAGAATTTGAGATGAAAAATCTTGGGAAGACAAAATTTTGTCTCGGCCTGTAGATCGAGCATTTATCAAATAGAATTTTTATTCATCAATCTACCTATGCAGAAAAAATTCTAAAAAGATTTTATATGGATAAAGCTCATCCACTGAGTAGACCCATGGTTGTTAGATCGTTAGATGTAAAGAAAGATCCATTCCGTTCTCGAGAGGATAATAAAGAATTATTAGGTCCAGAATTACCATATCTTAGTGCTATTGGAGCTTTGATGTATCTTACAAATTGTACAAGACCTGATATAGCATTTTCAGTAAACTTACTGGCAAGATATAGCTCGGCACCAACAAAACGACATTGGAATGGTATTAAACACATTACGTTATCTTCGTGGAACAACCGACATGGGTTTGTTTTACTCAAAAAATTTAGAATCACAAATTATGGGTTATGCTGATGTCGGTTATCTATCTGACCCGCATAAAGGAAGATCTCATAGTGGATATGTATTTACTTGTGGCGGTGCTGCAATATCATGGCGTTCGGTGAAGCAAACATTAGTAGCTACTTCTTCTAATCACTCAGAAATTCTGGCACTGCATGAAGCAAGTCGAGAGTGCATATGGTTGAGAACAATGGTTCATCATATCCGAGAATCAAGTAGGTTACCTTCAGCAAAAGATACTCCGACGGTATTGTATGAAGATAATGATGCTTGTATTATACAAATTAGAAATTGCTACATCAAAGGTGACATAACGAATCATATATCACCTAAATTTTTCTACACTCACGAGCTACAGAAGAACGGTGACCTTGATGTTCGGCAGATACAATCGAGTAATAATTTTGCAGATTTATTCACTAAAGCATTGCCAACCACAACATTCAGAAAGATGATTCAGAATATTGGGATGAGTCAGCTAAAGGAACTCTTGCCAGCATCAAGGGGAGCATGATCACTAATATTTCACATTGTACTCTTTTTCCTTCGTCCAAATTTTTATCCCACTGGTTTTTTCTTGGCAAGGTTTTAACGAGGCAGTTTATCACGCTTACTATTTTGTATAATATGTACTCTTTTTACTTTGGCCAAGTTTTTATCCCATTGGATTTTTCTTGGAAAGGTTTTAACGAGCCATATTCTATAAATATTTGACATCCATGGGGGAGTGTTGTAAATATGGTGGATTGTCCAATGTCCATTTGTATTCTATAACTCATGGCCCTTGGTTTACATAACCTATGGACTTTGGGTTTCCTAACCTATGTCCCTTGGTATTACTTGTAAGCCTATAAAAGGGCTATTCTTTAGTTGAATGAACACAAGTAAGAAATACATTTCTACATATCCTATCTTATACTCTCTACTTTACAACACCATTGAGGTATTTTTTTTTTCTAAATTTGGTTTCTGCCATAAAAATAGGGAAGATAAAAACCCCATTAGCTGGGCTGGAGTAGATTGTAAGAAGATTATAAAAGTTTGATAGTAAAGTTAGCATTATTCGGGTCCTTCTTACAACCTACTTTGTCCCTTGCTAACATGATCACATTCGGCCCCACCTCTCCCCTCCAATGGAGGCCATCCACATGGCATCTGGTTGTAGAAGGGTTGTAAGAATATTGTAATTCTAGCATTAGTCCAATACCTCATTTGGTTCGCAGAAAGGAAAGAAAAGGAAATGAAATCAATTCCTTATTTATTTATTTTTCCTTTCCTTGGAAAATTATAATTTTCATCCATTTTTCTTTCCTATGTTTGAAGAATACAAAGAAATTAGAAAGAAAATTGAATTCCCTACATTAGAAAATGAATCCAATGAGAAACTACTTTCCTTCTTATTTTCTTTCCAATAAAAATTATTTTTCCTTCCTCGTACTTCCTTGTGATTTCCAAATATAGAAAGTAAATGACTTTCATTTTTTAACCCCATCCATACACCAAACAAAGCACAAAAGTAAATAGTGAAAGGTTTTTTCTAAGAGCACCATACTTTTTACTTGGGGCTAGCCCAAAAACGTTCAAAAAAATTATAAGTTTGCCATCCATTTTTTTACTTGGGGCTAGTCCAATTTTTTCCAGCAAGTAGACATGCTGTGTCACGCCCCAGTTCCGAAATACGGGGACGTACATGGCCCGCTACACCGTATAAGGTACGAATACGCTATACGGTGATGACGGCTGTCCAGTCTGGTTGGGTATCCTAGCATGCAATCAATCTATGGCCTAAATCCGATCTCATATCCACAAGTCACAACTCCCAATACATAGGACAACTGTCAGCTCTATCTGACTAGACTAGGACAACCCCTAGGATGAAAGGTCAGGGGACAAGAGTCTGGTAATAAATATCGCCGAAAGTGGCAAGGATTTACACGGACCGCTCTGGAGCAAATCCACAACCTTTAAACCAAACAAGGACCAGGGTTGCAGACCGTCTCCCGAGTGGAACCGCTCTCCTTACGCTATCCGACGGACAAGACAGATCAGGAGCTAGGCGACTGATCTAGTCTGGAGTCTACCTAGCAAGCAATGGGATCAGGTATACTATACCAAGGTGAACAGGCACGAGCCCAGTCCAGCAAACCAAAGGAATGGTTCTGCCCAGTCCTTCGAACCAAATTCCCGATCGAGAATTTTGGAAGAATTCGGCAAAGTCTCCTCTGTATTCTGGACAGGAGCTCCCAGCGAGTTGGGGCTAAAATCCACTCGACGCAATCCGCCGCAGAATCGCAGAATCGCAGGCTGAGAATACTAAGTCTCAGCTACCAGCAGCACTACGATGCGTACTGAAAACAAATCGATAGCCGAGAACACTAAGTCCCGGCCTCCAGCAGCGCTACGAGGCGTACTGGGAAATCAATCGAACCCGAGACCACTAATGTCTCGGCCTCCAGCAGCACTACAATGCGTACTGGACGCCAAGCCAACATGCATAATAATAAAACAACCGCCTCGCAGGACGCACCACAACACATGCCCATAAATCCCTAACCCAAGCACAATCACCGCCACAAGTAAAGTTAGCCAGAGTCGTTACCCGACCGCGAGTCGAACACGGGACATACAGGGACAATCCATACATGTGAGTCGTGCTCGTGTCCTAGGAGGTGTGGATGACCCATCCGAGTTGGCCGATGCGGTCTACCCCGGTACCGGACCAAGCTACCCTAAGTTATCATCATGACAGTTCTACTACTAGGCTACACTAATCATGGTTATAAAATTTACAAGTACAAATTAATTAAATGAAATAAAATCCAGGAGAGAGGACAAGAGCCGCCGATGAGCAAGGGATACTTGCCTAGAGGGCTCGGCTAGGTAAGCAAATCTTCGGCGATCTGGATCCAAGCTAGCACGTCCATCGAGGTCCTCAGAACACATAATAAACAATCATTAGAATTAAATAATAAAATAATGACAAAATCACGAAGAATGGCACGAGGCTATACCGTACGGGTCCCGCAAGCAGCGCAGGGATCGGGCACGGAAACCGAGGCACGCGGACTGGGACCGATACGAACACGCAAATCGAGACACGTACGAGAATCGAGAGAACACGAATATCGGGACGAACGAGAAACATAAACGTGCACGTAAATCGAGACGTGCACGTAAATCGAGACGACCTAAGGTCCAAGGAGCACGTAAATCGATGTGGCACACAAATCGATGTGTGCACGCAAATCGAAAAGGTGCAGAGTCCAATGCGGCACACAACCGAGGCGGCACGCAAATCGGTGCATGCACGCAAACCGAGGCAACACAAGATATAATATGACACGCAAATCGATATGACACGCAAATCGGTGCGTGCACGTAAATCGAGGCGGTACGGGTCACGAGGTAGGCACAAAGGCCGAGATACTAAAATCGAGACGGTGCACAAATCAAGATGGCACGGTGCCCGAGGCAGCGCGGGGCTCGAGGCGTCCTGCTGCCCTAGGCAGTACGTAGACCGAGGTACACGTAAAACGAGACGACACGTACACCGAGGTGCACACGATCCGAAAACACGAGGAACGAGGAAGCGCACCAACCGAGGGTACGCTGCCCGAGGTGATACGCTGCACAAGACAGCGCACTGCTCAAGGCAGCACGCTGCCCGAGGCACGCCAATCGAGGGGCTCGCTGCACGAGAGTGCGCTGCTCGAGACGGCACGCTCGACGAGGCAGCGCACAAAACGAGAAAGAGAGGAAGAGGGGAGCTCGGGAACCTCACCGGCGTACGCGAGGCGGCTCGGCCAGGTCGGTCTGCCGGACCGGAGAAGGAAGTCCATGGGGAAGAGAGAGGAAGTCGAAGGAGGCTCACCGGGGCTGGCCATGTCGCGACGGCTCCGGCGGAGGGAGGACAGCAGCAACAGGAGGAGCTCCGGCCTACGATGGAGGAGCTGGTGGCGGCGGATGACGGCCACGGGGGCTGGTCGCCGGAGATCGAGCCGGAGAGGAGAAGAACGAGGGGGAGATGGCGATGATGATGGTGGTTGAAGGGGGCCGGAGGAGAAAGGGGGGCAGTGGTGGCCGGCCACGGAGGAAGTGGTGGAGGCCGGAGGGAGGCGACGATGGTGATGGTCGTGGAAGTGGTGGCGGTGGCTGATGGTGGTGGAGATGACGATGATGGTGGCGGCGGTCGCGGGGTGACGGGCGGCCGGGCTGGAGGTCGGTGGCAGCTACGGTGGTAGGTGGAGCCGGCTAAGGGGACGGCAGTGGCGCCAGATGGAGGAGGCCGGGAAAGGAGAGAGGGTAGAGAGAGAGGACGGGAGGGGAGTGGGCGGTTCTCCAGAGATTGTGAGGAGGGAGAGAGGGGAGTTAGGTAGGGGGAGGGTGAGTGGCTGTGAGGGGAAAGGGGAGAGTTAGTTTTAGGGTTTGGGTTTGGGTTTGGGTTTAAATGGGGTAGATATAGGAATATAAAATAATAATACTAATAATAATGATAATAAAAATGATAGTAACAATAGTAGCAAGAATAATAATATGAAATAAATTCACCCTCAAGAAAATATCAATAAAATTTTAACAATACCCAAATTTAAAATTCTCCAAAAATACAAAATACAGTCAGATACCTATTTCAAAAATAGGGATTTGACATCCTACCCACCTTACAAAAATTTCGTCCTCGAAATTTCAGAATTATCAAAATAGGGTTTTCAAAACTAGTACATATATATCTGCCATGAAAACTCTACCCACCTTACAGAAATCAAGTAATACAATAAGAAACGAATAAAATCTCAATATGAAAACATCAAAGAGAACAAGGTCTAGATAAATCAACTCGCAAGGTAAATCGAAAACATCGAGAGAATCTCGAAAATCAAAGTCTCGCATACACGAAATAACCCCATAAATCAAAACAAGTATAGAATGTCGAAAACAATGTCCAAAAACGTAAAATCGCAACTGCATAAAAATCCTCATAAATCATAAAATACAGGATATCTGTCTCGAACCGATGACCGTAGCTCCTAATATCCGAAAAATGTGTGTCATGGTCATTCCTTGCCACGCCATCCGGAATGGCTGCAAAAGATTCACCATGACACTATAATCGAGCGGCTGCAACTTTCGTTACCACGCCGTCAAGGTATACTAGGGTCACCCGGTACTCTTGACAAATATCCAAAACAAATCAAATCCATAACCCAAATATCCAAATCACTAAGATCACAAAATCTCTAACAATGTAATGAGAGTCCTAGAAAACAATCAAAATCCAAAATCCAGGTGAATCGTAACACATATCCAAAAATATCTTCAACAATAACCACAAGATAGCTTTTCTAGGAAAATACTCCAAACCAAGAATCCACATCAAAATATAATGTATAGAAAGTATATCTATAATCAAAATAATATCTGAAATAGATAATCATGAGTGCGGAAATGTCCGGAATCAAGGAAGCCGAATCGATACGAGAATATCCCTCGGATACTCAACAAATGTTAAAATATCCAATCTCAGAGTCCTGATGAAATCTTCATTCTGCAGCAATCCAGCCAACGCTCGAAGAGGGCGATAATGATACTAAGTCAACACGAAGTCAATGCATGAAAGGGATAACAAGAAATCAACCAAGACAAAATACCGGTAGAGAGTGCAGAACCCAAGATAAATAATCATGTATCCCAAATGATGGAGATAACATCTCATCAAATAGGGTGATCGACATGACCAACTATAGGATCATATCCATCAAACAAGGATCAGAGGTAGATAACACGAATAAGACATGGCCAAGCAATATAGGTCCAAGTAGAGATGAGGACCAGTTCACAGGTTCAAGGGAGCGAAGGACAAGTGTAACAAGTGGGAATACCAAGAAATAGTGGACTGAGATCAATAATCATGTGATACCCAAGAAAATCTCAAAACGAGACCTGCATGGGCTACCACTAAAACCATGTCACGCCCCAGTTCCGAAATACGGGGACGTACATGGCCAGCTACACCGTATAAGGTACGAATACGCTATACGGTGATGACGGCTGTCCAGTCTGGTTGGGTATCCTAGCATGCAATCAATCTATGGCCTAAATCCGATCTCATATCCACAAGTCACAACTCCCAATACATATGACAACTGTCAGCTCTATCTGACTAGACTAGGACAATCCCTAGGATGAAAGGTCAGGGGACAAGAGTCTGGTAATAAATATCGCCGGAAGTGGCAAGGATTTACACGGACCGCTCTGGAGCAAATCCACAACCTTTAAACCAAACAAGGACCAGGGTTGCAGACCGTCTCCCGAGTGGAACCGCTCTCCTTACGCTATCCGACGGACAAGACAGATCAGGAGCTAGGCGACTGATCTAGTCTGGAGTCTACCTAGCAAGAAATGGGATCAGGTATACTATACCAAGGTGAACAGGCACGAGCCCAGTCCAGCAAACCAAAGGAATGGTTCTGCCCAGTCCTTCGAACCAAATTCCCGATCGAGAATTTTGGAAGAATCCGGCAGAGTCTCCTCTGTATTCTGGACAGGAGCTCCCAGCGAGTTGGAGCTAAAATCCACTCGGCGCAACCCGCCGCAGAATCGCAGAATCGCAGGCTGAGAATACTAAGTCTCAGCTACCAGCAGCACTACGATGCGTACTGGAAACAAATCGATAGCCGAGAACACTAAGTCCCGGCCTCCAGCAGCGCTACGAGGCGTACTGGGAAATCAATCGAACCCGAGACCACTAATGTCTCGGCCTCCAGCAGCACTACAATGCGTACTGGGCGCCAAGCCAACAATGCATAATAATAAAACAACCGCCTCGCAGGGCGCACCACAACACATGCCCATAAATCCCTAACCCAAGCACAGTCAACGCCACAAGTAAAGTTAGCCAGAGCCGTTACCCGACCGCGAGTCGGACACGGGGCATACAGGGACAATCCATACATGTGAGTCGTGCTCGTGTCCTCGGAGGTGTGGATGACCCATCCGAGTTGGCCGATACGGTCTACCTCGGTACCGGACCAAGCTACCCTAAGTTATCATCATGACAGTTCTACTACTAGGCTACACTAATCATGGTTATAAAATTTACAAGTACAAATTAATTAAATAAAATAAAATCCAGGAGAGAGGGCAAGAGCCGCCGATGAGCAAGGGATACTTGCCTAGAGGGCTCGGCTAGGTAAGCAAATCTTCGGCGATCTGGATCCAAGCTAGCACGTCCATCGAGGTCCTCAGAACACATAATAAACAATCATTAGAATTAAATAATAAAATAATGACAAAATCACGAAGAATGGCACGAGGCTATACCGTACGGGTCCCGCAAGCAGCGCAGGGATCGGGCACGGAAACCGAGGCACGCGAACCGATACGGACACGCAAATCGAGATGCGCACGAGAATCGAGAGAACACGAATATCGGGACGAACGAGAAACATAAACGTGTACGTAAATCGAGATGTGCACGTAAATTGAGACGACCCAAGGTCCAAGGAGCACGTAAATCGATGCGGCACACAAATCGATGTGTGCACGCAAATCGAAAAGGTGCAGAGTCCAATACGGCACACAACCGAGGCGGCACGCAAATCGGTGCGTGCACGCAAACCGAGGCAACACAAGATATAATATGACACGCAAATCGATACGACACGCAAATCGATGCGTGCATGTAAATCGAGGCGGTACGGGTCACGAGGTAGGCACAAAGGCCGAGACACGAAAATCGAGACGGTGCACAAATCGAGATGGCACGGTGCTCGAGGCAGCACGGGGCTCGAGGCGTCCCGCTGCCCTAGGCAGCACGTAGACCGAGGTACACGCAAAACGAGACGACACGTACACCGAGGTGCACACGATCCGAAAACACAAGGAACGAGGAAGCGCACCAACCGAGGGTGCGCTGCCCGAGGTGACACGCTGCACAAGACAGCACACTGCTCGAGACAGCACGCTGCCCGAGGCGCGCCGATCGAGGGGCTCGCTGTACGAGAGTGCGCTGCTCGAGACGGCACGCTCGACGAGGCAGCGCACAAAACGAGAAAGAGAGGAAGAGGGGAGCTCGGGAACCTCACCGACGTACGCGAGGCGGCTCGGCCAGGTCGGTCCGCCGGACCGGAGAAGGAAGTCCATGGGGAAGAGAGAGGAAGTCGGAGGAGGCTCACCGGGGCTGGCCATGTCGCGGCGGCTCCGGCGGAGGGAGGACAGCAACAACAGGAGGAGCTCCGGCCTGCGGTGGAGGAGCTGGTGGCGGCGGATGACGGCCACGGGGGCTGGTCGCCGGAGATCGAGCCGGAGAGGAGAAGAACGAGGGGGAGATGGCGACGATGATGGTGGTTGAAGGGGGCCGGAGGAGAAAGGGGGGCAGTGGTGGCCGGCCACGGAGGAAGTGGTGGAGGCCGGAGGGAGACGACGATGGTGATGGTCGTGGAAGTGGTGGCGGTGGCTGATGGTGGTGGAGATGACGATGATGGTGGCGGCGGTCGCAGGGTGACGGGCGGCCGGGCTAGAGGTCGGTGGCAGCTACGGTGGTAGGTGGAGCCGGCTAAGGGGACGGCAGTGGCGCCAGATGGAGGAGGCCGGGAAAGGAGAGAGGGTAGAGAGAGAGGACGGGAGGGGAGTGGGCGGTTCTCCAGAGATTGTGAGGAGGGAGAGAGGGGAGTTAGGTAGGGGGAGGGTGAGTGGCTGTGAGGGGAAAGGGGAGAGTTAGTTTTAGGGTTTGGGTTTGGGTTTGGGTTTAAATGGGGTAGATATAGGAATATAAAATAATAATACTAATAATAATGATAATAAAAATGATAGTAACAATAGTAGCAAGAATAATAATATGAAATAAATTCACCCTCAAGAAAATATCAATAAAATTTTAACAATACCCAAATTTAAAATTCTCCAAAAATACAAAATACAGTCAAATACCTATTTCAAAAATAGGGATTTGACATGCTGGCAGTCCTAGGACTGTCAACTTACTGGAAGTCCTCGGACTGCCAGCATGTTGGCAGTCCTCGGAGAAGAAGAAGAAGCAGCAGCAGCAGATGGGAAGGGACCCACCTGTCAGGCCTGGCGCAGCCGCCGCTCTTGTGCCACGCGGCGAAGGGGACCAGCGCCGAGAGCCCGTGCCAGAGGTTGTCGTAGTCGTAGAGGGTGTCGGAGACGAAGGTGAGCCCCCCGAGGAGCATCGCGTTGCGAGGGAGCGCGCCGGGGAAGGCCAGCGCGTGGGAGTTGCTGGCGTTGTCGCTGTGGTTGTGGGCCGAGAGGCAGAGGAGCCTGTTCTTGGAGTTGGGCGACGAGAAGTAGATGTGGGCCGGCTGGTCGAGCGTCCCCCAATCGTCCTCGAGCGAGCTCATGAACCAGGTGCGGCCTTCGTAGGGGGCGTGCGCGAACCAGAGGTCCTTGAGAGGGAGGAACGCCGCTGGAGGAAGGAGGAGAGAGGAGAGAGAAAAACCCTAATATTGGGCTGCTCCCAAGCAAATTGTGGGTGCCCTCCTGCAAAATCTCCACCTGCTTGGACTGCTCCCAAGTAAATTTTGTGGTGCCCTTAGAAAAAACTATGGTGAAATAAGAACCTTTGAACATAAATATTACATGCATGTAATATTGCATGTCCCCGAAGTGGGTAAACTTGACCTTAAAAGTAACGGTCTGGCCTTGCCCAGTCATCTCTAAACGAGACAGGCCGTTACTGGCTCAAGGTACACCTACTTGAAAACAATGCAACAGAAGAGTCCCAGTAAGGACATCAATGGAATTTGGGAACAAAAATGACATCAATTAGGTTCAGAACAGAGAAATCTCTCACTTCGCCGCAACCTGACATCCAGTTTGCCCCATTATAGGCAGGTGAACAAGTTTAAATTTAACAAAACTACAAGTTCCACCGGTTACAACATACCGTCGATAAATAACATTATACACTTATAATTGCACAAATTCTACCATGTGGTCCCTTAGGCTGCTTATTCCCTCCAACAAGATTGCTAATTGAAAAAACTTTCTAAACCGAAATACCTAATGATTTCTTCATCTTCTCCACTTCCAAATAAACTGTTGAATATGGAAGGAACTCGGAGAAATGGTTTTGCATCAGGTCGTTGATTGCTATCGCGAGTTTTGGTATCTCAAGGATCTCTTCATGTGTCAGCTTCCTAACGAACCTTGCTGGATTGCCAGCCCAGAGTTCTCCAGTTGGAATTCTTCGGCCTGGGGGAAGAACAGAACCAGCTTCAAGAATAGAGTTGGTTTCAACCAGTGAGCCTTCCATAAGAATGGAGTGTTGTCCAATGATACACTCTGGTTCAATGGTGCAAGACCTCAAGAGACTGTATGCACCAATTGTGACATATCGCTCGATGGACGTCTCTGCAGGAAGTCCTGGGAAATTGAAACAGGTCCAAAATGAGAGCTATGTTGTACTGGACGCTTGGCGAGGCGAGGCGACATGCCACCCCCCTCGCCTAGGCATCCGTCTAGATTCGCTGCTTTGAATAAAAAAATCTGCAATTATGCATACAACAAATATGTAGTATAACTAATAAGCAATAAGCATTAAGCAATAAGCATTAAAGTAATATAAGAAGCAACAAATATGAAATAACCAATATTTAACATCAAGGATAGTAAGCATAATTGGACGACTCTAGGCGGACCTTTTTCCCCCTGGGCGACCCTAGGCGAGCAAAACCTCACCCAGAAAAAAAAAATTTCCCCAGGTCGAGGCGAGACCTCTCCAACATGCACGCCTAGACGTCGCCTGTGACAACGTAGAGTGAGAGCACTCATGGAACAGAAAAATATCAAACTATTCTTCTTTGGATCAGCCATGCCAACACAATTTGGTAAAAACAGGTTCAACTAAAATAACATCAATACTACAGTCTAAAGGATGCTTCCTCTATGTATATCTGAAAGGACACAATCCTGTCTAGACACTCACCCGGACCATTGATGTCTACACAGTACGAGTGTCAACGTCCTCAATTATTAATTTAGGTAAAGTACAATTTAAGTAGCATATTAAGATAAAACTAACAAGGTATATTTTGGTTTAAGAATGAAAATTGCAAGGAGACAACGAAACAACTTGTACGTTTAGTCTATGTTATTCTGGGCGCTAGACAAGGCAAGGTGACAGGCCTCCCACCTTGCCTAGATGTCGCCCAGGAACTTGGATACTTTCATGCTGCGTATAAATATTTTTCCTTGTTGTGCATATATATTTGACCCTAGGCAAACTGCCACCATTTTGTATTTAAAAATTGTTTGTAGCATTATGCACGAAAAAACAACATTATGTTGCCAAAGAAGAAAAGTACGGCCTTATTTTGGTCACTTTTGTCAATTTTTTATTCAAAAAATATTTTTCCGCACAATTCCTTTTATTTTCTTGTCCTGTTTTTGGCCTAGCCTAAAAAATTTACATTGACCTTATATATATATATTTTTTGTCCTTATATATATATATATATATATATATATATATATATATATAAAATATATATATATATATATATATATATATATAGTCTCTACATTCCAAAATAAACTAACATATGCAAGGAAATACATATGATAAAGTTACTCTCAGGTTTATGTGCATTTCATGATGTCTCAATAGGCCACTACAACTAGGGTTATGCCTAATTAAAAACAATGTTATAGATTTCGCTAGGCGGAGTCGGTGCGTTGAGGGCCCGACTAGCGCCTAGGGCGCCTAGACGGCGCCTAGGCGCCGCCTAGGCGCCGATTTGAATTTTTTTTTTTTTATTATTTGCCCATGAGTTTATATATAAATAATATATATGTTACTTATTGACACAAAGCCTATTGAGCTCTTATGGTTAATGTAGCAATGCTTAAGACCTCTCTTGGTTCAGGAGCTTATGGGTTCGAATTCCATATTTGTTTGCTTCAATTTTTTTTTTTCAAGCACATATAAGGGGGAGGAGAGGAGAGAGAGTCAGCAGACTTCTCTCCTCCCCTCCGCTCCCCTCTCCAGTCCTCCCCTCCGCTCCCCTCTCCCCTCCTCCTCCCCTCTCCGCTCCCCTCTTCCCTCCTCCTCCCCTACGACTCCTCCTCCCCTCCGCTCCCCTCTTCCCTCCTCCTCCCCTACGACGTCCACGACGTCGACGACAGCAGCAGCAGAAGCAACAGCAACAACAACAACAGCAGCAGCAACAACAGCAGCAGTCGGCGACGGCGACGACGGCGGCAGGTAAGTATTTAATTTTGTCAAATATATATTTTTTTTCCTTGAAAATTTCAAAAAAAATTAACCCTAACCCTAACCCTAGGTCCGACTAGGTCCGACTAGGGCCGCCTAGGCCCGCCCAGCGCCTAGGCCGGCCGCCTAGGGCCTTTTCGGTGCGGCCGGCGGCCGCCTAGGCCGATTTTTAGAACACTGATTAAAAATGAAATAAGGTTGTGACAAAGGATACAATAGTTGCTAGCATTAGAGGATATGGCCCTTGAAATAGCATCTTTGAAGAAAAGGATCCATCCACCCTACGTGAAAATATCAAAAGGCTTTGTTGTTATTCTATTTTTAGGTTCAATAGCATTGACCACAGAGAAATCTTCAGGTGGACACCATCTAGCTTAACTAAGAGGCACATTATTTTTCCTTAATTCATTCTGCTCCTTAGTTTGTGGTTGGTGGTAAAATGAGAGTAGAGAAAGAAAAGAAAAAGGGAATAATTTTCACTTATTTGGATACAAACTTCAATTATTTGGTTACAAGGAAAAAAGAAAAAAAAAACGGAAGTTGGGGAATTTCACACATTAACCATTTTCCTTTCTTGCTTTGTCTTCTTAACCTAGCAAAACCATTTTCCTTCCTCTAGAAACCACATTAACTATTTTCCTTGTACCTTTCTCCGTTTCCCTACC
The DNA here is from genome assembly GCA_029216955.1 of Iris pallida. Taxonomy (NCBI): domain Eukaryota; kingdom Viridiplantae; phylum Streptophyta; class Magnoliopsida; order Asparagales; family Iridaceae; genus Iris; species Iris pallida. Next base: position 3,985,163 of record JANAVB010015200.1, read on the forward strand.
TTCACCTAGCAAAACCATCTTCCTTCCTCTCTAGAAACACGAAAAGGAAAGAAATTTTTATTGCACTTCCTTCACTCCACCACTCCTTCAACCACGACTATTGACTCTTAACTTCCTCCATCCCATTCTCTTTCAATGCCATCTCTTTAAGATCTCATTTATAAACTTCTCTATGACTTTCTTTTCGACTTTCTCTATTAATTAAACAAGGAAAAATTCCACTTCCTCGTCATTCTTTCCTTTTCTTTTTCTTTCCTTTTCCTTTCCCCACTATGCCACCAACCAAGTACAGCCTGCTGTCTTGAAGATAACTATTACATTCCTAGTGCACTCTAACAATTTTACAATCTAATATACTAATTTTGAAGTGAAAGAAGGGAATTCTACGTGATACTTCTATTCTCAGGCTTGTGAACTGATGGTCTCCCACTTAAGTTAATTACAAAGATCAGTGTAGAGTAGGTTCTCTAATTTTAATAAGACTCCAGCTTCTAATCCTAAATAGACTACGGTATACAAATCCTAAATAAACCCTAGACCAAGGATAAGAGCACAAGTCAATTTTAATATTTGGGGGTATAATAATATCTAAACTGCCTATTGTTTACTTTCTGCTTTGAAGCAATAACTACTTGGGAACTTCTGATTGAACTATGCTTAGACTAGTATAACCACACTGGCGTTGGATTCAAGTTGGCCATATGCTAGTTCTGGCCGCGTCAGCACAGCCTCCATTGATCTTTAGTGATCTTTGAGTATACCTGTCTACCTTACGTTTTTTTAGTTTTATTTTTCTCTCTTGCACCTTTGAATGTCTTGGGGATGCCATTTCTTTCACTCTTTGCTTGTGTTATAAGGACAAATTCAGTTCCCAACAGAAAATTGTATCATTTTACATCTCCATCTAGACATTTTATAGTCTAGGGTAACTTAGAGAGTGCTCTTGGTTGTATGAACTTAAACAACATAACCAAAAGGTAGGTAAATCCGTATAGCAAATTGTATCAACCTTACATGCTTAGTTTTATCTTTCTCTTGCACCTTTTGAATGTTATGGGGATGATATTCCAAAAACTCTCTGCTTGTGTCATAGAAACCAACCCAATTTCTATAGAAATTTGTATCATCTTGCATTTTCATCTAGACTTTTTATAGCCTAGAAAAACTTAGGAGACTGCTCCTTGGTTGCATGAGCTTAAAGTCCATAACCAAAGTGTAGGTAAAGTCCCTGAAGCAAATCGTATCTAATTTGCATGCTTAGTTTTATTTTCTCTCTGCTCCTTTTGAATGTTATGGCATTATGGAGGTCGCCATTCCTTTCACTTGTGTCATAGACCAATTCAATTCCCAATAAGAAATCATATATCTTACATCTTCATCTAGAATTTTTATAATCTAGGGAAACCAGGAGAATAATCCTCGGTTGCATGAGCTTAAACTGCACAACCAAAATGTAGGTATACCTACCGGATGGCCTTTAGGTGTTATGGCATGCTCTCTCATGCTCATAGCTACATTGTCTAGGAATTTAACACAAGTATAAAGGGTTGATGTTAGGTCGATAGTCGGTATAAATTATTTTATGGAGCCATCTTATGCTCCATAGACAACCCCAGTCTGATGGAAAAAAGGCTTTTGTATGATGATGTTGACGGTGATGCACCTTTAGAATGTTGTAAATGAACAAATCCAACTTAACACCGATAGATAGATATTTCTTAATTGTTGATTGTACTTCGTAGAAAAACTTCTTCTCTGTGTCCCTTCTATCCTTGAAACGTTGCAAAACTTTATTTCTTTCTTCCCGTTCATTGTTATACTCAACTTTTATTAGTGACATACTCTTTTATGACTAAAATAACATGAAAATATGCATGTATATCTGATTTCCAACTTAATATCAACTTTCAATAGAGGTATATATGAAAAGCATACTTCACATAATGTATTGAGCTTTCTACTCTTAGTCTTATTAAGTTTTGAATATTATCAGTATTTGATATCTGCATTCCGTTGGTTAATTATTTCAGTATTTGAATAATACCCACATCCTTGTATGTACTTATATGCAATGAGCCTACGAGAAGACATACAAATACAATCATGTATCTTCTACCTACTCCTTTTGCCCCCTAACCTAAAAACCATGACTAATTCTGAGTGACCTTATTAACCAATCTTCAGCATTCATTTCTACTTGGGATTCATTCTGCATCTTACTTGGTTCTACGCCGGCTAGGCCTGGAAATAGCATGTTTACTCTAATCAGGCCCAAAAACTCCAAACCCAACAAAGGCAAAAAAATTACCACCCATCCGTACGTAAGACATGGATAAAATACCTGAACCAAATAAAATTTTGTAATAAGTTAGATCCTAGGAAGCACGGACACTCCAAAAATGTTGTTGTATCGTGGTAACGGACACTCAATGGACACATCCCAAATATACTAGACACACCAAAATAGGTGTCGTGTCCTTGTCGCCGTTTCCTTACCGTGTCATATCATATCCGTGTCCCTGTAACGTAGGTTAAATCTAGCAGAATCGAAGCCTAATCCTTAAAGAAAGGTTGGGTTTGAGGTTGCTTATTGTTGGCTATTTCTGCCTTTTTTTCTTGGAAAACGGTCCAGGGCAGTTGGTAACTACAGCTTTTCAACAACAACAAAATTGAAAAGTTGGTTCAAATTTGGGGCAGCTTTTGAAAGCACATCCCACCTGCCGTCAAAAGCTGCTTATGTTGTGGGATTTTGAAAAGCAGCAGCAATCCCAAACAAAGCTTTAAGTAGGATTTGGGAGACAACACTAAACATGAAACTGACACAAACCCGCACATATCTGCTTTGTAGTAACCATATAATAATTTTGACGTGCCATATACTATTACAATCATCCAAAATGCAGTGTCGAAGGAATAGTTGTTGTTCAGATCTATCCAAGTGTCATTTATCATATTTATGTAGGACAATGTCCAAGAGGTCACCATAAAACTTATAATGCTAACCTGATTATTATATATATATAGCCTAGGATCTGTTCATAGTTAATAGCCTTCAGTCCTGTACATGGTGCATTTCAAGGTAATCAAAGGCGCAAGCGCACTGAGGCGCAAAGGGTCTATTCGCCCGAGGCGCAAGGCGTGCACCCGAGCGAAGCGAGGCACAAAATTTATATATATATATATATATATATATATATATATATATATATATATATATATAATTCACATCAAATTTCTACATTGATAAACATGTGTGTTTGGCGCTCACGAGCAAAGCAAGGCACACTATATATATATATATATATATATATATATATATATATAAAATTCACATCAGATTTATGCATTGATAAACATGTGTGCTTCCAATTCCTCGTGTAGGTTAACGTGAAATCACTTTGAATTGAATTTTTAAGGATATTCTTCAAGTGCTTTGCAAGGAAAATTCAAATTAACAGACTTGATTTTATCAAAAGATGAAAACGATATATATATATATATATATATATATATATATATATATATATATATATATAAGTAAAATATAAGTAATATATATATATATATATATATATATATATATAAGTAATAAAACAAACATATTAAATGAAGTTAAAAAAATAATATTATGGAGTCTGAACACAAAATTATTTTGGAGACTAACAAAAAATGAAGTTAAAAAACAGTACACAGACTAAACAGGTTTAGAAACAGTATTCAAAGTAAAAAAAAGTAAGAAAAAGTTAAAAAAATTTAAAAAAAAAACCAGAGAAAAAAACAGTAAAAAGACGTAACAAACAACGGTTCAAATAAATAGCAGCTCAAAAAAAGTCAAAAACCCCCACCCGAAATGCCCTGAGGTCATGGCGCGCCTAGACGTGCCTTAGCTATTCCAAGGCGCCTCGGGAAAGACGTGCCTAAGAACTGCGTCTCGCTTGAGTGCCTTGAGGCGCCACCCCTGCGCCTAGGAGCAAGGCGCGCCTTTGACTACACTGGTGTATTTATATAAATAGAGTGACATCTGCCATATTGTGGTTACTAAATAGAATGTGTGACTATTGTGGTCACTAAATTTAATGTGCAACTAATGAGTTTCAGCTCTGCAGATACAAAGACGAATGATGAAACTCAAAAAAAAAGGAGGGGAGAGTAATATTATCTTGGTATTCTTCTTTTAATTTGTTCCAATTAATACTATTATATTTTTTAGCTCAAGTAATTCTATCATATTTGATTTCACTAGATCATAAGGATGCTTGTGCATAATGGACTATGATACAAAGTACGGTATTTTAAACATATTCATGTATGTTACTTTCTTTCTTTTATTTGGTTTCAAAAACTTGGAGAACAAACCACAAGGATTCAAAGAACAGAAAGATCCTTTTAACTAATTGATGCTTTTGAAAACTAATGGAAATTTTATTTTTCATAGTTCATTCAAAGTTGTAGAAATGATGATATAAAAATGATGTAAACACACAATAAATTCTGGAGTACCTAGAAATTACAAGAAATTGTTTTGGACAAAGATACTGGATTTCAGATGGGCTTTGATAATGGGATTTTATATAAAGGTGTAAAGAATTGAGTATTAAAACAATTGAGATATTAGTAGATTGGAAATAGGGTGCTAGATAATGTGTACTACAATGTAATTTAAAAGATCTTGTGGATTGACCAGGCTGTTGCCATCGAGAACATTGCCACCGAATTGTTGGAGATTGTTTAAGATAATTGGATTGATCCTGTTTAACATTTTGTATATATAAAAACAAAATTTAATATGCACATTAGATATATACTAGTTGATTTCTTACATATGATTCTTTTTGGACAAAATGGTATCTCTGTTCGATTATTTCTGAATGGCAGAAGTTGCAAAATCTTACTAAAAGGAAAAAAAATTGTTTAACGTGCTCGACGTTACATTATACCTTTACATGTTGGACGTGCAGTTGAAATACATTTAAGACATGTTGCAAATGCCGTATATAATGATATCAAGAAGTTAAATAAATAATTAGGTTTTCAGTAGTCTCGTATTACAAGGGAAGAGTTGTGCACCATTAAGTTGCCCATCCTGGTCTTCATGTGTGTTTTAACTCCAAAAACTTGAATTGGTTGACTAGCATTTGTTGCACGAGTGCATGGCTAGAACTGCATTACAACAATAGAGATATCTAACCTCATTGCATAAATAAGAATTATTATTTTTACAATGGTTAATGAGAAGAGAAATTTGTAAAAGTTGACATGATTATATCATGACACTATGATTATGTACGTTTCTCATACTTTATATATATATATATATATATATATATATATATATATATATATATAACATTTTACTATGTTAGATCTTTAGATTGTTGAGCTATATTGCGACATTGGTTACTAGTTGACCTTTTTGTTTTTTTAATGGTGAACCATGATAAAATCTACAATTATATATTCTATAACATTTTGTATATATAAAAACAAAATTTAATATGCACATTAGATGTATACTAGTTGATTTCTTACATATGATTCTTTTTGGACAAATTGGTATCTCTGTTCGATTATTTCTGAATGGCAGAAGTTGCAAAATCTTACTAAAAGGAAAAAAAAATTTGTTTTACGTGCTCGACGTTACATTATACCTTTACATGTTGGACATGCAGTTGAAATACATTTAAGACATGTTGCAAATGCCGTATATAATGATATCAAGAAGTTAAATAAATAATTAGGTTTTCAGTAGTCTCGTATTACAAGGGAAGAGTTGTGCACCATTAAGTTGCCTATCCTGGTCTTCATGTGTGTTTTAACTCCAAAAACTTGAATTGGTTGACTAGCATTTGTTAAACGAGTGCATGGCTAGAACTGCATTACTACAATAGAGATATCTAACCTCATTGCATAAATAAGAATTATTATTTTTACAATGGTTAATGAGAAGGGAAATTTGTAAAAGTTGACATGATTATATCATGACACTATGATTATGTACGTTTCTCATACTTTATATATATATATATATATATATATATAAAACATTTTACTATGTTAGATCTTTAGATTGTTGAGCTATATTGCGACATTGGTTACTAGCTGACCTTTTTTTTTAATGGTGAACCATGATAAAATCTACAATTATATATTCTATAACATTTTGTATATAAAAACAAAATTTAATATGCACATTAGATGTATACTAGTTGATTTCTTACATATGATTCTTTTTGGACAAAATGGTATCTCTGTTCGATTATTTCTGAATGGCAAAAGTTGCAAAATCTTACTTAAAGGAAAAAAAAATTGTTTTACGTTTGCTCGACGTTACATTATACCTTTACATGTTGGACATGCAGTTGAAATACATTTAAGACATGTTGCAAATGCCGTATATAATGATATCAAGAAGTTAAATAAATAATTATGTTTTCAATAGTCTCGTATTACAAGGGAAGAGTTGTGCACCATTAAGTTGCCTATCCTGGTCTTCACATGTGTTTTAACTCCAAAAACTTGAATTGGTTGACTAGCATTTGTTGCACGAGTGCATGGCTAGAACTGCATTACTACATTAGAGATATCTAACCTCATTGCATAAATAAAATTATTATTTTTACAATGGTTAATGAGAAGATAAATTTGTAAAAGTTGACATGATTATATCATGACACTATGATTATGTACGTTTCTCATACTATATATATATATATATCATTTTACTATGTTAGAGCTTTAGATTGTTGAGCTATATTGCGACATTGGTTACTAGTTGACCTTTTTGTTTTTAATGGTGAACCATGATAAAATCTACAATTATATATTCTACAATATTGCAAATTTTACTATGTTTCGTTCGTGTTCAAGATTGGATTCGTGCGGAAAAAAAAGACTCAACACTTAAGAGATGAAGATGCTAGATCAATGAAGTGGACTTTCAATCTTTTAGACTTTTACTATGAAGGAGGATACAAGAGAACCGCCATCATCATAACCATCTTAACCTTCACTAAATCAGAACGGCCAAGTGTAATACCAAAGAAGATACTAAAGTTAGCTCCTTTCTGTCAGCAAGCAAATTTGGATCATAAATCTGAGCACATCAAATTATGACCTAAATTTCTGTTCAGATATCCTAAAGGAACCAGTCATCACCAATTCTAAAACTCAACATCACAATGCCCAATCCTGTGCATTAGATTATCTAATATGAATCAAACTACAAAGCCATCATTACTAAAAAAATTAAACACACATTCGAGTAGCTGTTAATGTTACTCAATGTGTAAGCAAAGAAATTTCATATAAATATCAAAATGTAACCTAACATAATTGGCTTCCTTGCTCAATGTATGTGTTCCGTCATCCAACCAAACTTAAAAATCAATTAAAATAGCAAACCTTCCAATGCCATAGTATCTACTAGCAACCACTATAGCTGTCCCCCCCCCCCCCCCCCCCCCCCCCCCCCCCCCCCCCCCCCTCCCTATTCAATAGGCTACAGAATAGCAGCCCGGGAAAGTAGCCTTTGTGCCGAATGCTGATGTGCTACAGTTTTGCGGTTTCAATTTTGCAGAGTTAACCCAAGTCGTAAATGTGCCCTAAATCTCGGTTCAGGGTTAGGGTTTATTTTTCGATGTTGGCCCGTTGTCTTACTTTCTTGGCATACTCGGCGCCGTGTCCGTGTCAAGCTGTGTCCGTGCAAGAATGGAAAATTCGCTATGATATACCGGTGGGGGAGGACCAGGCGGCGTGGAGGACGCAGCGCTCCTGGACGTTGGAGCAGAAGCCGACGGTGATCTTGTTAAGGTCCCCGCGGAGGACGGCGCCATTCCAGACGGAGGATCCGTCCCAGACCCTCACCTGCCCGGCGAGCACGGCGTTGGGGGCCACGTAGGCGTCCACCGCGATCTTCGGGATCCACTGACCCAGAGGGATCACCTGCCGCTGTCCCCTGTAGTCCCACTTCACCCGATCCGCCGCCGGCATCGACGCCAGCGGTGGGGACGATTGTAGGGCTTCGGAAGAGAGAGATCTGGTGGCGGTGGCGGTGGCGGTAGGTCGGAGGAGGAGGAGGGATGGGGTTAGGATTTTGCGGGAGGAACGCGCTAGAGTGGCCGCCATGGGAAGGTAAATATTTACTTTCTTCCTTCTTTGGGGTGGGGTTTGGTGATTTCTTTACCTTTGCTTGCTCCGAGGACGGAGGGTGATTTGATGCTGGAATGAGGGTGCATGGGCCTTAAGCCTGTTGGGCTAATTAGATGCATAATCAAAAGATATAGGGTCTTTTGCATATGTCCCCAAATCTAATGTTGTTATTTGTTTTCTTTCGACTTATAAACTAAACCCAACATATAACTTCGGATTATTTACACTAACTATTTCTAACTTTAGGATTATTATCACGGAGTACCTCTACTTAAACTAACTACACAAAACACACATATCTTTAGAATAAAATAAATAATAGAGATAGTTAGTGTTATAACTTTTTATTTTTATCTTAAAATATGAATATTTCGTGTAATAAACATAAAAATGGAGGCGGTTAGCGTAATTAGTTTAAAAGTAAGGATACTCCGTATTATAAATCCAAAACCTAGAAATAATTAGTGTAAATAACCATTTAACATAAATATGGACGATTTTATCCATGTCAACAACTAAATATTTTCTTCTTCATTCTCTTTCCAGTTTTGCTAAAAAAACCTAAATCATTCTTCTTCTTCATGGACCCAAATGCACAACCCTAACTTCATTTCTAAAAGAAATTCTCATCTAAATTTCATTCTCATCAGAAAATGAAAATTTATGATGCTAAGTATAAAGATTTTTTTTAATTGAAAATTAACTTAAATTTGTAAATCTTCTTTTCAATTTGGGAAAAGAATGGCCTACCAAATATTCGACATATTTTAACCTTTCCTTCATTTTCTTTCCAAATGTAGTTAGAAATTGGAAGAAGAATAAAGATTTAAGAGAACCGAATATAGTAAAAAAAAAATTGCATAACCAAAAGAAAACAAAATGCACACCCAAATTCACTTCAATTTGAATTTTGATAGATTTAGAAACTGTAAAGAACTCTATATTTATGTTGCTAGATTTTTTACAAAGATAGAGCGGGGAAGATACAAAGAAGAGAAAAAGAGATAGGAAGAAAAATAAGAGTAACCATAAAAAAAGAGTAGATATAAGTAAATGGGGGTTTATTTGAGTAGTAAAGGTTGTGAGAAGAGAGGGAGGGAGAAAAGAGTGGAACTTACTTAGGTAGAAAGTTGTGGGAAGAAAGAATCTAATGGAAGTGCAAGGAGAATGAAGATGGTGAATAATTAAGGAAAAAATATTTTATTTATTGTTAGACGGACAAAATTGTCAAAAATAATTATTTTCGTTAAGACTAGGATGTCCCTTTTTAAAATGAGTTAACCAAAGATACTCATAACTTTGTTTTATACTAATTCGGTGGATTAGATAGCAACTCATGAGATTTGGAAAATTTTATTAAAAACATACTTGGGTGACTTATATGCAAAAATAATAAATTGTAGAAATTGGTTAGTTTAGAAAGGTAGGGCTGATAACTTTTTAAAAGAAATGTGAGACTGCTTAGTTTAGAATGGTAGTGCACCATTTTGTTTTGTTTTCCGTTTCTATCGATGCTCTTGAATGTTTGTTAGCTTAACTGTTTGTATTCGACAAAAAAGACAAACATGTCAGAACCAAATATAATTTTGACTTCATTTTGTACCAAATGTTGATGGGAACTGGAAAGAAATCAGTCGAAACTAGAAGCAACTAGCTTTGTCTGGATTAAGAAACAAGTAGGATATTATTTGAATTTAATGGAGGCCAACATGATGGTATAGGAGACGCAGGTTCAGAGACTAGTGAATGAGAATAAGGACATACTAATAAATACTAGTAAATCCATGTGCATTGCATGTTAAATAATTTTTTTCTTATGATATTGTTGAAAAATAGTTTAAATATTTGAATATATTTGAATTAAGAATTGTTAGATATGTTTATATTTTAATTATGATTTGTTATAGATATGTTCTTATTTTAATTACAATTTGTTATAGATATATGCGTAGGTAATTAAATAATATATAAGGTAGTTGAGCTATTATGTAGGGTTTTTTTTTCTTAATTTTTAATTGTAATGGCTCATTTAGACTAATTTTTAATTACGACTAAAAGTTAGTTTTTGAATTATTTTCTTGTGTATTTTTTTATTAATTGAGGATATATATGTAGGAAGCCTAGAGGGGGTGAATATGGTAATAAAATGAGACAACACATTTAACAATAACAAAGAGCAATTTAAAGATAAGTGCAAGAAATAAACACTCGATGTATCCTAGTGTTGTTCTTGAAGGCAATAAAGTTCGTAACTCACTTCGGCACAAGAAATAAACACTCGATGTATCCTAGTGTTGTTCTTGAAGGCAATACAGTCCGTAACTCACTTCGGCTTTAATCCACTATTAGAACAATAGCTTACAACACGAACTTTGATCCGAAGGCTCATCTACTTCTTACAATTGAGTTTTGATACGAAGACTCAACAACTTCTTCTTTGAAAGAAAGGAATTTTGATCCTCAAATACTTAAAAACCACACAACTCTTGAATACTATCACAGTTTGTGGTTGGCAATTGAGAGCTTGGGAAAGTAAATGGGTATTGACCTTTGGTGGTTGGGAAATTTAATGCTTAAAGGATCAGTTTGAATAAGGAAAGATAAAAGCTTTAAATACAAAGGCACAATGGAATGCATTTAATGCAAAAAACTACTATGTAGGCGGTATACCACCAGTATATCGCTATGCATAGTAACGTCTAGTTTTATAGTCATTGCAATGCATTTAGTGAGCCAAAAGTAGGCTAACCGGTATACAGTCGCTATGCTGCTATTATCACAAAATGTGATCACAAAACTTGCTGAGCTTATTCTTTTATACCGTCGGTATGCCACGAGCGGCATACTACAGCTATGTCAGTAGCTAAGATTTTTATGGTCTAGGATTTGCTATTTTGAAATACACAAAATGTAGTATACCGCCGATATGCTGGTTTGATGGTCAAAATTAAGATATTGGCACTGAAAAGAGTGCCAATATATGTGATCTCTAAAGTCATCAAATTATTTGTCTACGGGTTCGATTTGACGATACGAACTCAATCGTATGTCCAAAGTTGGATTTCGGTAAACCGTGCACAATTTTGCCTATTGGATCGAGTCGTTGGCCCACCAAATTAGCGTTTCGGTCGACCTTTTTCAGAATCGGGCCAAACTTGGCTCATAGGACCAGAAAAATGACACAAGTCCAGTGGCACAAGTTTCGTCTCGAGTTGACGAACGTGCACGAAGTTGTGGACTAGTTTGCAAAGAGGTCGATACGAGCTATCTCGATCGATACGCAACAATTTTGTCGTACACACATAGCAAAATTGAATTCCGTCGAATACCACATGTCTGTGAAGTCGATACGCACCTTTCGATGCTTTTGATTCGCGACCACGTTGTTGGAGTGGGTGGGGTTCCCAACCTATGTGGAAAATATCTTGGAGTCAGATTAGATATTCCTATATATACTAAAAATATTCCAATAGAGTTGGAATGGGTATTCCTATATATAATAGAAATACATCAATAGTTTAGATTGAGTATTCCTACATATAGTAGAATACCTCAATTAGTTGTGGGTTTGAGGCTATATATACTAGGTGTTTCCTCACCCTAAAATATATCTCAAAAAAGTAAGCAGGAGTGCTTTATAATATTTGAGAGAGAGAAAGGATCGAAGACTATTGTGAAGGAGAGATCGCTTCGAATAATTTTTCGACATCTCTTGTTCTTCGGAGTCCACAATCAAATTTTCTTCTTTCAAGTGAGTTATGGTGATCCGTTTGGATTGGGAGGAGCTTGTAGATAGTGTATTCTCTTTATTCCATTAGTAGAGGTTCTTCATGGTTGGATTCTGATCGTCCTATAGTTTTTTCCATCTGAGTTTTCCACGTTAAAAATTTCTGTGTTTGCAATTTGTTTGGTATTTTTGGTTTGTGTGCTTTTGCTCGGTTCTCTCGCATGACTCCCGGGTTTTGGGGGAATGGTTTTCGTGCTTCGTTCCCAATAGAGTGGTATCAAAACTTTGGGTTCAGAGAAGTGTCAAAAGTTGACAGTCAAACCAGAAAGTAGAGATGAACACGAAACCGGTGCGCATGATAAACCTGAATGGTACCAACTATTACTACTGGAGAAGCAAGATGAAGGATTTGCTATTCATCAAGAAGTTGCATCTGCCGGTATTTCCATCCAAAAGGTCCAGTGGTAAATCCGAAGAGGACTGGAATTTCAAGCATATACAAGTGTGTGGGTACATAAGGCAATTCGTTGATGAGAACGTCTATAATCATGTTGCCAGTATTGAGCATGCGAGGACATTTTTGGATAAGCTGGAATCTTTGTATGTGAAGAAGACTGGGGTAAATAAATTTTTCCTAATCCGTATGATGATGGGTCTGTGATACAAAGATGGTGCATATATTATGGATCACTTGAGTGAGTTCCAGGGCGCGGTTGATCAGCTATCCTTGATAGGAGTCATGTTCGATGACGAGGTCCAGGGACTTTTGTCACGACCCGCACCCGCTTTTCGGATACGAGACGTGTCCAAGCCAGCCTACGCCGCAGAGTCGGCGGTAGAACGCTGTCAAGCCCGCAAGAAAATAACTGCTCAAACATAAACATTTGTTGTTCATTCATATTTCTAGATTTTTTTACAACATTTATAATATTTAAAAATTAAAGGAAATACAAGATTTTACAATTAATGAAAATAGTACAACTGTTTTCTATTTCTAGGTCGGCCTCAGCATACCCATGTCTTCTCAGTGCTAAGAGTGATCGCGGCTAAACCTGAAAAATATTGGTTATCCAGTCAGGATTGGAACAAGTACACAAATCGACGGCAGTGCAAAACACAATAGAATTAACAAGACATGAAAATAGCATATGAGAAATAAAAACTGAAAGATAACTGATGACATAGCACGATAGAGAAGTAAACAAGGAAAAACTAATAAAAGACATCTATCTAGGTGGTGTAAAATATCCTTTTCGACATGTGAACGGCTAGGGGATAAATCCGGCATCTACACGTGCCGTATGCAGATGCTATTGTTCACGAATAGACATCATGGGATAGTTCTGGGTAGTCCACATGTCTACTAAGATATTTCCCCTCCCGACTACTCCGTGTGACGAGCGTGTCAACAAGCAGCAAGATATATGTATAGACATGAAATGAAAACACTACTATGAATCGAAAAGCAATCAGAAAGTGTACTTGCCTGAGGTCCTTAGCTGGAGAAACTAATAATACTATACCACTCAATGAGCCACAATAAGTCAACACATGTAGAAGTCTCCGAATGCTGAAATAAACATTACCAATATTCTCAGAATAGTCAAATTAGCTAGGATTGCCTGTCCTTAAGTCCAATTCTGGACACAGGGGCAAAACGGTAATTTCGGACAAAAACGATGTCCGCCGTTGGACCCGCTTTGCACCGAAATACGTGCCAGAGTCAACGGTCTCTAAAGTCGTCAAACTATATGTCTACGAATCCGGTTTTCCGATACAAACCCAACCGTATGTCCAAAGTTGGATTCCGACGGGCCGTGTACAAAATCGCCCGTTGAGTGGGACCGTGGGGCCCGCAAAACGTCGATTTTGTCAACGGTCTCAGAATCGGACCAAACTTGGCATACAGGACCAAAAAAAAGATACAGTTCTGTTGGCGCAAGTTTCATATCGATCCGATGAGCGTGCACAAAGTAATTAAAAAATTTACAAAGTGCACGATACGGTGAATTTCGACGGATACGCATCAAATTCGTCGCGCACACGCGACCAATTTGAATTCCGTCAAAGCCCACACGACCACGAAGCCGTTACGCAGCTTTTGATGCTTTCGTTTTGCGATCACGTTGCCCGGTTTGGCGGGACGCACGTCGTGTGGAAGAATTTTTCTAGTTTTTAAAACAGGTTTTTCTCAATATTGGGAAACCGATTTCTCGGCGCACAATGATCAAAATTGTTTTCTGTAAAAAGGGTTCTCTAGCCCTATATGTTGGGTTCAACTTCTGTTCAGAAAGTTTCCTGATTCGAAGAATAGGTTGGTGGGAAACTCGACGTCAAGTTGGGTGTTTGGACTGTCCTACGTTCTGTTTTCGAACGGGTTTTTCGTCGACTTTGCGTCGATTTTCTGGACGATCTAGGCCTCTAATTTAAGAACTATTTGAAGGGGATTAAACTCGTATAGGTTGGCTACATACTAGAGGAGACGGTTCCAAAAACGATCGAGGAATGAAGCGGAAAGCACGCTACGAAGTTGGGCTGTCGACTGCCATCCGCTGTCCTGCCGTTTGTGCGCTGCGGGTGCGCGCGCCTCCCTGGCCAACTCCGGCCGGCCGACGGCGATCCCCGGCCGCGCGTGCGCGAGGGGGTAGCCGAGACGTGGTGGTGGCGTTAGGGTTTACGTCATCTCTCGATCGCAATCTTCCTCTCTCTAAACCGATTATATATATAACAGAACGAAGCCGTCGAGTAGGCCTGGGAATTTAAGTAGGGTGGGGGTTTGCCCGCTCGGGTCCGAGCTCGATTTCGTGGGGCTCGGTTGGCCATTCGGGTTCAGGGGATTGGCCTGTTAGCTCGGGTGTTTGGAAGATTCCGTTGGGATGGGGCTGGCCGAGCCTGGCTCATGGGGAAGGGCCTGACCGCAATGGGCCTGGGAAAGGGAAGCTTGCATGGGCTGTGGGGGTTTTTTCATCACAACTATGGATTCTTTGCAAACTATGGTTGTATAGCACTTTAGAATAACTCCAGTTTGGCAATCTTGATATAATTCCATGTCCTGTCTGTCTCACCTTCAAAGAGGAATGAATAATCCACCCTAAGTAAAATAAATTGATGACAAGTATTCTTAGACAATAACCACTAAGATTGGCATGCAATGCCAACTCAACTGAAATGCAGATGCAACAGGATCTCGAAAATGAGAACGAAAACATGAAACAACAAGCTTCCTCCAGAGTGAATAGACAAAAATGTTTGTTCCTTTGTTCTTTTTTTTTCTTTTCTTATTTCTATTTTCTATTATCTATTTCATTTCTATTTCTATTTAACACTTAATACATATATATATATATACACGTACGCACGTATATATATACACATATATATACGCCTAAATATATATATTTATTTATATATGTATATACACATACATTTATCTACCTTTATATTTATATATATATATATATATATATATATATATATATATATATATATATATATATATATATATATATATACATTTATATACATATATTTATACATAAATATAAATACACACACATACACTATTTTATATTTATATATACGCACACAATTATTATATATATATATATATATATATATATATATATATATATATATATATATATATATATATATATATATATATATATATTCCTACACTCATATATGTATATACACTTGTATATACCCGTATATATATATATATACACACATATATATTTATCCGAAACTGCATCAATATAATAATATAAAATATTTATCCAAAGAATATCGATTCAGTTATAATAAAATTTATTAATCACCACCAATAAGAAAATAATAAACTAAATAATTATTTATAAAATCTAGTAATTACAATTTTAAATAAAATAAAATAATGAATAAAATATTTTTAAAATTTCGGGAAGGGGAGCTACAAATCTATCCACCTTAAAAATAATTTCGTCCTCGAAATTCTAACTTATACATATGTCTAAAATTCAAAAATAAAAGTAGAAGAATACAACCACTATTACCACAATCTTCTCAATTCTAATTTCTCGAAAATAATTGTATCCTCCTTCCAGCCATTTCGTAACTACGAATCTCCGAGGACTTCTACCCCCTTTTGGTCACACTATCCACTCCAAACACCTGACGTCATAACATTGTAACCCTCCAGCTAATTACAAAAATAATTACTGACAGATATCTATAGCATAAGTCATCTACCACGCTCTCCTATCTATCAAGCAAATCAAAATTTAACAAGCAAAAATTTACACAAGTGGCTAAGAAATATTGATAAACTCTAGTAAGCATGACTATACGTCGCTCCGAAGTAGGGAGGACATGAAGATAAGGCAGAATAATCGGGAGCAACTGTGAAGTCTCAAGAGCGGTGGGGAGTTCCCAACGATGCGGGTAGAAAGAAAGTTTACGAAACCTTGACTTATTTGCTAGATTGGGCTACTCTAGTCTAGTCACTTGAAGGACTCTTCGTTTCCTAGAGGGCTTGCAATCCATGCAATACAGAAGTCCTGTTCTCGAAATTAATCCAAACAAGGTTCCATAATAGGACAAAATTTGAGAAATCAAGATTTGTGGTCTACGTGGATTCCCTAATTGGACATCAACCGTTGGTTGGATGAACCTCGGCTTTTAATCTATATGGACTGGACAATATTTCAATGATAAACTATTTCTAATAGGTTAGGGTATTCTAGAATAAGTTTCTATCCAAGGGGTTGAGTTAGTTGCCCGTCAGGTTGGTTAACTAGGTTTCTCAAACTCAAAATGTGCCTTCAGTGACTCTTGTGTTTAAGTAGCACATGGGACCTCAATTGGGTGGCACACTGGTGGCTTGTGCGTAGTGGGCTTCGAGTATATCACTACCATATACTGGGTCAAAGGAATTGAGTCGAGGTTGAGGCTCTAAGGGAAGTCGTGAAGTATACCGGGTAGGTACTATAGTAAGAGTTATAACTAGTCCCTTTAACCTGAAAGTCGTACCATAAAAATAGAGTACAAAGGGGCGATTTTGAGTGGGACATGACATACCTAGATAAAGGTAGACTCGTCTAGATCTTGCATATGAAATCTGTTGGAAGGTAACAGTTGGTCTCGTGCTCCGAACATTAATGACACGGCCGGGGATACAAAATGATCTAAATGAAAAGTGGGAGTCCATGGGCACTAATCATCACCCTAATGGAGGTTATTCTAATTACTCGGTAATCCTGGTATATCCTAAAATTTTAGAAGGCTTACAGTCTACCCACCTTAGAGGCTAGAATATGGTGGCAAGGTTTCTGTCACAGGGCTAGCCGATGGTAGCTACACTTGCATAAACAACTATCATAGTCATAGGGATACTATGTATCTACCTATCAATCACGAGCTTTCATCTTTTCAATCAATGAAAGACAAAATCAATGAAAGGTTCAAGGGAGATGTCACTGAACACAATTACGCGATTCAAAGGCGAATGTATAATTCAAGAGGAATTGTCAATGCAGTCGCGGATGAGATCCTGGAGATATCTCAGTCCTACGTAGGGTAATTAGATGAAAAGCGAACCAAATGCATCATGGCTGATCAGACCGTAATACAATGATTCTGATTAGACAATGTGTTAGCGGGCGTCCCCATTAAACATCTGTCTTGAATCAAGCTCGATAAAAGAGTAAGCTTGCAAAAACTAGGCTGTAATAGCAGCGTTGGTCGAGAGAGTCGAAATACAAGTACGCGAGATTTTGAAAGGAGGCATGAGTGGTTCGAGTTTTGAGAGAATCAAAAACTTACCTGGTGTCATTGCTTATATAGACATCCTACTATCCTCTGGTCCTTAAGGCCTGGGTCAACTAATGGGTTGTGGACTTCTGAATTCTATATTCTTGGTAAACCGATTAGTATCAGTCAATTACCTCGTTAATAGATCGCAAGGACCACGGAACGCTAGGTTGGGAGACATGCTATCCAACTTACAGAACTTTTACTAGTATTGGCTTTGGATCTTATGGGACATATAAGGCGTCTTTCTATTCTCTATTATATCATAAACTTGTAATCACGTCTGAAATCGTTTTACTAAGGATTATACCTCGCCTGTGTACTCTGGCTGGGGTAACCCTTGGTTCCGTGATTCAGATGTGATAGGCTATCCGGTACTCTACTCTATATTGACACAAGGGTATCTTAAGATCTAAAGAGGTCAACTAGGACATAGTTTCAGCAATGATCCCTAACCTACAATTCTTCGAAAGAATTTTAATTCTATGGGTTGTGCCTCGCCAGTACGCTGCTGGCTGCAGTGAACCCACATTCTCCATTCTCAAATAATTGACGACAGTGCGCTGCTGTCTAACCATCGCTGTCGTTAAATTACTCTAACTATATTCCTAAGGACTTCATGGAGTTGCCAGAGTTTCAAACTAGTTGACTATGATAGAAAGTGTAACATCCGCCTATAAGTCTCAATCCTTAAGGTAAAAGGCTGGTCGAAAAGAAATATCTGAAGACAATAAAATAAGAATATCCTAATCTTGATTTCCTAAATATTTCAAATGGTTGAGGGGAAAACATTGAACCAATCCTACATCGAGATTTGTATATGAAAAGCAGAATCAGAAATTATAAACCAGTTACTTACAGCAAAATAGAATTTAAACAGGCAATTCTAACTGATGATAAAAAAAATTATATCTACAAAGAGTAAAAGAAAACTGAACAGGTTATCAAGATTATAGCCTTAATTCTAGGGAAAGCCTAACTAGCCAAGTGAGTAGTATACTCACGTTGGATCATGTCGTCATATCAAGGGTAATAGTGTTTCTATAGAGGTTTGGCAAGTCATCTGAATTCAATAATTCTTAAATAGCATGGCCTATCTAATAACCTTAACTACCCAATCGGTCAATTTGAACAAGGGACTCCTACTCCTAGTCATTATCTTAAATCATTTTAATCCTAGTTGTGAATGAGCATTTCCTGGGCGCAGGCTCGCAATGGTACCACTAACTTAAGTACCATCACGAGTTCGTATATTTTACGAAAACTGACCTGCATGGGCCACCACAAAAACTTGTCACGACCCGCACCCGCTTTTCGGATACGAGACGTGTCCAAGCCAGCCTACGCCGCAGAGTCGGCGGTAGAACGCTGTCAAGCCCGCAAAAAAATAACTGCTCAAACATAAATATTTGCTGCTCATTCACATTTTTAGATTTTTTACAACATTTACAATATTTAAAAATTAAAGGAAATACAAGATTTTACAATTAATAAAAATAGTACAACTGTTTTCTATTTCTAGGTCGGCCTCAGCATACCCATGTCTTCCCAGTGCTAAGAGTGATCGCGGCTAAACCTAAAAAATGTTGGTTATCCAGTCAGTATTGGAACAAGTACACAAATCGACGGCAGTGCAAAACACAATAGAATTAACAAGACATGAAAATAGCATATGAGAAATAAAAACTGGAAGATAACTGATGACATAGCACGATAGAGAAATAAACAAGGAAAAATTAATAAAAGACATCTATCTAAGTGGTGTGAAATATCTTTTTCGACATGTGAACGGCTAGGGGGTAAATTCGGCATCTACACGTGCCGTGTGCAGATGCTATTGTTCACAAGTAGACATCATGGGATAGTTCTGGGTAGTCCACATGTCTACTAAGATATTTTCCCTCACGACTACTCCGTGTGACGAGCGTGTCAACAAGCAGCAAGATATATGTATAGACATGAAATGAAAACACTACTATGAATCGGAAAGCAATCAGAAAGTGCACTTGCCTGAGGTCCTTAGCTGGAGAAACCAATAACACTATACCACTCAATGAGCCACAATCAGTCAACACATGTAGAAGTCTCCGGATGCTGAAATAAACATTACCAATTTTCTCAGAATAGTCAAATTAGCTAGGATTGCCTATCCTTAAGTCCAATTCTGGACACAGGGGCAAAACGGTAATTTTGGGCAAAAATGATGTCCGTCGTTGGACCCGCTTTGCACCGAAATACGTGCCAGAGTCAACGGTCTCTAAAGTCGTCAAACTATATGTCTACGGATCCGGTTTTTCGATACGAACCCAACCGTATGTCCAAAGTTGGATTCCGACGGGCCATGCACAAAATCGCCCGTTGAGTGGGACCGTGGGGCCCGCAAAACGTCAATTTTGTCAACGGTCTCAGAATCGGACCAAACTTGGCATACAGGACCAGAAAAAAGATACGGTTCTGTTGGCGCAAGTTTCGTCTCGATCCGACGAGCGTGCACAAAGTAATTGAAAATTTTACAAAGTGCACGATACGGTGAATTTTGACGGATACGCATCAAATTCGTCGCACACACGCGACCAATTTGAATTCCGTCAAAGCCCACACGACCACGAAGCCGTTACGCAGCTTTCGATGCTTTCGTTTCGCGACCATGTCGCCCGGTTTGGCGGGACGCACGTCGTGTGGAAGGATTTTTCTAGTTTTTAAAACAGGTTTTTCTCAATATTGGGAAACCGATTTCTCGGCGCACAGTGAACAAAATTGTTTTCTGTAAAAAGGGTTCTCTAGCCCTATATGTTGGGTTCAACTTCTGTTCAGAAAGTTTCCTGATTCGAAGAATAGGTTGGTGGGAAACTCGACGTCAAGTTGGGTGTTTGGACTGTCCTACGTTCTGTTTTCGAACGGGTTTTTCGCCGACTTTGCGTCGATTTTCTGGACGATCTAGGCCTCTAATTTAAGAACTATTTGAAGGGGATTAAACTCGTATAGGTTGGCTACATACCAGAGGAGACGGTTCCAAAAACGATCGAGGAATGAAGCGGAAAGCACGCTACGAAGTTGGGCTGTCGACTGCTATCCGCTGTCCTGCCGTTTGTGCGCTGCGGGTGCGCGCGCCTCCCTGGCCAACTCCGGCCGGCCGCGCGTGCGCGAGGGGGTAGCCGAGACGTGGTGGTGGCGTTAGGGTTTACGTCATCTCTCGATCGCAATCTCCCTCTCTCTAAACCGATTATATATATAACAGAACGAAGCTGTCGAGTAGGCCTGGGAATTTAAGTAGGGTGGGGGTTTGCCCGCTCGGGTCCGAGCTCGATTTTGTGGGGCTCGGTTGGCCATTCGGGTTCAGGGGATTGGCCTGTTAGCTCGGGTGTTTGGAAGATTCCGTCGGGAAGGGGCTGGCCGATCCTGGCTCATGGGGAAGGGCCTGACTGCAATGGGCCTGGGGGAGGGAAGCTTGCATGGGCTGTGGGGGTTTTTCATCACAACTATGGATTCTTTGCAAACTATGGTTGTATAGAACTTTAGAATAACTCCAGTTTGGCAATCTTGATATAATTCCATGTCCTGTCTGTCTCACCTTCAAAGAGGAATGAATAATCCACCCTAAGTAAAATAAATTGATGACAAGTATTCTTAGACAATAACCACTAAGATTGGCATGCAATGCCAACTCAACTGAAATGCAGATGCAACAGGATCTCGAAAATGAGAACGAAAACATGAAACAACAAGCTTCCTCCAGAGTGAATAGATAAAAATGTTTGTTCCTTTGTTCTTTTTTTTTTCTTTTCTTATTTCTATTTTCTATTATCTATTTCCTTTCTATTTCTATTTAACACTTAATACATATATATATATATATATATATATATATATATATATATATATATATATATATATATATATATATATATATATATTTTATATATATATATATATATATATATATATATATATATATATATATATATATATATACACGTACGCACGTATATATATACACATATATATATACGCCTAAATATATATATTTATTTATATATGTATATACACATACATTTATCTACCTATATATTTATATATATATACATTTATATACATATATTTATACATAAATATAAATACACACACATACACTATTTTATATTTATATATACGCACACAATTATTATATATATATATATATATATATATATATATATATATATATATATATATATATATATATATATATATATATATATATATACACACTCATATATGTATATACACTTGTATATACCCGTATATATATATATATATACACATATATATTTATCCGAAACTGCATCGATATAATAATATAAAATATTTATCCAAAGAATATCGATTCAGTGATAATAAAATTTATTAATCACCACCAATAAGAAAATAATAAACTAAATAATTATTTATAAAATCTAGTAATTACCATTTTAAATAAAATAAAATAATGAATAAAATATTTTTAAAATTTCGGGAAGAGGAGCTACAACTTTTGTTGCTATGTATATTGCCAGACTCGTGAGAGACGATACGAGTATATATGATCACTTTTCTCCGGAAGGCGTGGTCAGTCTGGAGTTTGCCAAGAGAGGGGTATTGAATGAAGAGATGCAGAGACGTTCTCAGGGCACTTCATCCACATCCCATAACTCAGAGGCGTTAGTTTCAGAGAGCCACAGAAGGGGAAAATGCAGGGGTCCAGATGGTGGCAGAGACAAGAGCATAAGCAAGTCCAAGGGTTGGTACGAGGACTCAGAGTGTTACTATTGTGGCAAGAAGGACCACATCAAGAGAAACTTTTTTGCTTAGAAGAGAGAGAAGAAGGGCGACAAAGGGAAGCAGAGTGAGAACACTACAACGACGACCTCGACATATGGAGGTGATGTGATCTTTGTAGGTGATGAGCTTGTCATGAACGCGATGACAATTCTTGGCTGGTGGACTTGTCACGACATGCACCCATTTTTTGGAATATGAGTACATAGCCAAGTCCAGCATATGTCGTAGCATCGGCGGTAGTACGTTGTTTAGGTCTTAATATCAATCTCAAGTACAATAAAATCACATCTATTTGCTCATTCACAATAACTAATTTATTTATAAATCCAATAATACATTAAAATGAGATTCGGGAACAAACCAGTTAAATATAAAGAACAATCTAATCTATCTAGAATCTAAGGTCGACCTCTAAGATCTCTATTTCTCCCATATAGTCCATAGTGGAAAAGTAGGAAGCATGCCAAGTCACCTACAATGATCCAGTCAGGAAAAAACAAAGTACAACCCTATTGCAATAATATGACTTAATACAAAATAAGCTAGACAAGTAATAATGCAGTAGAGAATAAAGAAAACAATTATATGAACTAAAAATAGTAAACATGTACAAGAAACCACTAGCAAGAACATATATGAACAAGACAACTAGTAATGAGCATATACGAATAAAATGGACAGTGCTTTTCAAAAATACTTTTCGACAACGGCTTGGGATAATATGGCACATTATAGATGACTATTCACAATAAAAAGGTACGACTAACCTATATGTGAGGTGTATGAATTAGCTATCCACAATAACAATCATTGGGATTTGTTCATATACCAACTTAGCATTTTACCTCATGACTCACTAAACAATCAATAAACGAGCAAAGATGCAATAAGCCTATCGTGTCACAATCGTGTCTCAACTGGATACTCAATAAAACACAATAAAGGATAGCATTACATTGTAATAAGAATATTAAACAATAATGTACTTGCCTGGAGTTAAGTTGCAGTTAACGTGTGTGACACAATCTCGATTTGGTTAAACGATGTCTTAATTATGGGTAACCGCTATTAATTCGACGAATCATTGGCCATCTGTGGATTCTACAAATTAAGCAAGATATTAAACTATTTTATTATATCTATAGATCTATGTGTCATCTTTACAAAACATCAAAAGGTTCACAAAACAGAGTTCGAGATCTTCCAAACTCTCGAAAACAGTGCGGTATGTCAAATTTTTGGACAACTGGCATTCAAATATTTTTTCAAAAATTCACATTCATAATTACATAAAATAGTTTATAGATTTGGAAAGCTAACCTCAATACGATTATAACAAAAAATTGGAGGTGAAATGGAGTCCGGAGTTGGTCTCAACGGTCTCACGAAGTTGCTATAGCTTAAAAAAATGAGGCTGAATTTATGACGAATTTTGGGTCATTTTGGACGAAAAAGAGAGCATTTTGAGAAAATAAAAGATGAGAGATAATGTCACACCCTAGTCCCAAAATATGCGGGACTAGGCCAAGTGGCAATGGCCAGCTACGCATTCAAGTGGACTCCAGTCCAACTCGAATACGTATAAGTTGTCAAGTGTCTAAGTGTCTAAGTATCCATAGTATACATCCACAAATTCTACTAAAACTGCTAAGAAAACTAGATATGAAATACTAATGAAGGATGATAAGAAGGCATCAACTAACGATACCTAAAAGAATAATCCAAAGAAGTATCCCCAATCTCCTATGTCAGATCTCAGCGTATAGCTGGAAGGAAACCAGGTTCTCAGTGGGACGTAGGACGTAGCAAGATACATAATATACATGCCAAAATAAAGTACAGTAAATAACATGTGAAGGAAGCAACACGTGAACCAAGTAATAAACAGGGATCAAGGTAATAATCAGGTGATTCGGTAATACTATAACTAGGTAGACCATCTAGTATGTGTAAAATGCATTTGAGGACAACATTCGACGCAGGGGCTGTCTTATATATATATATATATATATATATATATATATATATATATATATATATATATATATATATATATATATATATATAATGGCGCTCCCTCCGGGCACCCGTCATGCATCAACAATATCGTAGCCCCTAACACCTAGTGACTGTCCTCTCCATCTAATGATACTATCTGTGTCGCATCCATGACACATTCAGCCTGATTCTAACAAATGATAAGTCCACGAATCCAGGCAAACATGTATACAGGAAAATAATCATCAAGTAAATGTCTAGAGATCATCAACGAGCCACCTATATGCCATGTATCGTGAGTCCGTATATCAAACCTAAGTGTCAGTAGGTATAATCATGATAGCATACTGATAATGAACAGGTAAAGCATGTACAGTATATCCAGTGTGATCGACTGATAAAGAATATAAGCATGTAAATACAGTAAATCAAGTTGTCAATGTATACTTGCTTGGAGTTTATCCAAACCGTGCTGAGACTGCAGTACCAAAGTCTATTACACTATCCATGAGCCAATGAACCATACTCCATGCAAATATCTATCAACCCAAATCACAAACAAATACATATCATACACTAAAGTACACGTATGACTCATAACTCCCACCTAGAGAGCTTAGGTCGTTCTAGTCGCGTATTACCTTAGGTTATCCAAGACACTTGTTAAGTATATCGTCTAGAACTAGGTCACACTAGCCTTGATAATCATTATTTGCTAATAATATGAATTGCAAGTTGTAGGTTTGCAATATCAAGTTTGCACCTCGTTATTCGTACTGCAAAACCTATGACACGTGAATCGAAACAAGATGATCAACCATAAGGTTAACAATCTTATCTTTGCGATCCATATGTTCACCTTATCAATTTCAGCGATGTGAGATCACTGGAATCGACTAATTTCAGTTTCGATGCACGAATTTCGAAATATGAATATAATAAAAATTAATTATAATTAACGATGATTACATGAAGGAAATCTAATAAACGTCATCATATGATGAAACAAACATCACCAACGTGTCAAGAATGGTCAAATTAGCTAGGATAACCTACCCATAAGTCCAATTTGGACACAGGAGAAAAACAGTAATTTCGGATCAAAACGATATCCGCCATTGGACCTACTTTACACCAAAAATGTGCCAAAAAATAAGTCTACTAAACCTAAAAATTATATGTCCATGAGTTTAGAATGATGATACGAACCAAACAGTATATCCGGAATTGGATTCTGATGAGCCGATCTTAAAATGACCCGTTGAACTAGACATTGGGACCCGATTGGCACATAAATGCATGCCGGAGTCAAAGTCCTCTAAATCTAGCAAAATATATGTCAACGAGTCCAGAATAACAATACGAATCAAATGATATATCCAAAATTGGATTCTGATGAGCCGATCTCAAAATAACCTATTAACCCGGATTGTGGGACCCAATTTGTACTGAATGCTCCAAACTCAGCAAATTATACATGAATTTTTGGCAGAACGATGCCACAAGTCACTATTGGGGTCAGAATTGAAATTTGGAGCTCCATGTTCAAAGTTAGAATTTTATAAGTTAGAAATTACGATTTTGAGAGGCCAACTTTGGCATCAATTTCAACCAACCGAACGGACACCCTATGAAGCTAAAATTTTTATGGCATGAAGATGGTTATACCTACTGCAGTACATAATTGGTGGTTCATCAACTGGAGCTTCGATGAGGGAGAAACGAATCTTCGAAGTTGGCTCCATGAAACTGTCCAAAATAAATGTGATTTAAACGGTCAACTTGGCGGCCGGTTTTGATCTATCAAACGATCGAATTAACAGTTGAAATTTCAGGTGAGCGAAGGGGTATATATTGAGATTGAGATGGGAGAATAGAATCGACGATACAACGGTCAAATTGTCCAGAAAATACGTCCAAAGTTGTTGCAATGAAATACGATTCTGACTTCAAATCTCGCGCGCGTCATGACAGGATCGACTTCTAAACGCAGAAATCGACCCTGTCGCTCGTCATGGTGGATCATGGCATGCTTGGGGTGCTTGTCGGGGGTTCACCAGATCACGGGGGTAGTCATAGTGGTGTGCACGACGGCGAGGCTGTCGCCAAGGCCGTAGGCCACGAGCGGGAAGGCACTGTCGCGGTTTACGGTCGTATTTGCCATTGATTGTAAAAGTACAGAACAATTATCGGAGGACTGAACTTAGACTCACAATACAAACTCGCTTGTACAAAGAAAGCCTAGGGACGAAAACCTAGGTACAGCAATCTAAGCACAATTATTTATTTTAGATTCTGGGGGGTGACGATAGAGGCTCGGGAAGGCGACGGCAGCCCTGCCTTACTCCTTGGACGATCGATATGCACCCTTGGCTTCTTATGAAAAGATGGTTGGCGTTGACGAAGAAGTGCTCTTTTTGCTCCTCTGTTGCTCTCTGGCTTCTCTCTCTCTGTGTATTCTCTCTCTAACTCTGTATATTTTTATTCTTTTTTTGTTGTCGACCTTTGTGCAAAGAAATGATGCTGGCTATTTATAAGAGTGGGGTATGACCATTAGGGTTTGTTAATGATCATTGTTTTGGAATGTCGGCGCTCCTTCAATCTATCTGAACCCTTGGTCCTGATTACAATGAATCTCGGCCATTAATGAGGATAGCACCGAATCTTGTGAGAAATTAATGTTGATTGCTTTAAATCTTCATGATTAATTATACCAATGCCCGATGGCTCGCCACGTGTCCCATTGGCTTGATGATAAATGATATGCCCTGATCTTAGTAATTATGACGATGGTGTCAAATATATTTGTTGAGATTCGGTTAAATCGTTGATTGATCCGATGCCACGTGTTTTGATTGTGGGTCTTGTCAGAGCCACATAGGATGGGCAACACTTGAACCGCAGGGAGATACTCTTCGTGAGCCGCATAGGACAATGCTTCATCGGACCGCAGGGAACGAACTCTCAATGAGCCGCATATGCATAGTCTTTGCGAGCCGCATGAGTTAGCGTTGTATTGAGCCGCAGGGGCTGAGCTCTCAGTGGGCCGCATATGGCTGATTTCTGCTAGTCATATAGGATGACTTCTTCGTGAGCTGCATGAAGCTGTTCTCTATTTAAGCCGCATGAGATTTGCTACGTGGCTACCTAGGATTTCTGACGGATCGGGTCAGAGATCTTCTTCCTTTCCCGAAGAGTCTGTCATTATGGCAGAGTCATTATGACACTTTATGCCAGAGCTGCCACAGTCGTCAAATCGTGTCAGAGCATTAAATGAGGCCACTATTCAAGGGGCCAGCTGTAGGGAAGGATCTCAGGGGGACACGTGGCATGGATCGAGCCGCATATTCCTGCTGAACCGGATACACTCTCGAGCCGCATGAGACAGAGAGTCTTCCTTTGAACTGTATAAGACAGCCCCCATATGAGCCGCATAGGCTTCGTATCCGGAGCCGCATGGACCATTATTCTGATATTTTCTATGCTTCTACAGGACCCCCTTCAAAGTTTTCAATTTGTAAAATTGAAACACTTTGAATAAGAAGCATGGCCCTGTTCACGCCGCATAAGTGTCCCAATCTGCATAGATTCATCTGTCCGCATAGGCTCTTTGCCACGCGTCCTGACCACGTGTGCAAATTTTATTAAATGCTTTTGATTCGTTTTGATTTCACGCCGTCTTTTGGGGAAGGATCCCAAGGGTCTTTTCCTTCTGATTGTCCAGTTTGCCTTGATAGCCGAAGGGTCGATCACGTCGTACGAGGCATCGGTCAGTAATCCTTCTTTCTCTGTCTATAAATAGGCGGGTGTTTGGTCGGACTTTAGATTTTTCTCGACTGAAAACTTCTGTCTTATTTTTTTCCCCCAACCGACAAACAGCAATGGCGCCTAGGGTCTCCAAGACTGTGAAGAAGGCCGCGGCGAGGAGAAAGAAATTGGTTTCGTCGTCGACCGTCGCCCCCCCCCGTCCGCCTTGATGTTTACGTTGCCATCGAAGGTAATAACCTATGTAGAAGATTGGGTATTTTGAAACCCTAACAGGGTCTGCTCTACTGCCTACTCCGTGCACGCAACCACGTGACCCACATACACGTCCCCTGATTGAGCCGCATGGGGTATACCCTATGTCTGAGCCGCATACGAGTTACGTGGTCCGCATACACGTCCCATGAAACCCTAATAGGGTCTGCTCTACTGCTTACTCCGTGCACGCAACCATATGACCCCCATACACGTCCCTTGATCGAGCCACATAGGGTATACCACATATCTGAGCCGCATACGAGTTATGTGGTCCTCCTATACGTCCCATGCATGGGGTATGCTCCCTGTCGGAGCCGCCTGTGAGTTGTCTTTAAACGAGCCGCATGACTATTTTCTGAATATCTTCTTATTTTGTCTTTCCGTCTTTGATTCTTTCAGTATCTCCACTGAGCGCTGAGGTTGCAGTCACAGAGGAACAGCCACCCCCTGTCATCGACCAGGGGTCTCCCTCTGTTAAGGAAGAAACGAAGAAGGAAGACTCGTCGTCTGCACAGGATGGTCTCTCTCCGAGTGTCGAAACAACTGGGGGTGGTAGCTCGGGGAATTTTGATACTCCTATTCCAGATGAGGATCTCCTTCAACTGCATCCTTCCTATGTAAGGTGGTTGAGGGAGTGGTATGGGCGCTTCTATAACTAGGTTTTAGGAATTCCTCGCAGATGTCTGTCTTCTGCCCGCATGTTTCTGTAGTTTGTGCCTTTCCTTTCCGTCTGAATGAAGTAGTGAAGAGTTCTTTTAGTTTTATTTGTTAATCATGTAAATGTGGCCGATCGTTTCAATGAATAGAATGTATTTGCTTTCCTCTTTTCTCGTAATGGTCGTCTTTAACAGGATATTCTGTGTGAACTCTGTATCCTTAATGTACTTCGTTATGGGTGTAGATGATAGTCTAGAATATGATCGGCATACGTATCCTAAAAGGGTGGGGTTATGTTAAGTCTGGGGATTTTATTTCCCAATGGAACCTTTGCTCCTCGGGGAGATGTGACGTCGTTGACTCCAAAAGCAGTATGTGGAACTAATCGATAGTTTGAGCGGTTGACTATCCTGCTGAAGGTCCATCCCTCGACGTTGTGTACCTCTAAACCATAGTCGTTTCTTTGTCTTGTCTTGCTTGTTTGTCCTTTTATTTCTACTTTGTAACAGTGATATGATCTCGAAGGATGTAGAACTTTCGAAAATAGACATGTTTCATCTCATCTCTGCTTTCTTGTATCGGTATTCATGGAACAGGACTTGCTGGGGGATTTTTTGTGAACCTGTTATCCTAGGCGTACCTTGGTTTTAGGTACGGATAACAACCTTGGATGTTTGGAGTAGCCATGGCAAAGTGGTCATGGGTGTTCTTGGTATTGGGGGAAGGAATGCCGTAGAGCAGCTGGGCTCCCGGGGCATAGTGAGATGGTGGATTTATGCTAAGAAGCTTAGCAAGGGATATTTGTGGACCTATTATCCTTGGCGTACCCTGGTTTGGGGTACAGATAATAGGGTGAAAGGAAAAGCAACATATTTGCTCAGAGGTCATGAGGATATGGCAAGCATGAGGGTTTTACCGTGGAACCTTTCTGCTCAGAGGTAGTGAGGACATGGCAGGGGAGGTTTTACGGGGGATATTCGTGGTAAACAGCGGACATTTGTGGACCTATTATCCTTGTCGTACTCCGGTTGTGGGTACAGATAATAGGTCGAAAGGAGACCGACATACTTGTTCAGAGGTAATGTGGACATGACAAGCATGAAGGGTTCTTCGACGGAGCCTTCCCACTCAGAGGTAATGATGACATGGCAGGAGTGGGCTCAATAAAGAGGGAGTACATAGAACGACTCAGAGGTAGGAGAACGTGGAGGTTCTATGTGAGGGGCGGTTTGTTTTTGGTGGAAGTGAAAACGATTCAGAGGTAATGAGGATATGTCCGTTTTCGAAAATTTGTGGATCGATTACCCTTTTTGTGCACTGGGAGTGCGGGTATTGGATCATGAGGGAGGATCTTTTCCAGGGAAGCAAGTTCAGAGGTATAATCATACGTGACTTACTATCTGAAAGAGTGACCGAAATGTGAGTTCAGAGGCACCAGCGGGTATATAACTCGGTAAATTAACATATTGAGAAAGTGGGAGTCCAGCGGCACCAGCGGGTACATGACTTGATAATCTAAAGGGGATGTAGGGGTGAGTTCAGGGGCACCAGCAGGTACATGACTCGATAATCTTGAGATGTTGTGGGTGTGAGTTCGGCGGTACCAGCCGGTACATGACTCGATAATCTGAAATGCCGAGGGTGTGAGTTCAGTGGTACCAGCGGGTACATGACTCGATGAACTTGTAGCGAATGTCGTTTAGACATAATATTTCTTCAGGAACTTGCCATTGACGGACAGCATGAGCAAGTCTCCGTTTGCTTTGCAAGGCGGTAAGCACCGTTGGAGAATACCGTCTCAATGATAAATGGGCCCTCCCACTTTGGCTGGAATTTGCCGGTGGTCTTGTGAGTCATGACCATTGGCCTCCGGACTGCCAAGACGAGATCGCCTACCTGGAATGTTCTGATTTTAACCTTCTTATTGAAGGCTCCTGAGATGCGTGCTTGGTATAGCTCGATCCTTTGCTGAGCTAGGAGGCGCTTTTCATCTAAGGCCTCTAACTCTTGCAGTCGACGTCGATAGTTATCATCGGTTGTCAATTGGTGTGTGAGGGCGACACGTAGTGAGGGGATCTGTGTCTCCAAGGGGAGGACTGCCTCACTTCCGTATACCAGAGAGAACGGTGTATTTCCAGTGGCTGTTCGGACCGTGGTACGGTAAGCCCATAAGCACTCGCCGAGCTTGTCGTTCCAGTCACGTTTGTTGGAGGAGACAAACTTCTTAAAAAGTTTGATGATTATTTTGTTGAACGCCTCTGCTAACCCATTTGCTGCCGGGTTGTACGGCGTCGAGGCGATATTCTGAATACGGTGCTTATTGCAAAACCGATAGAATGCGTGGCTTGTAAACTGTGGACCATTATCATAGATGATCCTTCGGGGCAGTCCAAAGCGGTAGATGACGTGGTGTTTAAGGAAGCTGATCACGTTTGAAGTCTTGACTTCTGCGAGTGGGACAGCTTCTGTCTATTTAGAGAAGTAATCAGTGATCGCAAGTATGAAGCGATGTCCTCAGGAGGAAGGTGGGGTGATTGGACCAATGATATCCATTCCCCATGCTTCGAATGGCCAGGACGCCACTGTCGGATGTAAAAATTCAGAGGGTTGGTGGATGAAGTCCGCGTGGACTTGGCAAGCTTTACACTTTCTAGCATAATCTATCGCGTCTGCCACCATTGTGGGCCAATAGTAGCCCATTCGGCGAAGGCGGTCTTGCAGTTTCGGGCCGGGCTGGTGGGCCCCGCAAACACCGTTATGGGCTTCTCATACGGCTTTCTTGGCTTCTGCATTTGACAGACACCGAAGCAGTAATCCATCGTAGGAGCGACGATACAGCATTTTCGTCTCTGTATCGTAGAAGAATCTGAGGGAACGCCTTCTGATGGAAGTAGCTTCCTTTGGGTTCTCAGGCAGGATGTCGTAGACGACGAAGTCGATGAATGGTTGTCTCCAATCTGGGGCGTCATCGATCGTCTGTGCGGAATAACTTGCGACGAATTGCACATTGTTTTTGGGACAGACCAGTTCATGGCCTATCACTTCCACTGATTGCCGATCATAATTCGGAACTGCTAGGGAAGCGGCGAGACCAGCTAGGGCTCGGCTTCAATATTTCAGAGTCTGGGGATGTGCTCGATGAAGAACCCCTCAAAAGCCGAGATGATATTGATCGCTATTTGATGATAAGGGATCATGTCTTCATGCGTACCTCGTACGAACCCCGGATCTGATTGACGATTAGGGGAATCGCCGTACGCTTCAGGTATTCTACCCCAGCTCTTTTGCAAGTTGGAGGCCAATGACCAGAGCGTTGTACTCGGCCACATTGTTAGAACAGGGTTCAGTGAGGGAATAAGCGCGGTTAATCACCAATCCGGAAGGAGAGTAGTACTACTCCGACGACTATATTGCCTTTAGGTCCGTTCTCGAAGCGCCGTCGAAGAACATTCGCC
>JANAVB010015200.1:4039744-4164747 GCA_029216955.1 Iris pallida
GAGAGAGAGAGACGGTGAGTGAGACTCACTGGACACAGGGGGAGGGGGTGTTCTGAAATCTCAGAAACTGGATTTGGGAACACACTCATACACACAAACACACATATATACACCTATGTATATATACACATATATCTACACAAATACCTATGTAAATACACCCAATTCCCACCTACACATACACAACATATATACATGTATATACAATACTAATACATATTAATACATGTATATATAACATTAAAAACCATTTTGAAATTCGTTTTAGAAATCTTGGAATTAATTACAAAAGTGGAAAATGTTCACTGAATAGTGGGTTGGGGGTAAACCTAAAAACATCCTCAAAACCCAACTAAAGTGTACAACCAACGATTGGTAATGGTGTCCCTAGGTGTCCTCTAGAGTCTAGGGGGCCTGACACAATGTCTAGACACGACACGACGTGTCAAACTCACTGGAAACCCAATCGGGTAAACTGCCACAGGCCACACTCTATACTGTGGCGTGCACGGGTTCCTCGCCCTCGTGGACACACCACGAGACACGACACGTCTCGTGGTCATGCACATAGGTCGCCTAGGTCTAGGGCTAGCTTTTAGACACCCTGAAATGTGTCCAAAACGTGTCGTGTCCGAGCTACGTGCGCGTATCAGAGGTCGAAACAGTGTATTTCAGACCGCATTGTGTACGGATTCCCGTATCTCGTGTTCGCGACACAGGACACGACACGTCTCGTGATCGCGTCCATGTGTTCGCCCAAGGGTAGGCTACCTCCTTGTGTCATCACGAGATGCCCACGTAGCGTGTCCGTGCGACACGATACGTGCAAAGTGTCCACTGTGCGGTGTGCACAGTTCAGTGTAAATCTTGTGTTCGTGTCAGAACTTCCTCGACACGACACGAGAAGCCGTGATACTTGAGGGGGGAATGTCAGAGGTTGCCCCCACCTCTGTGCCAAATGGTACGTGTCCACGTGTCGTGAGGAGAGAGAAAACAGGGTCGAGTAGTAGGGGATTTTTCGTGTCTGTACACAGTATAAAACGTGGGTTCGTGTCCGATTTGGATACGAAAAAGAATCTAAATTGTGCTCAGTCAAGTGGGTATATGTTCTACTAGTCTAGGGCTACAAGAATATGTAATTTGTTTTGCAAAATAACAAAGTTCAATCCTTTGGGCATTTCATCAAACATGGTTTTATAACCTAGGATACGTGTCCGATACGGACACCAAACCAACCCTAGATTTTACCAAACTTGACCCACAGCTAGGGTAGACCTATATGCATGCATTTATGAAGAAAAAAACACAATATTAACTAGGTTTATAGGTATTTACCTATTGAGTGAAAACTCAAGATTTCAATAGAAAAGGGGGGGTGTCCTTCCACTTGGTGATGCCCAAAGCTTTGTGTCCTTGATTGCTAGCCTCCCTTAGCACCCTCAATGTTGTAGGGTCCCAATGCAAAAGACTAGAGGTGATTTGGATCAAAAATGATCAAGTTATGGTGGTTTGAAGGTGGTGGGTTTTTCAAGGTTTAATGAAATATAAAGGGCATGTAAATGAGATGGGTAGTGACAATATAGGATGGGGGGGGGTGTTCTGTGGCCGGCCAAGAGCAGGGGATGGGTGTCCTTGGGTTGTTTTCAAGTTAAGGAAGATTGACTTCTATGTAAAGGTAGCTTAGATCTTTAGGTTTTCAAAGAAATATCACAAAAGTAAATATCTAGTTATTTTCTATACCTTGACTAACATGTAAATATCTAACCCCTTAGTTTCTAGGTTAGTAACTAACCTCTAGATTAGGGTAAACTAGGTTAGGGCTCTCATGACACTTAACAATAATTAAATAATAATAAAAACACATAAATACAAATAATTCCAAATAAATCCTAGAAAATTACCAAAATACCCTTTAGGCTAAAAAGCCCTAATTTGATGTTCTAAACCTATGGCTAGGCTCACATGTTCATGGTTGGTCTCTAAGACAAGAAATCTCTAGGGTTCCACTAGTTTAAACCCCCATTCAATAAATCAACAATTTAGCTAGTTTTAAACTAACTAAAAAATCATCTAAAATCTTAACATGCATTAAATATCACTAATAAATGATTATAAATACAAATTTTCAAATAAACCCTATTTTTAGAAATATGGGTGTTACATGCCCCGATCCGGGAAATCGTTCGTCCTCGTTAGATTTCACCTGAATCATCGTCCTCGCTAAGGCGTGATGCTATACGAGCCTGGAGTTGCGCTCGTGCAAGGCAAGATAACAGGTTCACATAAGATTATCTCAAATTGATAACATAAGCAGGGAAAGGAAAAACAGAATATACAACACGAATCTCTTTTATTGACAACGAACTGAAGGTTACAAAGGCTTGAATAGCCCAACTGAATATGCCAACTGGCTACAACGCTCATGACCTCTCTAGCTCACAAAGGATTACATTGTTCCATACATTATGCCTCTTTATAGCCAACAAGTAGTCGTCGGCCGAATATCTCTATATTGCAAGTCCGAATGCCAATGCGGTAGCTCCTCTTGAAGCGCTAAGGAATCCATGCCTCGGCACGTCAAAGCCAAGCTCCGCCCTGAGCCGAATATAACCTGAACCTGCAAGTAAACTAGTGGGGGGTTAGTGCTTTCGTCCTCGCTGCACTGATCAAGTTCCACTCGCACCCAAACAAAACACTAAGTATATTTAGTGAAACATGCATCTTAATCTGGTAATATTTATATTTAGTCTTAGGATTAGTTTCATGGCAATATTCAATGCATAGCAACTTATAATAAATGTGTCCAATACCGTGTCCCTACGGCAGATACAGTTAGACATAATATGAACATAAATATAGTAATCGTGCTCATCTCCGTCCCATTTTGCCTAGTATGCAATGGTTATAACTTTACATAAGTAATCATACAATTCACGCAACCAACTAACCAAACTTATACATATGCATAAGGGTGGCAAGCCCTGCGCTTGCACCCGACTCTAATCTCAGCCCACCGGCCCTATCTATATGAAGGTTACGGTGTTTCGTACCGTAATAGACTTGGCATCCTTATGTGTAAGCCTATGATCGCTCCAATATGGGTTGCTAGCCCAGTATCTGAAGGATCCTAAACTTACTGATATCATAGCTTATCACATCACTGGATGGTCATAATCCGTCCTAATGATGTACACCATAAATATCATACATAATTCCCTCCTAGGCCGAACGGTCCCCGTGCCCCGGTCGTAAATGTTCGAGGGAAGCCGCACCTGTGCACGGGCCATCCGAGTCCATTGACCATGCAATACGCGCCATAGCAAACAAGCCATTCATTCCAACCAATCTCACATTCCATAAACATAATCCGTTTCGTAAACATATTCATGTTCTGTAAACATATTCACGTTTTATAAACATATTCCGTTATCTCTATCTCAAGTTCCCTCGGCATTATGCCCCAACACATCCGTATTGATGCACGATGCCCGACGGCTTAGACTTCTCGTACTCATACTCAACGCGTTCCATTCATAAGTTATTTATATAACAATAGTTTCGTAGATACTTAGTCATTTCGAAGCTTTCGTGCACGAGGGCACGCCTAACGCCATAATCAATGTTCTAGGCCTAGTGTTCAATGTTCTCGGAGTCGTGCACGTGATGCACATCTCGATATTGTCCACTTAATGTTCTACCATCACCGTCCTATCGCGACCCGTACACTTGATGCACGTTACTTCAATTGTTCAATGTTCAATATTCTATCTTAATGTTTGACACATACTAAGACCTTTAACCGTTCGAGCCACGCTCACTAACTTGACAGCAACTTACGCATACAGGGACATATTTTATTAGACGTGAAGGAATAGTGAAAGAGAGTCAAGAACTCGTCCACCTTAAGCCGATACGCCTTGTCGTTTCGCCGAACTGATGCAGATCGATTCCATAACTTGGTTGCACGGCTAACTCTTCTGACTTAGCTATTCCGTTGGACTATTCGACAGATTTGGCCTATCGTGCCCATACCACAATCCGTTGCAAGGCGACGATTTGGTTTTGTAGACATCCTTTAAATAAGGCAAAAATGTCGACCCTTTACAATCCAGCGTAAAATCATAGCCTGCACACCAGATCAACCAAAGTCAATAACTTGCTCAAACCGAACTTATGTTTTACATTGATTTGCATCGATACTTCATCGGGTCAATGTAACTCTTTGAGTCAACGACTCATCGTAATATACCGTGCGGAGCGGGGCATTACATAATATACCACTCAAAACAAGGTTCGTCCTTGAACCGAGACCAACACTTAATCTAATTGTCTCGCTAGATCGTTTCACGATCTCGTGCTACTATCGTTGAAATCATACTACTTAGTTTTGATCATACACATATTTTAGGCGTCCCACCAATATATGCATTTCAGCCAAGCTCAGTTGTAGGATATCAGAACAAAGCTAGTATGCTCAACTTAAATCCTCAAGCACCAATCATTCTGTACTCGACTTAGTCAAATCATAGCGCCTATTCTCAAAATACTTCTCGTATGCATTATCCCATAACACGTGATCCTCTTCCAAATATTTTTGCATATAACTTAACTCAAAACTGTTACTTCGATCCCATAAGTTTTTTGCTGGAAACCTAGCACTCGTATTGCATTAAGTCATTGCGCATCCGTTCGCAATAATTCTCTGCAATGCCTATTTGCCCAACCATTTTCTATCTCTCACATAACTCAAGCCTTTCATCTAGTCATTCATAACATTTGGCCTTAACGACATGGACTAAGTCCAATATGTCCAACTTTCCCTGCCTACAATCCGTACTATGCATTACACGCAACTATTCCAACACGATCCACGTTCTCGAACTATCTACACATTACGTCTGGGGCTACCCCCGCTAGGTAACTTATCCAGACATCATGCTCGCGTTCTCCCGACACAAGAGGTCAACTTGAGTCTATGATGCTCAAAAGCAACAATCTTTCCGACCCAAGGTCTTTTACGATACGCCCATCTCCGATTCTCGACCGAGTACGAATCCTTTACTTAATTTTCGAATCAATCCCGACTAGTTCATTTCGTAACATAGAATGTGCGTTCAATACATATAACCTAATCGTTACTCAACCCGATCTACGACACAACTCTTAGGGTCATTCTATTATTCGTCATCTCGTACATTACAAAATCCTTGCAATCGCCTTATCACATCACTATTCTAAGTACGTTCCTCAACATCTATTTGATCATCGACCAACCAAGTCTACTTACGTACTTATTCGATCGATCATAGATTTTTTTTTCTGACCATATCATTCTAGTTCGGAGGCTACTCGCTAACTTTTGAAATATGATACTCACTCGCTTAGACTTATCCTCAACATGCCCTACATCATCCTTCATCCTCGACGAAATTTCTTATGCAACTTCATTGGGACATCCTGGGGGCTTAACATTCACTTAATTTGACGATCAAGTCTTCTAGGGTTATCTGCCCTGAAACTATGCTCGATAATTGAAGATCATCAACGAGGGATAGTTACTACGAACCATGCTATATCCTATCGCGGAGCCAAATCAATTTTCGACAATTCCTATGTGACTTCATCCAATCCGACATAATTTACCAATCCACAATTTATCTACCCCTGTGCAACTGATGCGTCGTTACTACTCGAATCATTCATGCAATACCGTTAACAATATCGCTAACCGAGCGACATTTGTTCATCTCATGTACGAGTCTATCTACTCATGATCAATATCTGACACACTCTATGCTTATCGCCACAATCCTCAAATTCACCTTCGTATCAAACCACAAGTCTAAATCCAATTTGCCACACCTTATAAGTTCAACCATCCTCGCTAGACGAATCACCATACTAGCGCTCATGCGGAATGATTGTCCTAATTCGACGTGACGTATGTGCGATGCTGGAGTTGCACTCGCATAAGACAAGAATGTCAACATTGTGGTTATCCTCGAAGCAATCAAGATCCTCTCATTTGCATCCAAGTAATATCCATCCACTCTCAAATTCTTCGAACCATTCCTATCATTATCATCCGGACTGACATCAACTTAACTTACATCTTATTCATCCAACGATAATGCTCAACATAATTTTTATTCATTCGATCAGAGTATCCCTGAGTTATTACATATCGTCTTTGATACGCCTCAATACCATCGTCGATACGCATAACTTGAACATCTTCCTCTCTCATAAGCTCCAATTCGTTGCAATCACTGCCATTATCCGAACTCGAATACGAATCAAGTCTTGCACACATCAAGATCCATTTAGTTGTAACTAACTACCATCATCACGACACAATTTCTAATTCATATATCTATTCTCATATCCCTAACTCGTACTTCCAAATCGTGCTACCGACTCTTCGCGCTAACTCAATTCATTTTGCATGATTACTTCGTACCTACTCAACTCGTTCCGAACAGCTTTCGTACCGACTTAACTCAATTCTGACTGAGTCAACTATTTTCTCAACGTAACATTCCCTTGCTATGCTCAGCCTATCTTTCGACTTACACTTAACGAACTCTCGTCCGACGTATCATCCATGGATACGACTTCGCACATAATCGTTCAACTCAATTCATCGAAGCATACTTGCATCGACTTCTATTAAGTTATTCCTATTCGAGTCTCGGCACTATTTCATCCGTTGAGGACAAACCTATCGTAATAACATATTCATCTCGATGCAATCTATTGTAAGTCACCAAACGACTTAACATAGCTATCGCTGAGTGGTATTGC
The DNA here is from genome assembly GCA_029216955.1 of Iris pallida. NCBI lineage: Eukaryota > Viridiplantae > Streptophyta > Magnoliopsida > Asparagales > Iridaceae > Iris > Iris pallida. Next base: position 4,046,549 of record JANAVB010015200.1, read on the forward strand.
ATATACCACTCAGAAATCAAGCCTATCAATATCGATACAATGCTTTGCCACACTGATCGCACAAGTGATATTGCATATACCACTCGAAATTGAGTCATTACTCGACTTTACCCCCCGCATAAGTCCGACATCTATTTCGAGTTAACTATTCCATAGCAATCTTTCTCGATCCCAGCTCTAGCATTCTTCTTACTCGAGTTGGCACAACAACTGGACCAACATGATAGTCGTTCATCCAAGTTTGACATTCATTCTAATCTAACCATGCCTTGGCGATCATACCGATCACACATGCAACATTTGCTAACTTAAGGCTCAATTCGACATACGACCAACATAAATGTTTGCCTACTCAAACTCGACTTAGCGACTTACTCGACTCTTTATTATTGCATCCGCGATCTTCTAATCTCATACGTTGCAACTCGTGCAATGATTTATTCTCGATACTTAAGGTCATCACTCAATCTCGTTTAACATATCGCTATCCATCCGTATAGCCATACCACATATATCATACCATGTCGACTCGTTGTACCGATGCAATGAACGATTCACGACTTGCTGTACTCCATGCAACCAATAATACATAACCATTCGCATAACCACATGACACGCATCGTCTCATATATCGACTTGTTGCACTTTGTGCAACCAACAACACGTATCTCTTCGTACTTTGTGTGACCAACAATACGTATCTCATTGTACTTCATGCAACCAATATCACCATATTTGTTGCGCTTCGTACAAACAACGACTCGCAACTTTGTTGCACTTTGGGAAAACAATATTTCACAACTCGTTGCACTTCGTGCAACAAATATTCTTCGATGGCACTCGAATATAGCGTGATAGTCACGGCGTACTTGTGGCAGATGTACGTACTTAATATAGACTTATTGTATGGAACATCTAATGTAGCATCGAGCAGATCCATGAGCTATGCGGTTGCAAAAACAACTTAGAGTCACCTGAATTCGATAGATAAGCAACTGAGGGTCAAAGAGATTCGTTCACGATCCGGAGGATGGAACCGCTCTGATACCAACTTGTCACGCCCCGATCCGGGAAATCGTTCGTCTTCGCTAGATTTCACCCGAATCATCGTCCTTGCTGGGGCGTGATGCCGCACGAGCCTGGAGTTGCGCTCGTGCAAGGCAAGATAACAGGTTCACATAAGATTATCTCAAATTGATAACATAAGCAGCGGAAGAAAAAACATAATATACAACACGAATCTCTTTTATTGATAATGAACTGAAGGTTACAAAGGCTTGAATAGCCCAACTGAATATGCCAACTGGCTACAACGCTCATGATCTCTCTAGCTCACAAAGGATTACATTGTTCCATATATTATGCCTCTTTATTACCAACAAGTAGTCTTCGGCCGAACATCTCCATGTTGCAAGTTCGAATGCCAATGCGGTAGCTCCTCTTGAAATACTAAGGACTCCATGCCTCGGCGCGTCCAAGCCAAGCTCCGCCCCGAGCCGAACATAACCTGAACCTGCAAGCAAACTGGTGGGGGGTTAGTACTTTCATCCTTGCTACACTGATCAAGACCCACTCGTACCCAAACCAAACACTAAGTATATTTAGTGAAACATGCATCTTAATTTGGTAATCTTTCTATTTAGCCATAGAATCAGTTTCATGGCAATATTCAATACATAGCAACTTATAATAAATGTGTCAAATATCGTGTCCCTGTGGCAGATACAGTTAGACATAATATGAACATAAACATAGTGATCGTGCTCATCTCCGTCCCATTTTGCCTAGCCTAAAATGGTTAGAACTGTACATAACTAATCATACAATTCACGCAACCAACCAACCAAACTTATACATATGCATAAGGGTGGCAAGCCCTGCGCTTGCACCCAACTCTAATCTCAGTCCACCGGCCCTATCTATATGAAGGTCACGATGTTTCGCACCATAATGGACTTGGCATCCTTATGTGTATGCCTATGATCGCTCCAGTACGGGTTGCTAGCCCAGTATATGAAGGATCCCAAACTGACTGATATTATAGCTTATCACATCACTGGCCGGTCGTAATCTATCCTAATGATGTGCACCAAAAATACCATACATAATTTACTCCTAGGCCGAACGGTCCCGGTGCCCCGGTCGTAACCGTTCGAGGGAAGCCGCACCCGTGCACGGGCCATCCGAGTCCATTGACCATGCAATACGCGCCATAGAAAATAAGTTATTCATTCCAACCAATCTCACGTTCCATAAACATAATCCGTTCCGTAAATATATTCATGTTCCGTAAACATATTCACGTTCCATAAACATATTCCGTTATCTCTATCTCAAGTTCCCTCGGCATTATGCCCCAACACATCCGTATTGATGTACGACGCTCTACGGCTTAGACTTCTCGTACTCATACTCAACGCGTTCCATTCATAAGTTATTTATATAATAATAGTTCCATAGATACTTAGTCATTTCGTAGCTTCCGTACACGAGGGCACGCCTAATGCCATAATCAATGTTCTAGGCCTAGTGTTCAATATTCTCGAAGTCGTGCACGTGATGCACATCTCAATATTGTCCTGTCAATGTTCTACCATCACCGCCCTACCGCGACCCGTACACTTGATGCACGTCGCTTCAATTGTTCAATGTTCAATGTTCTATCTTAATGTTCGACACATACTAAGACATTTAACCGTTCGAGCCACGCACTCTAACTTGACAGCAACTTACGCATACAGGGATATATTTTATTAGACGTGAATGAATAGAGAGGGAGAGTCAAGAACCCGCCCACCTTAAGCCGATATGCCTTGTCATTTCGCCGAACTGATGCGGCTCAATTTCATAACTTGGTTGTACAGCTAACTCTTCTGACTTAGCTATTCCGTTGAACTATTCGACAGATTTGGCCTATCGCGCCCATGCGACAATCTGTTGCAAGGCGACAATTTGGTTTTGTGGACATCCTTCGAATAAGGCAAAAATGTCGACCCTTTACAATCCAGCGTAAAAGCATAGCCTGCACACCAGATCAACCAAAATCAATACCTTGCTCAAACCGAACTTATGCTTTTTATCTATTCGCATCGATACTTCATCGGGTCAATACAACTCTTCGAGTCAACTACTAATCGTAATGCACAGTGCGAAGCGGGGCATTACAGATAGATAGCGTCGACCATATATGAGGTACTCACCAGATGAGTATATGATACTGACTGACGTGGGAGAGCCCAAAAGTTTTGTAGAGGCTATGGAAGACTAACATTGGCAAGAGTGGATGAAGGCTATGTAGGAGAAGATGAGTTCCTTATGTTGTCCCATTGGTCATGGTCGAACTTGATTTTAATAATTGATCAAACTCTATCTCGATATAAGGGCTACATGGATTATTTGGACTCTTGGACAACTGCCAAAGAAGTGCTACCTATCTGTTCAAGACCAAAGCCGATTTTGTCATATGAGTCTGTATTTCTATATGCAATATAATTTTTATATTTCTTGAGTCTAGGAATACTTTATACACCGAGTCGTAGAGGCAACTAGGCTACCCCAAAAATGTTTTCAAAATATCCTATATTTTAAAAAATAGCCCATTTTATAAAACCTCCTAACTTCTTCAACTTTTTCTAAAAGCCAAAAACTATTTTAAAAAATGGCCAAAAATTCAAAAATACACAGAGGAGAAATCGGGCAGAATTCGCCTAGTGTACGTTTAATTTTTTAACTTGGTCTTCCTATAGTTACGGATGTAACGACTATTTGCCGAGATTCTCTCATAGAACTCAGTCCGAATTCTGCCCGAATTCTGTCAGAATTCTGACTTTGGAAAACTATAAATAGAGAAGGATTTCAATCATTTCAAATCACTCATTCACTTTCTCATCTCTTCTCTCTAAGCTTAAACATCTTCCAAAGTATTCTAAAGCTTTCATTTTCAAATCCCAAGCCAGTTACAATCCTCTAGTCGATTTGCCAGTGCGGTACAGTCTAGAAGCTTCAGAGTGATTGTAATCAGAGGCTTGATTGAAGAAAGACACTTCACAATTGAAGTTGGTCGAGTACTTCGTATCAAAGCTTATGTTGTGAAGTTATAAGAACTTCGTATGAAAACTTACGATATTTTCCAATAGTAGATTCAACTGGAAGCTAGAATTCTTTTGACTGGAAAAGTCCTCCCAAGAGGAAAACCAGTATACATCGTCGTCTTTGCATTTGATTTCTGATCTCTGCCTTTACATTTATTTACTTGTGATATATACATTCTCTGTGATCTTGTTGCTAAACTTTTTAATTAGCTATATTTTGCTGCCTACTCTATTTACCCCCCTCTAGACTGTTGCGCTTTACGATTGGTTCCTACAATTGGTATCAGAGCGTGTTATAGAGGGAAAGCAAGGTAGCATTACAATTATATTCTTAATATTTTAGCTGTTACATAGATCACAATATAACACATGGCAACTGTGAAGTTCACAAGTGAAGGCCAAGCCACAAATAGACCTCCACTGTTTGACGGTATAAATTACACATATTGGAAAACACGGATGAGTTTCTTCTTGAAATTTTTAGATTTTGACTTATGGTCAATTGTTATTGATGGCTATAAAAAGCCTCCTCATATTCTTATTGAAGATATATTGGTTGAAAAACCCCATGATAAGTATACTGAGGATGAAAAGAAAAAAGCCAGTCTTGATGCATGTGCTATTAATGCTTTATTTTGTGCTTTAGACATGACTGAATTTAACATGATGTCTACGTGAACAACATCAAATGAAGTGTGGAAACTTCTCGAAGTAACCTACGAAGGAACGACGCAAGTCAAGGAGTTAAATATCAACAGACTTAGGAGTATGAGACATTCAAGATGAAGCCAAACGAATCTGTCACTCAGATGTTTACAAGATTCCTGGATATTATAAATCCTCTGTCATCATTAGGTAAAGAGTACAGTAACCATAAGAAGATTCACAAACTTCTACGAGCTCTCACGAAGAATTTGATTCCAAAGGCTACAACAATCATTGAAGGGAACAACCTCTCAACAATGTCTCTTGAAACACTCATGGGTAAGCTACTCACTCACGAGTCGGAACTTCAAGACTTTGAAGATATTGTACCAAAGGAGAAGTCAGAGAAGTCGATCGCTTTCAAGGCTCAACATAGAAGAACTGTCGAATATAATTCCGACGACAGTGACTCTGACTCTGAAGATCAAGCTCTCATGGTAAGAAAGTTTAAGAAATTCATGAGATTCAATAGAAGAACAAAGGACTACAACAGCGACAACAACATCAACAACAACGAAGAAGATCCTATTTGCTATAGCTGTAAGAAGAAAGGACATATGAAGAAGGAATGTCCAACAACATCATCATCAACCAAGAAAAGCAACAAATACGACAAGGGCTACCTGAAGAAATCTATATCCAGAAGGTATGCCAATACAAGCATATGGCATGAAAGTGAAGCCAGCGACTCAAAAGATGAACAATCAGTATGACGCTACAAATGTGTGCTTGATGGCTTACGATCAGGTAGCCACTAACCCCCTATTTGATACTTATGATGATTTTACCTTTGAGCAATTAGGTGAAGCCTTTACTGACCTCTTAGGGGATTACAGAAGAATGCGTAGTAAATACCAAAACTCTAAGAAGGTACTCAAAGAGTATAAAGGTGAATTAGGAAGACTTATCGACCTACTAGCTGAGGTTAGAAGTAGTGATAATTCTAGTGAGGTAGGTGAGCTTTCTTCTGTTAAACTATTATTACTCGAGACCACAAGACTATTCGAAGAGAAAGACAAGACCATCACCCAATTAAAGGAAGACTTACTCAAAGAGAAGAAGAGTCTTCAACAAGCACTTATCAGGAATGATACATCAGTTATCAGGAATGATATACTTACTGCTGATTATACTGCATTGTATGACACTTCCAAAAAGTTAGAAATTAGGTTAAGAAAACAACCTGAAGTTGCTGCTTCCTATCCTAACACGTGTCACTTACCGAAACATCGGAACACTGTCAAACCCAACACTGTCAGACCAAACCAAACCAAACCATTTCCCAAGAAGACTAATAGGCATGCATTCTTTTATACTAGAAAACCAAGACCTACAATCATACACAACACACTGCATTCAACACTCAACATGCTAGATGTCACTATTGTAGCACCATTGGTCATATCTCTTCTGCATGTAGAGTTAGAAAGCTTATTGATTTAAAGATTTGTGCATGGATACCAAAAACTAACATTCCAGGACCCTACAAGAAATGGGTACCAAAGTTTTCATCTGCAAATTCTTTGTAGGTGAAACATCCTTTACATGCTAGAAGCAAATGGATCTTCGACAGCGGTTGCTCATGGCATATAACCGGTGACACTTCATTATTTGCAACACTGTCGAAGAAGAAAGAAGGATACGTTTCCTTCGGTAATAATCTTAAAGGGTACATAATTGGTATCGGCAATATTGGTAAGGCTCCCTACTATGTGATTAAAGATGTCTGTCTAGTTACCGAGTTAAAACATAATCTACTCAACATAGGCTATTTAGCTGACCATGGTCATGGTATTAACTTCGTCAAAGACAAATATACTATAGTTGATAGCTCAACTGGTAGTACTATCTTTGAAGGGATCAGGGAAGACTATATATTTTTCTATTTGTTAGAAGTTGCTAACAAAGCAGGTAGATGCTTAATGGCCAAGAGTGATGAGAGTCAACTATGGCATATGAGACTCGGTTATGCAAATATGGACACAATTTCAAGGTTATCCACAAAGAAGCTGGTACGAGGCTTACCGGACGTTTCCTTCAAGAAGGATACGGTATGTAGTGAATGTGAAAAAACAAAGCTACCCGATCCGCATTTAAGTCTAAGAACGCTGTAAGTACCACTAGACCTCTACAATTACTGCATATGGATTTATTTGGACCTAGTAGAATTGCTAGCCTAGGTGGTAAGTTATATACTTTTATAATAGTAGATGATTTCTCTAGATACATGTAGGTATATTTTCTTGCACGCAAGAACGATGCATTGTCAGAATTCATCACCTTTTGCAAGAAAGTCCAAAATGAGAAAGGTTTCATGATTACTCGTATTCGAAGCGATCATGGCAGCAAATTTAAGAATGCAGAGTTCAAGCAATTTTGTGACACACACGGTTATCTGTATGAGTTCTCTTGCCCGATGACTCTGCAACAAAATAGAGTTGCAGAACGTAAGAACAGGACTTTATCCGAAATGGCTAGAGTAATGTTAAACCAGTTTAGTCTACCAAAATACTTTTGGGCTGAAGCTGTCAATACAATTTGCTATGTTCTAAATAGGGTTCTAATTCGACCTATATCGAAGAAGACTCCCTATGAACAATGGTTTGATATAACACCCACTGTTTCATATTTTAAAATATTTGGTTGTAAATGCTTTATTCTTAATACTAAAGACAATTTGAGAAAGTTTGACGAAAAGGCCGATGAAGGTATCTTTTTAGGTTATGCGACAAAGAGCAAAGGGTACATAGTCTTCAACAAGAGAACCATAATCATCGAAGATTACATTTGTCGAACTAAATCAATATCCAGTCGATGATAATGATGAAGACATAAGTACACCAAGTACAACACCTGCAGAACCTTCATACAAAGCACCAGTTGATCTTCCAGGCAAATTACGTACAGAACCAGAAGCTGGAACCAGCAATCCTGAGCATGTGCCAAAAGAAATGAGATTTTTGGCAGACAATCCCAAGGACTCGGTAATAGATGAGATTACCAGTGGTGTAAGTACTCGTTCCTCCAGTAAAGATATAGCTTCCTGTGTTGCATTTATTTCACAGCTTGAACCCAAAACTATTGAAGAAGCATATAGCGATACTTTTTGGTTAGATGCTATGCATGAGGAATTGAACCAATTTGAACGGAATCAAGTTTGGAAACTTGTTCCCAAGCCTATTGATCATTCGGTCATTTGCACCCGCTGGGTATTCTGAAATAAACTGAATGAGAATGGTTTAGCGACTCGTAATAAGGCTCGACTCGTAGCTCAAGGATACAATTAAGAAGAAGGTATCGACTACGATAAAATCTATGCCCCAGTTGCGAGATTAGAATCCATTCACATGCTATGTGCATTTGCATATTTTCATAACTTTAAATTATTTTAAATAGATATCAAGAGTGCATTTTTGAACGGTTTTATAAAAGAAGAAGTTTATGTAGCTCAACCTCTAGGTTTTACTGATTTCAAAAGTCCTGATTATGTTTTCAAGTTGAATAAAGCCTTATACGGTTTGAAACAAGCCTCTCGTGCTTGGTATGATCGTCTAAGCTCTTTTCTACTTGACAATATTTTTTACAAAAGGCAAGGTTGATACTACACTGTTTAAAAAATCTTTTTAATGGAAATCTTCTTCTAATTCAAATTTATATAGATGATATTATTTTTGGATCTACTGATGAATCTCTATGTCAAGAATTTTCAAAGTGTATGCATAATGAGTTTGAGATGAGCATGATGGGAGAACTAAAATTTTTCTTCGGACTGCAAATCAAACAAACCAACAATGGGAATTCATTAATCAAGCCAAGTACATAAAAGATCTATTAAAGAAGTTCGATCTAGAAGCAGTCTAACCACTTGGCACTCCAATAGCAACTTCGACTAAGCTTGATATTAATAAACAAGGTAAACCGGTCGACACACGTAAGTATCGAGGTATGATTGATAGTTTGCTTTATTTAACTGTTAGTCATCCGGATATAATGTTTAGCATTTGCTTGTGTACACATTTTCAAGCTAACCCTAAGAAATCATATTTGTGCGCTGTTAAGTATATCTTTCGATACCTTAAAGGCACTTCTTTTGTCGGCTTATGGTATCCCAAAATCATGTCGTTTGACCTAACCGGTTACTCGGATGCTGATTTTGCTGGGTGCAAAGTGGATAAAAAAAGTACCAGCAGCATATGTCATTTCCTAGGCAAGGCTCTAGTCTCTTGGTTTAGTAAGAAACAAAATTCTGTCACATTATCAACGATTGAGGCTGAATATATCGCCGTAGGACGTTGTTGTGCACAAATTTTGTAGATGAAGCAAACCCTAGAAGACTTTGGTTTACTATACACACATACCCATTTTTTGTGACAATACTAGTACTATTAATTTGACTAAGAATCCAGTATGTCACTCTCGCACTAAGCATATTAAGATTCAATATCATTTTCTTAGAGATCATCAACAAAATGGAGATATAAACCTTGTATATGTAGACACTGAGAATCAACTAGCTGATATCTTTACAAAACTATTAGCGAAAGATCGTTTCAATTATTTACGTCGAGAATTAGGAATTTTAGATATCAATAATATTAATTAATTTTATTTTATCGATTATCTTTCAATACGCAAAAACTGTTTTTGAGACAAGTCTACAAAGGGTCTCTCTGTCACCACGACTACGGTCGAAGCGAAACGGTATTTAATTGTTCTCTAGTAAACTTCCGTTAGCTGGAACAGTACCCCTATAGCTAATCTGAGACAGTAGCTGTGTAACAAAATTTAATTTATAAAATAATATTAATTATATTAATTAAAAATTTAAATAACTAAACTTGTAATTAAATAATTGAAAAGAGTTGATGCAAAGAAAGTGGCCTGAAAATTTTTTGTTTGAAAATTACATCCACATAACCCTAGGCAAACTCGGCCAAAATTTGGCCCGAGTTCGGCCATAGTTCGGTTAGTGGTGTATATTTTTTAAGTCAGAACTCGAGGCCCCCTTCTTTTCATCTTCTCCAAAACTCCTCTATCACAGCAGCTGCCGCCCGAGAGCCCCTTCAAACCCTAGTTTTTCTCCAAGCTTTTGCTCCCAATCTACTTAGAGATTCCTACCAAACTTTGGATTCGTGCGGAGATTCTCGGCCTCTTCCACATACTCCAATCATGGAAGGTATAAACTCCTCATTTCCTCTCTTTCAATTCATTAGATTTTCATCCTTTTTTGGACACAATGCCTATGCATTTCAATCCCTCTAAAAGAAAGAAGGCCCAAGCAAGTGAAGAGGCTTCGTCTTCAAATCCTCAAGAGGATTCACTCTTTTCTCCGGTCTAATCGGTCGACGGTGCGTATAATGAGTTCTACTTTGAAACTCATGATCAATCTTTACTTCGGTACGCAGATTTTGTGATGCGTAACATATGTACCGGAGCCCCGATTAAATGGACTGTATTTCCTGAACATTATCCATTGTTTGAGGCATTAGGGTTACACAGACTTGTCATCAAAAAAATTCCCTGTTGCCACTAATGCCATTAGACTATTTTATTGCAACTTTATATTGGACATTTTGATGTGAGAACTCGTGTCGGCGGAATCAATATCGAGTTCAATGATGTCCTTTTAGCAGAAATCTTTGGTGTTCCTAACGAAGGTGTCCCGCTTAATGATATCACTGAGTTTGATTTTTCCCGCTGGCACTACTCTAAGCAGTTTCAAGAATAAACTTTGTTCTCATGTCCGTGTTCATTCTGGTAAGTTCAAGGCTTCTAACTTGAACTTATTCAACTATTAGTTACACTGCATCATCTAATCCACTATTTTATCCAAATCCACTTCAAAAGATGATGTAACCACACTTGAACTATCTGTCCTTTATCACATTCGTAAAGGGATTCTGAATTCTGTTCCCAAGACTATCATTCAGATGATGGGTCATTGTCGTGGAAGGGATTGCAACCTCTCTTATGCGATAATTATCCCTCTTATCTTCCAGCGTTTTGATATTGACTTATCCACTTGTGCTCTTGAGTCTGAGCCCAAATATCTTCAGCTGTCACGTCGCAGCACAGCCGCTCCTTCTGTTCCTCCTACTGTTCCTACTCTACCTTCTCAGGATTACCCTATGTCATTTGAGGGTGTCCATCAGCATCTCTCGGATCTACGAATGTTTATCACTGACACATCCAAGGAACGTGAGTTCCATGATTTGAGTCAGTTTCAGGCTCTTGACAACTCTTTTGTCGACCTTCATTTCGCTCAGACTGGACATTCTGCAAGTTCTTTTCCTAGAGATCCAGTTGTTTAGGGATACCACTATGAGGATGAGGCGGTGCATACTTTCTTTCAGTCCGGTAACGCATATGATTGGTACAGTGGTTCTGGTGCTACTCCACACCCTTCTGGAGCTGGCACTTCTGAAGCTGGTCCATCCGGACATGGTGGTACTGCTGGCACTACTGATGATGATGACTCAGAGGATATGTTATCTATACGTGATGTATTTTGTCTAGATGTTATTTAGTGAGACTTTATCATGTCTATGTTTACTTGAAAATGCTCCGATATTCCAAGATATCATTTAGTACTTTTATCTTTTTATTTGCACTGAGACTGTGTTAGCTGAGTTGATGTACTTTGAACATCTTTATGATTTTCTTAGCATGTTTTTATTTTTCAGCTTAGTATTATTCCTTATTTTATGTTATAGCACTATTTTTTTTATGCGTCAACATATAAATTGCCTGTAAAATATTTATTTATCCATATTTTTTTGGATTTCTTCAACGCTTGTTCCTTATGCATGAATTGCGGGAGAGCTTCTCTCTTTACAATTATTTTGCTAAGTGACAACGGGGGAGAAATATGATCTAACATCTTTTGGAGAATACATGAATTGTTTTTTCAGGACATAGTATAGTACAATACTTTGATTGTTTTCAAATCTAAAAGATCAAGATGTTATATCGGTCAAGGTTTGTCAATTATCAAAATAGGAGAGATTGTTGGCCCATTGGTCATGGTCAAACCTGATTTTAATAATTGCTCAAACTTTGTCTCGATATAAGGCCTACTTAGATTATTTGGACTCTTGGACAACTACCAAAGAATTGCTACTTATCTGTTCAAGACCGAAGCCGATTTTGTCATATGAGTCTGTACTTCTATATGCAATATAATTTTCATATTTATTGAGTCTAGGAATACTTTGTACACCGAGTCATACTGGCAAATAGACTACTCCAAAAACATTTTCAAAATATCCTATGTTTTGAAAAATAGCCCATTTTACAAAAGCTCCTAACTGCTTAAACTTTTTTTAAAAGCCAAAAACTGAAAACTATTTTCAAAAATGGCAAAAGATTCAAAAATACACAAAGGAGAATTCGGCCAGAATTTGTCTAATGTACATTTGATTTTTGAACTTGGTCTTCCTGAAGTTACGGATGCAACGACTATTTGCCAAGATTCTCTCATAGAACTCTGCCCGAATTCTGTCCGAATTCTGACTTTGGAAAACCTATAAATAGAGAAGGATTTCAATCATTTCAACTCACTCATTCACTTTCTCATCTCTTCTCTCTAAGCTTAAACGTCTTCCAAAGTGTTCTAAAGCTTTCATTTTCAAATCCCAAGCCGGTTACAATCCTCTAGTCGATTTGCCAGTGCGGTACGGTCTAGAAGCTTCAGAGTGATTGTAATCAGAGGCTTGATTGAAGAAAGATACTTCACAATTGAAGTTGGTCGAGTACTTCGTATCAAAGCTCATGTTGTAGAAGTTGCAAGGACTTCGTATGAAAACTTGCAGTATTTTCCAATAGTGGATTCAACTGGAAGCTAGAGTTCTTTCGACTGGAATAGTCCTCACAAGAGAGAAACCAGTATACATCGCCACCTTTGCGTTTGCTTTCTGATCTCTTCCTTTACATTTATTTACTTATGATAATACATTCTCTGTGATCTTGTTGCTAAACTTTTTAATTAGCTATATTCTGTTGCCTACTCTATTTACTCCCCTATAGAGTATTGCGCTTTACGATTCGTTCTTACACCTTATAGGCCAACTCTACTTATGATCTGGTGTGGTTGCCAAAGGACAAGAAGGCTTTGAAAAATCGATAGGTTTTTTGAGTGAAGCAGATAGATGATGCTACTCACCCTAGATACAAAGCGAGGCTGGTAGTCAAAAGGCTATGGTCAGCGGAAAGACGAACATTATGATGAGATCTTTTTGTTAGTCATCAAACAGTCGTCTATTCGGGTGGTGCTAGCATTGACAGCCAGTTTCGACTTAGAGGTCGAGCATATAGACGTAAAGACGATATTCCTTCACGGTGATATTGATGAGGAGTTGTATATAGAGCAGCCAGATGGATTCTATTAGAAGGGAAAGTCACACTTGGTCTGTCGGTTGAGGAAGAGCTTGTACGATCTGAAGCAGGTTCCGAGGCATTGGTACTGGAAGTTTGAGTTATTTATGGGGAAGCACGCGGACGATGTCGGACCACTGCATATTTGTGGATGATTTTATTATTTTACTGCTCTATGTTGATCATAGCTACTAGTGGGTCAGAATGCCACTATGATAGCGGAGTTGAAGCACCAACTAGGCGCGGCCTTCTCTATGAAAGATTTGGGTGTAGTGAAGACTATTCTTTGGATGGAGATCAGCCGAAAGAGAGTCCAAGTTACTACACTTGTCCCAAAAGAAGTACATTCACCGGGTGCTTCAGTGTTTCGGATGGACGGGTCGAAAAAAGTGAGTAACCCCTTTGTAGCTCACTTTAAGTTCACAGAAGAGCAGTGTCCATCTACCGAGGATGAGAAGAAAGATATGGAGAAGGATCCATATGCTTCAGCTGTGAGAAGTCTCATGTATGTTATGGTATATACGAGGCCAGACATCGCTCACGCAGTTGGCACAGTTAGCAGGTATCTTTCCAATCTTGAAAGGATACATTTGAATGTAGTCAAGTGAATTCTACATTACCTTTAGGGCACTGCCGATTAGAGACTTTCCTTTGGTGGTGGCGAGCCGAAGCTGGTCGGGTATACTGATGCTGATATGATTGGAGATGTAGGCACGAGGCACTCAACTTCGGGCTATGTAATGATGTTCGCTGGTGGAGCGATATTGTAGCAATCACGGTTGTAGAAATGTGTTGCCTTGTCAACGATAGAGGTAGTGTATATTGCGATGACAGAGGCTTGCAAGGAGTTGTTGTGGATGAAGAAGATGTTGCAGAAAGTAGGGCTAAAGCAAGAGCAGTATACTTTGCTTTGCGATAGCCAGAGTGCCATTAACCTTGTAAAGAATCAGACATTCATAGTTGATCCAAGTACATTGAGACTCGGTATTATTGGATACGAGATATGGTTGAGAAGAAGGATGCGACGCTTGAGAAGATTCATACAAATAACAATGGAGCAGGCATGTTCACAAAGTTTCTTGTAAGGGAAAAGTTCGAGTACTACAGGAGGATCATCGGGATGACGACCCCTCCATATAGTTGTGAAGGAGGAGATTTGTTGAAGTGGATGGGGTTCCTATATGTCATGCCTGACCTGATGAATCGTTTATCCTCGTATCGATTCAGCCTAATCATTCATCTTCGCTGGGACGTGATGCCGTACGAGTCTGGAGTTGCACTCGTACAAGGCAAGATGACAGGTTCTCAAAATGGTTATCTTTGATTCAACGTTTAGCAAAGGAAGAAACAGAGTATTCAAAACAATTGTCTTTATTAAATAAGCAGCAAAATTACAAAGGTTTTCAATAGCCCAAATGAATCATACCAGATTGGCTTACAACACTCAAGTTCTCTTTTGCCCACAAAAGATTTCATCGTTCCATACATCATGTCTTCTATATCTTGGCCGCATCATCCGGTTGCAAGTCCGAGCGTCAATAGTGTCGCACACTTCAAATTGCTAGGGCATTCCATGTCTCAGCGCGTTCAAGTGAAGTTCCACCGTGAGCAATCCATTCCCTGCATTCTGTAAGCAATCTGGTGGGGATCAGCACTAATCCTTTCACGTACTGATATTGACCCACTTTACTAAACCGACATTAAGTGGATATATGAATCATGCAGTTTAAGTTGTTATCTTTCTATATTGGCCTTAAGAACTATTTTATGGCATATTCGAAAGCAGTAAAGCATGTATTTCATGGCAAGCATGTTATTATTTATTTATGTAAGCATACAGGCAACCAATATCAATCTCATGTTGTTTTGTGGCGACTTCTTTTTAACATCGACGCACTCATCCTTAGACGGACGCAAGGTGAATAACCTACCATCCATGCTTGTCATGTTATAAGTGATCGTTGTCTAGGATCTCTGTGTGCCTGCACCATTCAGCCCACTGGCCCCTATCTATATGATGATCACTGACAATCACTGTATCAGAATAGACTTATATTTCACGGTGGCATTGTGACGCTACCCATTCAGCCTAGGTTATGATCCTTACTGAAGGTCCCGTAATACTCATGCTCCCTTGGCTACGATAATTCCTGTCATGACCCGCACCCTAGAGTAAGGGCACGAGACGTGGGTACGTCCAGCCTACACCGCAGTATCGGCGGTAGAACCCTGTCCTAGGTCACAACATCTAACAATATAATGCTAACAGTTTATACTCCCCGAATGGGGGTGACATAGCAGAATGTAAACTCAATCACAACTAAGGAAGAAGAAGCACGATATGATATAGAACTCAAAGAAATACAGATGATCAGAAGAGTCTAAGATAACATCACAGCAAACATCCAGAAATACAAGGTCTCAACTACAGAGTATGAAAGAATATATATAACCCAGATCTCAAAAACAGAAATAAAGTCTAACTAAAACTAGTCTCAAGACAACATAAGTAAGATAAAGCCTAACTAAGCTAGTCTAGGCAGTAGGGGTAAAGTCATCAGCTAGAGCTGGGTCCTCTTGAGAGTCCAGCTCACAAGTGTCGTCTAGGGCTGCCCCGTAGAAGGTATCCACACATGCCTCCTCCTCGTCCTCTGTAATATTTTCAACAGGTCCAGTCAGGACAGGAGCGAGCACAATACATCTCAACAGATCATAGCAGGTTAGAAAATATAATCATGCGTTAAAGTAAGATACATGAACTGAAAGAAATACAGTATGTAAACAGAGAGAGAGAGAGAGAGAGAGAGCTGTAATAGAAATATCTACTATAAGTAGAGAACTAACAGTGGCTAGTGAGTCAGAGTACAATATAGACATACAAATGGCATAGGATGATTCTGATGCTACACTATGGAATGATTCTGATGCTACACTACTTGGATATTATTCACATGTCTACTTCTACTCCCCCGTACCCCCAATCAATACACAAGGATCCAGCCAGGTTATGTTATGATTCATGTAACGGCCCCCGAAGGGTAGTACATGATAGTCCCATAAATGGGAATTCTAGGAAGCCTAATAAATAGAGGGATTCAAGGAAGACTCTGTGATCATGAGAGTACATGTCACAAGTGATTCAATGAACCATGAAGCATAGTGATACACCACGTAAGTTAAACACACAGAACATGTAGTATCTGATGCTCCCTGAAGGGATAACATCTCAAGAAGGGATCCATATAGTACTAATCCGTGTGACCAACGTGATAGTATCAAGTAAAGTAATTTAAAGCAGGAAAATAATTCTAAGCAGGATATAAAATGATCAGAGAATGTACTCGCCTGGTATCTGAGTGTCCGGATGAAATGTACTGTCCGAGGAGAGGTGTCTGGCTCCTAATCAGAACAGCACAAGTCACAACAAGTCTAAAATGATAACAAGATGCAATTTAATGCATTCTACATGAATTTAGGCCAATCTAGACCAAAGTCAACACTTGGTCAACTCTGGTCAACCCTAGAAGTCAAACTAGGTCAACTATGGTCAAACTAGGTCTAACAAGTCTAAATTAGGTCAATGTAGCCTATACTAGTCTATCATGACTACCCAAGGCTATACAAGTCTATACTAGTCTATACTAGTCTACATTAGTCTATACTAGGTAGTACACACCACTTCAAGGCTGTCCAAGTCTAAATCAAGCCAACACACATATTTATACACATATAATATATATACATTCATGTGTATATAGAGAGAGGGAAGGCAATGTGTGTGTGTCTATACAAGTGAGTGTTAGAGTGTATAGGAAAACAGTGAATGGAAACTGGAAATCAGTGAACATGTGTGTGTGTAGGTAGGATGTGTGTTAGAGTGTACAGTAATAGAAATGTAAAATAGTGTGTGTGGATGACTGATATGGTGTGAGGGACTGAGGAAAACCTGGAATTCAATGTGTGTTTGTGTTTAGAGTGTACAGTCAGTTTTTGGACAGAGGAAGGGATTAGTGTTCAGTCACAGGAAAGGAAAGAAAACTAATTCATTCATTTTCAGCACAGTTTTCAGTTCAATACATTCAAGTCCCCAAATCAAACCCAATACTCAATAAAAATTATCCAAAATTCACACACAAGTAGATTCCACATAGGAGAACAACATTAGGGTATAAAACCAATATTTAACAGCATTGAAATAGGTAAAATAGACTGCCTAAATTCGATTATTAAAACTGGAAAAACTGAGAAATACTGAAACATATAACTTGGTATCATAAATTGGGTAAATGGAAATTAGCCTTCGAAAACAAGTTAACATCATGGTTTATTGGTTGGTAAATAAAAACACACTTGTGCACATGTCTTAGGAAGTGTCTCGTGTCACCACAACGTGACACGACGTGTCCAATACGAATAAACCCAAATCAATACAACTGGACACTACACAGCAGTGCAGCCTCGTGCGTGTGTGCACGCATGTCGTACACACGACACAGGCCAAACCAGGCCTCGTGTTCACAACCCTAGGTTCGCCTAGGATTGGTCTTCGTGTCCCACACCCTGTATCGTATCTAAACCGTGTCCTCATGTGACACGAAGGTAGTGTCAGCAGCCCCGTGGCCGTCTGTGCACGACAGTGTCCAATCCGTACGGGAAAGATTTCACACAACCCACTAAATAAAATCCCATAAAAATTTGTACACTTAATGTCAGTCACCTAGTGATTGTTCAGACAAAACATTGTGTCCAGTCGTGTCGTGTTGTGTCCGGTACAGCCCCCGAGTAGCAGGGGAGCTGTACAGTGCAGAACACGTAGGTTTCGTGTCCTATTACGTGTCCGACACACACAAAAACATGCTCAGTCAAGTGGAATCCCACAAACAAGACCTAGATCTAAATTCCTATTCAAAAACAATCCAAAAATCAAATCGAAATGCCCTTTGGGGCATTTCAGCAAACATATACAAGTAGGGACTAATACGTGTCCATTTAGGACACGAAATGGACACGAAACCTAGGTTTAGCTATACCTACAATTAGGGTAGACCTAGGGCTTTCTAAATATGCAAAGAAATTGGAATTTTAATGGTGTTTAGATAGTTTTACCTATTGGTGTCCAAATACAAGAAAAGCTTCAATAGGGGGTGTTCCTCTTGATGGCCAAACTCTTCCAAATTATCCACAAACTGAGATTTCCCAACACAAACAACAAGTATACCTAAATTAGAACCTATTGCAATTTGTTTGAGGGAAAAAGGAAATAAAATGGATTTTTTATGAATTAATGAAGTTGGGAAAATACCTCTTCTTTAAACTTGTGTTCTTTCTTAAAAGAGGCTAGCCCTAAATGGAGGAGACTACTTATAGGGGGAAATACCAATGCTTGGCCGGCCAACTAAGTTAGGGTTAGTGTTTGGAAATAGCTAATGGGCTTTGGGCTTAGTTAAAAATCAATGGTTCAAAACCATAAGTCATGACTTATGACTTATCTATTCTATGGTTAACTTGAGTGTAATTACTAACCATGGGTTAACTCTAGTCTAACTAGGGTTACATGACCTAACCAAGTCCAACACAACTAGGGTTAGCTTCTAGGTTAGTCTACCAAGGTCAATGCTAGTCAAAGTCAACCTAGTCAACCATCATTCAAATAATTCCAAAATAAATCCTAAAAATTCCTATAAATTCAAATAAATTATAATAAATTCAAATAGCCTTAAAAATGACAAAGATACCCTCAAACTAGAAATGTGGTAGTGACAAATCTATCCTCCTTAAAAGAATTTCGTCCTCGAAATTGGAAGGCGAAATGCAACTGATGAGAAGGATAGAAAGTATACCTCACGGTCCAAAAAGATATGGGTACTGCTCGCGCATCTCATCCTCCCGCTCCCAGGTAGACTCTCCTAGAGAATGATGCCTCTATGCGACGCGTACCAAGGGTATCACCTGGTTCCTCAGAACCTTCTCCCGTCGATCCAGTATCTCCACTGGCTGCTCTGGATAGCTGAGAGAAGGTCCAACCTCAATCTCCGAATGATCGAGCACATGGCTAGGATTAGCCACGTACCATCTCAACTGTGATACATAGAATACGTTGTGGACCCCCACTAGTACAGGTGGCAAGTCTAGCCTGTATGCCACGTCACCGACTCTCCTGCTGATAACGAAAGGGCCGATGAAGCACGGGCTAAGCTTCCCACCTCCACCAAAACGTGTCGTACCACGGGTCGAAGATATCCTCAAGAAAACCTGGTCTCCAACCTAATCACAAGCAAGGTCTCAATTTAATTATGATAAACAAACATGATCAATAAAACACAAACAAACAAACCTAAATCTAATCCTACTCTAATCTGTACCTCAAACTCCAACGGCCTTCGATGGCTATCGGCCCAGTGCCGATGTCTGTCCTACGCCATGCGAAGTCTGTCCCTGATGAGCTTCACCTTCTCGGCTGCATCAACAACCATCTCTGGTCCCAGTAAAGTTCGCTCACCAACATCGTCCCAAGATAAGGGTGTATGACACCTACGCCCGTACAGAGCCTCGAAAGGTGACATCTCAATGCTAGCCTGGAAACTATTGTTGTAAGCAAACTCTACCAAATGTAGATGATCCTCCCAGGAACCTCCAAAGTCTAGGATGCACGTCCGCAGCATATCCTCAAGTGTCTGAATAGTCCTCTCTGACTGTCCGTCCGTCTGGGGGTGGTATGCAGTACTAAACTTGAGCTGAGTGCCCAAGCTGGTCTGCAGACTCCTCCAGAAATGGAAAGTAAAGCGACCATCCCGATCCGAGATGATGCTGACCGGAACCCCATGAATTCTGACTATGTGCCACATATACATCTCCGCAAACCTTGAATGGCAAGAAGTAGGCCGATTTGGTCAACATGTCAACGATAACCCAAATCGCGTCTTTCCCTCCTGGTGTACGCGGCAATCCAGATACGAAATCTATCGTGATATGCTCCTACTTCCACTAGAGAATGGGCAATGGCTGCAACAATCCACCGGGCCTCTGCCTCTCTGCCTTGACCTGCTGATAGACCAAGCACCTAGCTACGAAGCGAGCTACCTCCCGCTTCATCCCGTACCACCAAACATGCTCCCTCAGATCTCGGTACATCTTGTTGGCACCAGGATGTATAGAGTACTGAGATCTGTGGCCCTTCTGTAAAACCTGCTCCCTGAGATCTCCACTGGGCACACATAACCTGGAACCGTGCCACAAGGCACCCTCCTCTGCAAGAGAAAACTTGCCCTCCACCAATCCTGCTCGAACCTGCTCTCGAAGACACCACAGAGCAACATCCTCAAACTGTGTCGCTTTGATCCTCTCCATCAAGTCCGACTGTATCTGCATGCCCCACATCTGCACCTGTACTCCAGGCACGATCACCTCATCCCAAGGCTCTCCAAGTCTGCAAGCAAGTGCCGATCCATAGTCAAACACATGGCCATCGGATACCTACTCAAGGCATCGGCAACCACGTTGGCCTTCCCTGGGTGATACTGAAGTGATATGTCGAAGTCTTTCATCAACTCTAGCCATCTGCACTGCCTCATGTTTAGCTCCTTCTAAGTGAACACATACTTTAAGCTCTTGTGATCTGTAAAAATCTCCACCCTCTCCCCATACAGATAGTGCTTCCACAACTTCAGAGCAAATATCACTGCTGCCAGCTTCAGGTCATGGGTAGGATAGTTCTTCTCATGGGGACATAACTGCCTGGAAGCATAGGCAATCACTTTCCCGTGCTGCTGTAAGACACAACCCAGCCCCTTTCCTGAAGCGTTACTATAAATAGTGAATCCCCCTGATTCTGAAGACAATGTCAGAATCGGAGCTGTCGTAAGCCGCTTCTTCAACTCATCAAAAGCTGCCTGACACTCCTTTGACCAAACATACTCAGCATCCTTCTGGGTCAACCGAGTCAACGGTTCTGTAACCCGGGAGAAATCTTGCACAAATCTCCTATAATATCCTGCCAGCCCCAAGAAACTACGGATCTCTGCAACTGAAGTCGGCGCTGCCCGTGCCTCAACTGCTACGATCTTCTTGGGGTCAACTGAGATCCCATCTCCAGTCACCACATGCCCCAAAAAGTTAACCTGGTCCAAGAAGAACTCACACTTGGAGAGCTTTCCATAAAGCTGCTCCTTCATGAGAGTCTCCAGCACTATCCTCAAATGCTCCTCGTGCTCCTCCTCAGTCTTGGAATATACCAAGATGTCGTCAATGAACACCACTACAAACTGATCCAGGTACTGGTGGAACACCTTGTTCATTAGGTTCATAAATACTGCTGGTACATTGGTTAGCCCAAACGACATAACCAAAAACTCAAACTGCCCGTACTGCATCCTAAAAGCGGTCTTGGGAATATCCTCTCTCTTCACCTTCACTTGGTGATATCCTGACCACAGATCAATCTTGGAAAATACCCGAGCTCCGCTCAACTGGTCAAATAGATCATCGATCCGCGGTAGTGGGTATCTGTTCTTGATCTTGAGGTTGTTGAGTGCCCTGTAGTCAATACACATCCGTACTGACCCATCCTTCTTTAGCACAAACAATACTGGTGCACCCCATGGCGATGAACTCAAGCGGATGAAGCCCTTATCCTGCAGCTCATCCACATGCTTCTTCAGCTCCACCAACTCACTGTTGTTCACCCGATAGACATACTGAGAGATGGGTTCCGTTCCTGGAACCAAGTCTATCGAGAACTCAATGTCTCTGTCTGGTGGCAATCCAGGCAACTCCTATGGAAAAACATCCATATACTTTGCTATCAAGGGGTGTGGAATCGTCTGCTCCTCAACCGAGACTCCGCAGAAAACTCCGCTGCTCTGTTCCACCTGACGTCTGGAGTACTCGAACTCTGGCTCCCCCGGCACTCTGAAGAGAACTCTACCCCCTCTGCAATCAATACTAGCGTGGTGCCTGCTCAACCAATCCATACCGAGTACTATATCGTAGTTCGGCAATGGCATTATGAGCAGGCTCACCTCCAACTCACGGCCTCCTGTAGAAGCATGGAAAATAATGAAGAAAGATCCATGCGGCCAGGAAACCCCATGCGGCTCAGAAAGCCCATGCGGCTCAGAGATTCATACGGCACAAGAGACTATGCGGCTTAATACGTTCCATGCGGCTCAGAGAGGTGCCATATAGCATACAAACAACTCTTCCCTTACTGCATTAATTGCCTTGACGGCTGACAGCTCTGACAAGACGACAACCCTGACACAAAGATGTAATTATGACTCAGTCATAATGACAGACTCCTAGGGAAATGAAGGAGATCTCTGACATAATCTACTGAGATCCAGAAAATGCCATGCAGCCTAGGCACGTGGACGGTCATATGCGGCTCAAGCAGACACTCCCCCATGCGGCTCAAGAAGGGGTTACCCGTTATGCGGCCACCTACGTCCATGCGGTCCGGATTATCATGTGATTCGAAGGTTCGGGGGCCACTCCCCAATAGCCTTGACACGTGGCCGGGCTTATGCGGCTCAATCCTCATGCGGCTCAGATCCCCTCAGTGGCTCCCAGGACACGTTTCATAAAGCCAATCAATTTCCCAGATTTACTGCAATCAAAGATTGGGTCAAATCCCAATAATCTGGGACACGTGGCAGGAGAATGAATTAAATTTATTCATTCAGATTCGCAGACATCAACAAATCATCATAAGGGAGATTTATTCCAATCAGCATTAATTACTGAGAGGATTTGACACAATCTACATTAATGGTCCAGATTCATTACACTCAAAATTAATGGCCCAGATTGATCAATCAACAGGCCGCCGCCACTTTAAGGGACAATCATTGTAAACCCTAATGATGCCCTCCCACTCTTATAAATAGCAAGGTGCCATTCCCTTGCGAAGACACACAGAGATACGGAGAGACACATATACACAGAGAGAGATACAGAGACAGACGCGCATAGAGAGCCAGAGAGCCTGAAGAGAAAGCATTTCTTCATCAACGCCAAGCAGTCTTCCACAGAGCCAAAAAGCTGCACCAGATCGTCCAAGGAGTAAGGCAGAGCAGCCGTTGCTTTCCCGAGCCTCTATCGTCACCCCACAGAATCTAAAATAAAAAATTATACTTAGATTGCTGTACCTAAGTTTTCGTCCCTAGGCTTTCTTTGTATAAGCGAGTTTGTATTGTGAAGTAAAAGTCCAGTCCTACGATAATTGTTCTGTCCTTTTATATTTTATGTCAAACACGATGGCGACTCTGCTGGGGATAAACTTCTCCACGGCTGAGGAGTTGGTGACGCAATCGGATGCAGCCAAACTTGGCTCCACGCAACAGAAGATGGTCGTCCGCTTCGACCAACAGGCGTTTGAAGAAATGCTCTCTAAAGGAAGTACCGGCCCGATTCAGAAGCGAACCCGCACAAAGAAAGCTCGCTGCGAGTGGAGGCCAAAATCGTTTGCTCCTCCACAAGTTCTGGACGGGATACTCTCTGCTACCCAAGACGGCGAAGGCGACTCTCATACGGCTCCATTTCGAGCCGTAGAACACTCTGCTGTCCCCAAGTCCGGCAGAGGAAAGCATTATGATGCTGGGCTTGCAGGGACAAAGAGCGACTCTATGCGCCCCAAGAAGAAGCCGAGCACTCCTGTGGCCAAATCTGTCAACCACATGCAGGAGGCTCATGCGGGTGAATCTACCAGCCGTGTGAAAAAAGTCTATGCGGCCAGATCATCCAGCCGCATGAAGAAAACTCATGCGGCTGGGACTCCTAGCCGCATGAAAAAAGCCTATACGGCTACGTCTGCCAGCCGCATAAAGATTGTTAAGGACGGCAGCATGATGCCTACCCCGTACGGCTCTGTCTTCGACCGCCTGTCTTATGGTCCTGATCTCTTGTGCTCCCAAGAAGAAATGTCTGACTCTCTTCAGCATCACCTAGACTCTTCCTACTATGTGCCTTTATGCACTAGAGCGAAGAAGTCTAGGGCAGCGCGAGCTTGGCACGCTCGGTCCGCTGATTTGGTCTCTGACCATCCGAACGTCCCGCATACCGTTATGCGGGCCTCAGATGGAAGGTTGTACAGAACCACTCGAGTCCAGCCCCCGACGGAAAAAGGACAGAGATGTTCGCAAAAGTCTTCCAAAATCCAGGGAGCAAACATGGTCAATCTAGACCCATCTGACTTGCGTGAGGCCATCCTCCACAAACGTAAGGAAAGAGAAGACGCATCGGGGTGCAAAGAGTCCTCCCACGGATGCCACTGCACCCAAGTCATCGTCAACTGCTGCTGCAATAACGCGACGGTGCGAGAAGACCGGCAGTCTGTCTTTCAAAGACTGCAACAGCCGTCTTCAGGAGACGAGGCACTTCCCGTCGTATCCTGCAACTCTGCTCAGAAAGTCCCTGCTGATGGAAGAGGGAAGAAGACAAATGTTCCCAGCCCGAAGATTTTAACCACTTCGACTAAAAGACTGTCGTCCAAGCGGGCGCCCACCACCGGAGTTTTCCAAGGTACTCGCTCTAAGACGAAATCTGCTACAGTGGGAGACTCATCGTCCACAACACAGGGGGTTGCTGGGACTGGGGGTAGCACTCCTCTGAACCTCCATAATAATCCGATGTTCCAAGAAGATGAGCCGGGGGAGACAACTCTTCCATCAGATGCAGAAAATCCCGACGTCCCCAAGGACATCCACAACTCCCAAGATGAGGCAAACTCGGAGATTGGGGGTACTGTTCCTTCCGAGTCTGAACCAGAAGAGAACATACCCACATACCCCGATAACTTCTCACTACAGGGATATGATTCGGTGGGCGCTTCGTCCACCGCTCCGTCCATATCTCCTCATGTGAAGACGGTATTCATGACAGACAGCAGCCAAGGTGGTTCCAGCGATCGCCAACGCATCGACACTCTCGAAGCCATATTGCTTGCCTTGGTCAAGTCTGTGGACGAGATCAAAGCGGTCCTTCCAACTCTACAAGGAGGGACGCCTGGCCAAACGAGCACGGGACCTACAGTCAATGCGGACTCAAATTCGGTGGCATCGAACCCGGGCAACGATCCTCCTGAAACAACGACCCCTACCACCGTGGACGAAGCCCGCAAAGCGAGAAGAGAGGTCCAAGAGCTCCGAGCCATGTTTCACGCTCGAAAAAATTCTCAAGACCTCCGAATACGGCAACCATACCCTGCTGCATGGAGGGATGTCCCCTTCCCGCCAAGATATAAGCCGTTCAATATCAATCCGTATGATGGCAAGACCTCAGCAAGTCGGTACATCACTTACTTCGAGGTTACCACCGACCATCTGCCCCATGACGATGCCATTCTTATACGATTATTCATCGGGGCATTGGAAAGGGTCGCCTTCGATTGGTATCGCAACCTGCCAGACAACTGCATCCACTCCTTCGCTGGCTTCAAGCGCATGTTCTTGGAGAGATTCTACGAAGTAGGGCAGGACATCACAATGTCCACCCTTATGGACATCGTCCAAGGGGAGAAAGAGCTGACAAGAAACTATATCGAGCGGTTTTGCCAAACCGCAATGAAGCTGCCATCTGAAAATTCGGATTCCTTCCTGATCAAAATTTGCCAAAAGAGATTGCTCCCAACAATCAGTCTTTGGATGGGCGAAAGTCAATTCAAGGACTGGAAAACATTCATCATCAGTGCCATAAGTGCTGAAGAACGATTGAAGAAGGCTCGCCAATTGGGATTGCACATCTCGGACGGAGAGAACAAGGGCAAGCGTCCTAATACCAACAACGACAATGGGGGTAGCCCCTCCAACAATTGGGACAGCAGGGGTAAGCAGGCTATGGTGGCCGACACAGCACAGAAACCTGAGCCAAAGCTGGCAGACAAACAATGGCCGTAAATCACTTACTCTTTCGAAGACGGTCACGTCAAGCTCATCTTGGACATGCTCATAGAAGGAGACAGAATTCAGCTTCCTCCACCAAGACGGGAACCGCGGCAGGCAGGCATGGAGAACCCAAAGTACTGCCATTACCACCGCTACGTCCACCATGCCACACACGACTGCTACCAACTAAAATGGTACATCCAAAACCTCATCGATTCGAACGCTCTGGCCATCGATTTCGAAGAGGTAACAGTAGCAGCCAATATGGTATCAGTATAATTCGGCAGCTTTTCCCCGATGGAAACTCAAGACGGTGTGGTCTCCATCCCTCTGGCGACAATAGAGATTGCTAATCTTCCACCTTCCCGAGATCAGGCTGCTGGTTTAGTGCCCCTCACCACATCACGAGGGGAGGTCATGTGGATCGATCCAGACTTGGTATCAGAAGTGACTCGGCCCACATCATCTTCCATCTGTAAGAAGAAGAGTAGAAAAGTCAGGTCCTGCCGCACAATCTCGACAAATATCGAAGAAGCTACAGCCGTCGTCATGCGGTCTGGGGCACAATCCCAACCTGTGGCTGACAACCCGGCTGAAGATCATCAGCCCGCTACAACTGACGCTCCGGGACCGGCTCAGCCTCCGACGACCGACAAGCCTAGACCAAGGGAGATTTGCTTTGATAAATCCCTCCGAAAAGAGGCATCACAAGGGCTGGAGAAGCCCTACAAGTTCGACATCCTAGCGCAATTGGCCAACACACCCGCCAAGTTGTCATTATACGAGCTTCTAAGACTCTCAAAGGATGTTCGTGCGACTTTGAGCGATGCACTCCAAAATGCCGACGCATACCTGGCTCAGGTCAACCTCACGGGAGAGAACCCACCTGCAGATCTCCAAGATAGCGCTTGCACGGGAGCAATGCCCAACATTGTCTTCACTCCGTAGGACATGCTCATCAAAACCAACCTGCATGATCGCCCGCTATACTACACTGGATACATCGACGACGTAAAGGTGGATCAGATGCACATTGATCCTGGCTCTTCCATAAGCATTATTCTGAAGGGTCTGCTATATCATCTCCGTATCCTAATGCATCGCCTGACACCTACAAGCACCGCCATCAGCGGTTTCAATTCGGGCAGGAGCTACCCAATTGGGAAGATTCGTTTGAAGTGTCAAATTGGCGATCTCCAATTAGAAGTCTCCTGCTACGTTATAGATGCAGACACTTCTTACAACATCCTCTTGGGGCGCCCGTGGATACACGATTTATGATCGTGCCTTCCATGCTGCACCAATGCTTCAAATATGTCGACAAGCATGACTTCGTAAGGACGAAATTTGCTGATATCGATCCCTTCAAAGGGGTCGAATCCTATTACTCAGATTCCTGTCTGTACGAACAGTCGAAGAAGCATCTTGGTGAAAGAGATGTGCAAGCTCATACCGAGACAGCCACAGGATCAGAAGAATCTCTGACGATCCACCTCCAAGCTCGCAAACCTGGCAAGTCTGCACCACTCTGCGTAAGGACGCAATCAGCCTCTCGGCACAAGAAGAGCAGATGATAATCCGGCTGCCAAGGTCTGGCCAAATGCCAAGACCCTCAATGGAGCCATTGACAACCAGGCTGCCAAGAGTCGGCCAGCCGCAAATGGAGAAGCTCAATCCCTCCGACAAGCCAATAACGATACGCCTTCCCAAGAAGGGTCGTCATCCCGATGCAAGGCCTGGAACTTCTAGCGAACCAACCACTCCCCGTCCAGTATCGAGCACCAGACTGGGGGTCGCTAGTCTACCAACAACTCTACGCTCTGCTCCACCAGTTGAACCCATGACGATGAAGCTACCCAGGTCGTCTTCTCAGTCTTTATTTATACAGGGGGTAGCCGAAGAGGAACCGAAGCTAGCCAAGTATGTGGCTGCCCACACTGATGTTCTCTCCATAGATGATGTAATCCCCTAGAAAAGATACCTTACTTCATCAATAAAGGGCTATCTTTGAACTACCTCGAGCTTAATAAGCTTTGTACAATGTATGCTATGGAACACGGTATAGGCACTCACCTACACACACAGGTGACAAATGTGTACACCGCGATCCAGCTTACTCCAGTAGAAGACGCTTACCGCATAATCGAGGGAGGGGACCATCCAATCATCTTTGGCCGGAAGGACGATCCGCATCCTTTCACTATAGAAGAAGTCGACCTCGGATTAGATGCCGGGAGACTGCCTCTGTATCTTTATAGCCCCCAATCCAAATACCTCATGTAAAAATAGGGGTATGATCTGGAGACGATGCCAGGATTGAACTACGGTACCGGACGACGGTTACCTTTGAAGATACCGGTCTCGGCTGGCAAACCACGGGATTACTATAGCAAGACTCGATGTGGGTTAGGTTATGTTACACCCACGACGACCCCTGAGAGTTCAGATGAAGAATGTGACTGGCATTCACATTCAACCGGGTCACCAACTTCTGACTCAGATACCAGTATCGGAGACATATTCAGACAAGTCCTGTCAGTCAAAATGGCATTGGCCGACGCTTATGAAGAAGACGAAGACATCCCTGAAATCCTCGAACTAGAGCCGTGGGCCCAACAGTTGGATGCACAATAGAAAAAACGGTTCGAACTGAGAGAACCTCCTACTGAAGATGAGGTTATACAGGTCGACCTCGGCAGCGAATCTTTTCCAAAACCAATCATCGTCAGTAAAAGCCTAACAGACGAAGAGCGAGAATTGCTGCTGGAACTTGTCAAAGAATACATTAATGTGTTCGCATGGAGCTATGAAGACATGTCGGGGTTAAATCCCGATATTGCTCTTCACAAACTCAACATTCGGCCGGATGCAAAGCCAGTCAAGCAACAACAGCGAGGCTTCCGGCTAGGCATCATGGACGCGATCGAAGCCAAAGTCAACAAACTGATAGCCAGCGGCTTTATTCGTGAGGAGCAACATCCTGACTGGGTCGCCAATATAGTACCCGTCCTCAAGAAGAATGGAAAGATTCGAATCTGTATCGACTTCCGTAATCTGAACGAGGCATGCCCCAAAGATGAATTCCCCCTCCCTATCACAGACATGATGATTGACAACACCTGCGGCTTTGAACGTATGTCGTTCATGGATGGCTTCTCAGGGTACAACCAAATCAAGATGTCTCCTGACGAAGAAAAATATACATCTTTTCGAACACCGATTGGCACATACTGCTACACAGTCATGCCTTTCGGTTTGAAGTATGCCGGCGCCACATATCAAAGAGCCATGAGTATCATCTTCAGAGACCACACACGCAAGACGGTAGAGTGCTATGTTGATGACATTGCCGTCAAGAGTCGCTGTAAGGGAGACCATCTGCAAGATCTGAGGACGGTATTCGACCTGATGTGAGCACACAATTTGAAAATGAACCCCACAAAATCCTTCCTGGGCGTATCCAGCGGGAAGTTCTTGGGTTTCATCATCACCGTCCAGGGTATCCATGTAGACCCTGTGAAGACAAAGGCAATTATGGAGATGGGTCCCCGAGAAATCTCTGCGAACTCAGAGGCCTTCAAGGAAGGCAAGCTTACATCAGGAGGCTCATTTCTAACCTCTTCGGGCGATGTCGACCATTCACCCATCTCATGAAGAAAGGCATCTCATTCGTATGGGACGAAGAATGTCAGCGGGCCTTCGACAGCATCAAAGAATATTTGTCGAACCCTGCAGTCCTGGTGGCCCCGGTTACTGAAAAACCATTCCTGCTCTATGTACGAGCAATGGAGCATTCCCTCGGAGCTCTGCTGGCACAAAACAATGATGCAGGCCATGAGCAAGCCATATATTACCTCAGTCGAATGATGATTGGGCTAGAGCACCAATACACCGCTGTGGAGAAGGAGTGCCTTGCCCTGGTGTTCGCCATTCAGAAGACGCGGTACTATGTCACTGGACAAACAATACATGTGATCTCACGAGTCAACCCTCTCAGGGTCCTCATGACTAAACCAGGGGCACTCAGCTCTTGCCTCGCTATATGGGCTATATTGTTGTCCCCTTATCATATGATCTTCGTCCCGCAAAAGGCTGTCAAAGGTCAAGCCTTGGCAGACTTTTTGGCAGCCCACCCGGGCTCGGAGTCGTCTAGAATATATGAAGAGATCCCAGATGAGGTTGCCGATTCGCATGCAACCTCTCACGATGATATATGGCAAATGTTCTTCGACGGCACTTCGAGAACTGGACCCAAGGGCAACATCGTCGTTAGAGTCGGGGTGGTGCCGGTTTCTCCTTCCGGATTGGTGATCAATCGTGCTTACTCTCTTACAGAACCCTGCTCTAACAATGTGGCCGAGTACAACGCTCTGGTCATTGGCCTCCAACTTGTAAGAGAGGTGGGGGTAGAATATCTTGAAGCATACGGCGATTCACAGTTAATCGTCAATCAGATCCGGGGCTCATACGAAGTCCGCCATGAAGACATGATCCCCTATCACCAAATAGCAATCAACATTATCTCGTCGTTCGAGGGGTTCTTCATCGAACACGTTCCCAGACTCCGAAATATCGAAGCCGATGCCTTAGCAGGTCTGGCCGTTTCTCTAGCAGTGCCAAATCATACTCAACAATCGGTAGATGTGATAGGCCACGAACTGGTCTGCCCCAAAAACAATGTTCAATTCGTGGCAAGTTATTCTGCTCAGACGATCGACAACGTCCCAGACTGGAGACAACCATTCATTGACTTCGTCATCTACGATATTCTGCCCGAGAACCCGAAGGAAGCCACCTTCATCAGACGGCATTTTCTCAGATTCTTCTACGATACAGAGACAAAAATGCTATATCGCCGATCCTATGATGGATTATTGCTTCGGTGTCTGTCAAACACGGAAGCCAAAAAAGCCATACGAGAAGCTCATGACGGTGTCTGTGGAGCCCATCAGCTTGGCCCTAAATTGTAAGACCGTCTTCACCGAATGGGCTACTATTGGCCCATAATGGTGGCAGATGTGATAGACTATGCAAGAAAGTGCAAAGCCTGCCAAGTCCATGCGGACTTCATCCACCAACCATCCGAATTTCTACATCCGACAGTGGCATCTTGGCCATTCGAAGCATGAGGGATGGATATCATTGGTCCAATCACTCCACCTTCTTCCCGAGGACATCGCTTCATACTCGCAATCAAAGATTACTTCTCCAAATGGGCAGAAGCTGTCCCACTCGCAGAAGTAAAAACTTCAAACATGATCAGCTTCCTTAAGCATCATGTTATCTATCGCTTTGGACTGCCCCGGAGGATCATCCACGATAATGGTTTGCAGTTTGCAAGCCACGCCTTCTATTGGTTTTGCGATAAGTACCGCATCCAGAATATTGCTTCGATGCCATACAATCCAGTAGCGAATGGGTTGGCAGAAGCATTCAACAAAACCATCGTCAAGTTACTCAAGAAGTTCGTATTGTCCAACAAATACGACTGGAACGAGAAGCTTGGTGAATGCTTATGGGCGTACCGTACCACGGTCCGAACGGCCACAGGAAACACACCATTCTCTCTGGTGTACGGGAGTGAGGCTATTCTTCCATTGGAGACTCAAATACCCTCACTCCACGTCACCCTCACTTATCAATTGATGACGGATGATAACTATTGACGCCGACTACAAGAGTTAGAGGCCTTAGATGAAAAGTACCTCCTGGCTCAGTAAAGAATCGAGCTATACTAAGCACGCATCTCTGGAGCCTTCAACAAGAAGGTCAAGATCAGAACATTCCAAGTGGGCGATCTTGTTCTGGCAGTTCGGAGGCCGATGGTCATGACTCACAAGACCAATGGCAAGTTCCAGCCAAAATGGGAAGGTCCATTTATCATTGAGACTGTATTCTCTAACGGTGCTTACCGCCTCGTAAAACAAAATGGAGACTTGCTCATGTTGCCCGTCAATGGCAAGTTCCTGAAGAAATATTATGTCTAAATGACACATCCCAGATCATTGAGTCATGTACCCGCTGGTGCCGCTAAACTCATATCAACAATATTCCAGATCATTGAGTCATGTACCCGCTGGTACCGCTGAACTCACATCAACGAAATTCTAGATTATTGAGTCATGTACCCGCTGGTGCCGCTGAACTCATACCTCCAAATTTCCAGATTATCGAGTCATGTACCTGCTGGTGCCGCTGAACTCACGACCACTCATCCCAGATTATCAAGTTATGTACCAGCTGGTGCCTCTGAACTCACATTTCGGTCACTCTTTTAGATAGTAAGTCATGTATGATCATACCTCTAAACTTTGTTCCTGGAAGAGATCCTCCCTCATGATCAACTACCTGCACTCCCAGTGCACAAAAAGGGTAACCGATTTACGAAATTCCAAAACGGCCATGTCCTCATTACCTCTGAGTCGTTTCACTTCTGCCAAAAACAAACTACCCCTTGCATAGAACTTCTATATCCTCATTACCTCTAAGTCGTTCTATGTACCCTCCTTCATTGAGCCCACTCCTGTCATATCCTCATTACCTCTGAATGGGAAGGCTCCGTCGAAGAAACCTTCATACTTGCCATGTCCTCATTACCTTTGAGTAAGTATGATGATTCCCTTTTGACTTATTATCTGTACCCACAATCGGAGTACGCCAAGGATAATAGGTCCACAAAATTTTCCTACTGAGTCCACTCCTACCATGTCCTCATTACCTCTGAGCAGGAAGACTCCACGGTAAAACCCCCGTACTTACCATGTCCTCATTACCTCTGAGTAAGTATGTTGGTCCTCTCTCGTCTTATTATCCGTACCCTGAACCAGGGTACGTCAAGGTTAATAGGTCCACAAATGTCCTCTGTTGACCACAAATGTCCTCTGTTGACTGTTTGCCATAAAATATAAAAGAACAAAACAATTATCGAAGGACCGGACTTTTACTTCACGTTACAAACTCGCTTGTACAAAGAAAGCCTAGGGATGAAAACCTAGGTACAGCAGTCTAAGTACAATTGTTTATTTTAGATTCTGGGGATGACGGTAGAGGCTCGGGAAGGCGACGGCAGCCCTGCCTTACTCCTTGGATGATCGGTATGCGACCTTGGCTCCTTGTGAAAAGATGGTTGGCGTTGGTGAAGAAATGCTCTTCTTGCTCTCCTCCTGTTGCTCTTCTGGCTTCTCTCTCTTTGTGTTTTTTCTTTCCGACTATTGGAGAGTCTCTCTGTATATGCGTATTTCTCTCTGATCTTGTCCCCTTTACAAGGGAATGGCACCTTGCTATTTATAATAGTGGGATGTGATCATTAGGGTTGCCAATGATTAGCTCTTGGAGATGGCGGCAGCCCGTAGATTGGTCAATCTAGGTCGTTCAGTTTTGATTGTGACGAATCCGAGCCATCGAGTGTAGATTACACCAAATCCTATTAGCAATTAATGCTGATTGGAATAAATCTTCCTCATAATGATCTTCTGATGTCTGCGAATAAATTAAATTTATTCTCCTGCCACGTATCCCAGATTATTGGGATTTGACCCAATCTTTGATGGCAGTAATTCTGAGAAATTAATCGGCTTAGGACACATGTCCTAGGAGCCACTGGGGAATCTGAACCATATGACGAGTGAGCCGCATATGACTTTGGGCCGCATAGGGTTAAGGCCACGTGTCAGGGCTGTCTGGGTAGTGGCCCTCCCTTGAGCCTTTGAACCACAGGGAGGTAATCTTTGTGAGCCGTATATGGATACATCCACCTGAGCCGTATGGAGATGATCCTCTTGAACCGCATGAGAAGTTTTTACTTGAGCCGCATGAGGCTTCCTCGGCCTGAGCCGCATAGGACGGATTCACTCTGAATTGCATGAGAAGTCTTTACTCGAGCCGCATGAGGCATTCTCGGCCTGAACCGCATAGGACGGATTCATTCTGAACCACATAAGAAGTTCTTTGCTCGAGCCGCATGAGGCTTTCTCGGCCTGAGCCGCATAGGACGGATTCACTCTGAGCCGCATGAGAAGTGCTTTGCTCGAGCCGCATGAAGCTTTCTTGGCCTGAGCCGCATAGGACGGATTCACTCTGAACCGCATGAGAAGTGAGCCGCATACGAACACCCACGTGGCAAGGCCACGTGGTATTTTTTATGGCTCTTGGGGGATTTGTGTCAGAGATCTCTTTTCTCTTCCCTAGAGATTCGTCATTATGACAGAGTCATAATTACTTCTTTTTGTGTCAGGGCTGTCACTTTTTTAGAGTTATCAGCCGTCAAGCAATTAATGCGAGAGGGCAACGGAGAGGGCTGTCCTGCCACGTGTCTTTCTGGGCCGCATGGGATGTCTTGGACCGCATAGCCCCTTATGCCGCATGACTCTTCGAGTCGGATGGGATTTCTGAGCCGCATGGGTTCTTTGGCCGCATAGATCATTTTTCATGCTTCTACAAGACCCCCTTCAAAGTTTTTAATTTGTAAAGTTGAAATACTTTGAATAAGAAGCATGGCTGTATATTCGTCTGGTCGCATATAAAGTCCTGGCCGCATGGATATCTTGGCCGCATGGAAAGTTCTGCCGTAAGGGCGTCTCAGCCGCATGGATGGCCCAGCCGCATAGAAATTTCTGCCTCATGACCATCTGAGTCGCATAGTTGCTTTCAGCCGCATGGCCATTTGAACCGCATAGGCTCTTTGCCACGTCATTATGCCTTGCGTGTAGATCTTTTTGGGACAGGATCCCAAGAGCTCAGTCTTTAAATGGCTGGTTTGGTTCGATAGCCGAAGAGTCGATCGCGTTTATACGAGGCGTCGGTCCATAGTTCTCTGTCTATAAATAGAAGGGCATTTGGACGGTCTTCTCTCTTAGACCCTTCTTGACTCAGATTCTTGTCGTGTTTTCTTCCTCTGATCATCAGACAACAATGGCACCCAGGGCTTCTAAGGCTGTGAAGAAGGCTGTGGCGAGGAGTAAGAAATCGGTTTTGCCCTCGACTGTCGCGTCCTCCGTTCGTCTTGACGTTCATATTGCCATCGAAGGTAAGGATTAGGTAGTCGATTTGAAACCCTAACAGAGCCTGCTTTACTGCATGCTTCATGTACAAGACTTTGACATGAACTTCTTAAACTACATGGTCCGCATACATGTCCCCTGACTGAGCCGCATGAGGATATACCCCATGTCTGAGCCGCATAAGAATTGTCTAAAATGAGCCGCATGAATATTTTTGACTGTTTTCATTTTTTCGTCTTTGGTTCTCGTAGTATCTCTACCGAATGCTGAGACTGCGGCGTCAGAGAAGCCGCAGCCTCCTGTTATCAGCCAGGGGTTTCCCTCTGTTAAGGAGAAAGTGAAGAAAGAAGAACCTATGCCTGAGGGGGACGGCAGTCCTCCAAATATCGAGACTGCTGAGGGTGGCAGCGCTGGGAACTCCGTTTCTCCTATTCTGGATGAGGATGCTTTTCACTTGCATCCTTCATATGTGAGATGGTTGAGGGAATGGTATATGCGCTCCTGTAACTAGGATGTAGGGGCTTCTCGTGGATATTTGTCTGTAGTCTTTGTTTTGTTTTGCCTTTCTTCTTGTCTTCATGAAGAACTCTTTTGACTTGCTTGCAATCGTGTAGATGTAACCGATTTCTGAAGGAATAGAATATATATTTGCTTCACTCTTTTGCTTTGTAATAATCCGCTTATTGGGACATTTTGCGTGGACCCATTGTCCCTAACGTACCCTGGTTTTGGATACGGACAACAAGTTTAAAAGAAAGGAACCAATCTTACTGACTTAGAGGTACTGAGGACATGGTGAGCATGAGGGTTTCTTTGACGGGGGGTACATAGAATAACTCAGAGGTAACGAGGACATGGAAATTCTATATAGAGGGGTGATTTGTTTGTGGCAGAAAGACTCAGAGGTAGTATCGACATGGTCGTTTTGGAAGTTTGTGGACCCGTTACCCTTTTTTGTGCACTGGGAGTGCGGGTAGTAGATCATAAGGGAGGATCTCTTTCAGAAAGAAAGTTCAGAGGTACGGTTATACATGACTTTCTTTTAAAAGAGTGACCGGGATGTAAGTTCAGGGGTACCAGCAGGTACATGACTTAACAATCCATGAATGTTGGAATCAAAGTGTAAGTTCAGAGGTACCAGCGGGTACATGACTTGGTAGTTTGGGATATGAAGGATGTGAGTTCAGCGGTACCAGCGGGTACGTGACTCAAAATTTTGGAAAATGTGAAGATGAGTTCAGAGGTACCAGCGGGTACGTGACTCAAAAATTTAGAATATTGTGGATGTGAGTTCAGCGGTACCAGCGGGTACATGACTCGATAATCTGGAGAGAATGTGGATGTGAGTTCAGCGGTACCAGCAGGTACATGACTCGATAATCTGGAAAATTATGGAGGTGAGTTCAGTGGTACCAGCGGGTACATGACTCGAAAATCTGGAATGTTGTGATGGTGAGTTCAGAGGTACCAGCGGGTATATGACTCGATAATCTGGGATGTTGTTTAGACAAAATATTTCTTCAGGAACTTGCCGTTGACGGGCAACATGAGCAAGTCTCCGTTTTGCTTAGCGAGGCGGTAAGCACCGTTGGAGAACACGGCCTCGATGATTAATGGACCTTCCCATTTTGGCTGGAACTTGCCGGCGGTCTTGTGAGTCATGACCATTGGCCTCCGGACTGCCAGAATAAGATCGCCCACTTGGAATGTTCTGATTTTGACCTTCTTGTTGAAGGCTCCCGAGATGCGTGCTTGGTATAGCTCGATCCTTTGCTGAGCTAGGAGGCGCTTTTCATCTAAGGCCTCCAACTCTTGTAGTCGACGTCGGTAGTTGTCATCCGTCATCAATTAATAAGTGAGGGCGACGCGGAGTGAGGGTATTTGAGTCTCTAATGGGAGAACTGCCTCACTCCCGTAGACTAGGGAGAATGGCGTATTCTCGGTGGCTGTTCGAACTGTGGTGCGATAAGCCCATAAGCATTCGCCGAGCTTCTCATTCCAGTCGCATTTGTTGGAGGAGACAAACTTCTTGAGGAGTTTCATAATTGTTTTGTTGAATGCCTCTGCTAACCCGTTTGCTGCCGAGTTGTACGGTATCGAAGCGATATTCTGAATACGGTACTTATCGCAAAACCGATAGAATGCATGGCTTGCAAACTATGGACCATTATCATAGATGATCCTTCGGGGCAGTCCAAAGCGATAGATGATGTGATGCTTAAGGAAGCTGATCACGTTTGAAGTCATAACTTCTGTGAGTGGGACAGCTTTCGTCCATTTGGAGAAGTAATCAGTGATCGCAAGTATGAAGCGATGTCCTCGGGAGGAAGGTGGGGTGATTGGACCGATGATATCCATTCCCCATGCTTCGAATGGCCAGGACGCCACTGTCGGATATAGAAACTCGGATGGTTGGTGAATGAAGTCCGCGTGGACTTGGCAGGCTTTGCATTTTCTGGCATAATCTATCGCATCTGTCACCATTGTGGGCCAATACTAGCCCATTCGGCGAAGGCGGTCTTACAGTTTTGGGCCAGGCTGGTGGGCCCCGTAGATACCGTCATGAGCTTCTGGTACGGCTTCTTTGGCTTCTGCGTTCGACAAGCACCGGAGCAGTAATCTGTCGTAGGAGCGGCGATACAGCATTTTCGTCTCTGTATCGTAGAAGAATCTGAGAGAACGCTGTCTGATGGAAGTGGCTTCCTTTGGGTTCTCGGGCAGGATGTCGTAGACGACGAAGTCGATGAATGGTTGTCTCCAATCTGGGGCATCCTCGATCGTCTGTACGGAATAACTCGCCACGAATTGCACATTGTTCTTGGGACAGACCAGTTCGTGGCCTATCACGTCAACCGAATGATGAGCGTGGTTCGACACCGCTAAGGAACCGGCAAGGCCTGCTAGGGCATCGGCTTCGATATTTTGGAGTCTGGGGACATGTTCGATGAAGAACCCTTCGAACGATGCGATGATGTCAATCGCTATTTGGTGATAAGGGATCATGTCTTCGTGGCGGACCTCGTATGAGCTCCGGATCTGATTGACGATTAGTTGGGAGTCGTCGTATTAGGTATTCTACCCCCAGATCTCTTGCAAGTTGGAGGCTAATGACCAGAGCGTTGTACTCGGCCACATTGTTAGAGCAGGGCTCTGTGAGGGAATAAGCGCGGTTGATCACCAATCCGGAAGGGGAGACCAGCACTATCCCGACCCCGACGACTATATTACTTTTAGGTCCGGTCCTCGAAGCACCGTCGAAGAATATTCGCCATATAGCCTCGTGAGAGGTTACATGCGAGTCGGCGACCTCATCTGGGATTTCTTCATATATTCTGGAGGACTCCGAGCCTGGGTGGGCTGCTAAGAAGTCTGCCAGGGCTTGACCTTTGACTGTCTTTTGGGGGACGAAGATCATTTGATAAGGGGACAGCAATATTGCCCATGTAGCGAGTCGAGAGCTGAGTGCCCCTGGTTTAGTCATGAGGACCCTGAGAGGGTTGACTCGTGAGATCACATGTATCGTTTGTCCGGTGACATAATGCCGTGTTTTCTGAATGGGGAATACCAGGGCGAGGCATTCCTTCTCTACAGCGGTGTATCGGTGCTCTGGCCCAATCATCATTCGGCTGAGGTAGTATATGGCTTGCTCATGGCCTGCGTCGTTATTTTGTGCCAGCAGAGCCCTGAGGGAATGTTCTATTGTTCGTACATAGAGCAGAAATGGTTTTCCAGAAACCGGGGCCACCAGAACTGGAGGGTTTGACAAATATTTTTTGATGCTGTCAAAGACGCGCTGACATTCCTCGTCCCATACGAATGAGACTCCTTTCTTCATAAGGTGGGTGAACGGTCGGCGTCGTCCGAAGAGGTTAGAGATGAATCTTCTGATGTAAGCTAGCCTCCCTTGAAGGCCTCTGAGTTCGCGAAGATTTTTTGGGGGACCCATCTCCATGATTGCTTTCGTCTTCTCAGGGTCTACATGGATACCTTGTGCAGTGATGATGAAGCCCAAGAACTTCCCACTGGATACACCCAGAAAGGACTTCGTAGGGTTCATTTTCAAATTGTGCGCTCGCATTAGGTCGAATATCGTCCTTAGATCCTGCAGATGGTCTCCCTTGCAGCGACTCTTGACGGCTATATCGTCAACATAGCACTCCACTGTCTTGCACAGGTGGTCTCTGAAAATGATACTCATGGCTCGTTGATATGTGGCGCCGACATTCTTTAAACCGAAAGGTATGACCGTGTAGCAGTACGTGCCAATTGGTGTTCGAAATGAGGTATGCTTTTCGTCCTCAGGAGACATCATGATTTGGTTGTACCCCGAGAATCCATCCATGAATGACAAACGTTCGAAGTCGCATGTGTTGTCAATCATGATGTCTGTGATAGGAAGGGGGAACTCATCTTTGGGGCATGCCTCGTTCAGGTTGCGGAAGTCGATGCAGATTCGAATCTTTCTATTCTTCTTGAGGACGGGTACTATATTGGCAATCCAGTCGGGATGTTGCTCCTCACGGATGAAGCCGCTGGCTATCGGTTTGTTGACTTCGGCTTCAATCGCGTTCATGACGCCTGGGCGGAAGCGTCGTTGTTGCTGCTTGACTGGTTTTGCGTCCGGTCGTATGTTGAGCTTGTGGAGGGCAATATCGGGGTCTAACCCGACATGTTTTCATAACTCCATGCGAACACATCAATATATTCTCTGACAAGTTTCAGCAGCGATTCTCACTCTTCGTCTGTTAGGCTTTTACTAACGAAGATTGACTTTGGAGAGGATTCGCTGCCGAGGTTGACCTGCATAACCTCATCTTCGGTAGGAGGTTCTCTCTACTCGAATCGCTCTTCCCATTGTGTATCCAGCTGTTGGGCCCATGGCTTTAGCTCGAGGATTTCGGGAATGTCTTCGTCTTCTTCGTAAGCGTCGACGAATGCCATATTGACTGACAGGACTTGTCTAAATATGTCTCCAATACTGGTATCCGAGTCGGAGGTTGGTGACCCGGTTGAATGTGACTGCCAGTCGTATTCTTCATCTGAACTCTCAGGGGTTGTAGTAGGCGTTACATACCCTAACCCACATCGAGTTTTGCTATAGTAGTCTCGTGGTTTGCCCGCCGGGACTGGTGGCTTCAAAGGTAATCGTCGCCCAGTGCCGTAGTTCAAACCTGGCGTTGTCTCCAGATCATACCCCTGTTTCTGCATGAGATATTTAGATTGGGGACTATAAAGATATAGAGGTAATCTTCCGGTGTCTGACCCGAGGTCGGCCTCCTTTATGGTGAAGGGATGAGGGTCGTCCTTCCGGCCGAAGATGATTGGATGGTCCCCTCCCTCGATTATGCGGTAAGCATCTTCTGCTGGAATAAGCTGGATTGCGGTGTACACATTTGTCACCTGTGTGTGTAGGTGAGTGCCTATACCGTGTTCTATAGCATACATTGTACATAGCTTATTGAGCTCGGTGTAGTTCAAAGATAACCCTTTATTGATGAAGTAAGGTATCTTTTCTAGGGGGATTACATCATCTGCCGAAGGAACATCAGTGTGGGCGGCCACATACTTGGCTAGCTCCGGTTCCTCTTCGGCTACCCCCTATGTGAACGAAGACTGAGAGGACGACCTGGGAAGTTTGATTGTTAGTGGTTCAGTTGATGGAGCAGAGCGTGGAGTTGTTGGCAGACTAGCGACGCCCAGTTTGGCACTTGATGTGGGGCGGGGAGTGGTTGGTTTGCTAGAAGTCCCGGACCTTGCATCAGGGTGACAACCCTTCTTGGGAAGGCGTATCGTCAGCGGCTTGTCGGAGGGGTTGAGCTTCTCCGTTTGGGGTTGACTGACTCTCGGCAGTCTGATTGTCAGTGGCCCCGTTGTGGGTCTCGGTACTTGGCCGGACCTTGGTAGCCGAATTATCATCTGCTCCTCTTGTGCTGAGAGGCTGATTGCGTCCTTCCGCAGAGTGGCGGTAAGGGGTACGGACTTGCCCGGTTTGCGAGCTTGGAGGTGGATCGTCAGGGGTCCTTCTGATCCCGTGGCCGTTTCGGTGCTAGCTTGTTCATTTCCTTCACCAAGGTGCCTTTTTGACTTTTTCTATAGGCAGGAGTCCGAGTAGTAGGATTCGACCCCTTTGAAGGGATCGATATCAGCAAATTCTGTCTTCACGAAGCCGTATTTATCGACATATTTAAAGCACTGGTGTAGCGTGGAAGACATGATCATGTAATCGTGTATCCATGGGCACCCCAAGAGGATGTTATAAGAAGTGTCTGCATCTATGACGTAGCAGGTGACTTCGGATTGGAGGTCGCCAATTTGACACTTCAGACGAATCTTCCCAATAGGGTAGCTCCTGCCCGAATTGAAACCGCTGATGGCGGTGCTTGTAGGTGTCAGGCGATGCATTGGGATACGGAGATGATGTAGCAGACCCTTCGGGATGATGCTTATGGAAGAGCCAGGATCTATGTGCATCCGATCCACCTTCACGTCGTCGATGTACCCAGTGTAGTATAGCGGGCGATCGTGTAGGTTGGTTTTGATGAGCATGTCCTGCGGAGTGAAGACGATGTTGGGCATTGCTCCCGTGCAGGTACTGTCTTGGAGATCCGTGGGTGAGTCCTCCCCGGTGAGGTTGGATTGAGCCAGATAGACATCGGCATTTTGGAGTGCTTCGCTTAATACAATACAAACGTCCTTGTAGAGCCTTAGGAGTTCGTACAGTGACAACTTGGCCGGTGTGTTAGCCAATTGTGCTAAGACGTCAAAGTTGTAGGGCCTCTCTAGTCCTTGGGTTGCCTCTTTTCGGAGGGCTTTGTCGAAGCGAGTCTCCCTCGGCCTAGGCTTGTCGATCGTCGAAGGCTGAGCCGGTCCCGGAGCATCACTTGTAGTGGGTTGATGATTTTCGGCTGGATTGTCAACCACAGGTTGGGATTGTGCTCCGGACCGCGTGACGATGGCTGTAGCTTCCTCGTTGTCTGTCGAGATTGTGTGGCAGGTCCTGACTTTTCCACTTTTCTTTTTGTCGGTGGTAGATGGTGTGGGCCGAGTCACTTCTGACACCATGTTTGGATGGATCCACATGACCTCCCCTCGTGATGTGGTGAGGGGTACTAGACCGGCAGCCTGATCTCGGAGAGGTGGAAGATTGGTA
The DNA here is from genome assembly GCA_029216955.1 of Iris pallida. Lineage (NCBI taxonomy): Eukaryota > Viridiplantae > Streptophyta > Magnoliopsida > Asparagales > Iridaceae > Iris > Iris pallida. Next base: position 4,088,745 of record JANAVB010015200.1, read on the forward strand.
ATCTCCATTGTCGCTAGAGGGACGGGGATCACCCCGTCTTGAGTCTCCGTCGAAGGAAAGCTGCCGAATTGTATGGACACTATATTGGCTGCCACGGTTACCTCTTCGAAATCGATGGCCAGAGCGTTCGAATCGATGAGGCCTTGGATGTACCGTTTCAGTTGGTAGCAGTCGTGTGTAGCGTGGAGTACATAACAGTGGTAATGGCAGAACTTTGGGTTCTCCAGATCAGCCGGCCGAGGCTCCCGTCTTGGTGGAGGAAGCTGAATTCTATCTCCTTGTATGAGCATGTCCAAGATAGGCTTGACGTGGCCGTCTTCAAAAGAGTAAGTGACTTGAGGCCATTATTTGTCTGATGGTTGCGACTCGGGCTTCTGGGCTGTGTCGGCCACTATAGCCTGCTTGCCTCTGTTGTCCCGATTGTTGGAGGGGCTACCCCCATTGTCGTTGTTGGTGTTGGGACGCTTGCCCTTGTTCTCTCCCTCCGATATGTGCAACCCCAGTTGGCGAGCCTTTCTCAACCGTTCTTCGGCACTTGTAGCACTGATGATAAAAGCCTTCCAGTCCTTGAATTGACTTTCGCCCATCCAGAGACTAATTGTTGGGAGTAGTCTCTTTTGGCAAATTTCAATCAAGGAGGAATCTGGATTACCAGAGGGTAACTTCATTGCGGTTTGACGAAACCGCTCAATGTAATTCCTCGTCAGCTCTTTCTCTTCTTGGACGACGTCCATGAGGGTAGACATTGTGACGTCCTGCCCTACCTCATAGAATCTTTCTAAGAACAAGCATTTGAAGCCAACGAAGGAGTGAATGCAGTTGTCTGGCAGGTTGCGGTACCAGTCGAAGGCGACTCCTTCCAATGCCCCGATGAATAATTACGTGAGAATAGCGTCATCATGGGGCAGATGGTCGGTGGTGACCTCGATGTAAGTGATGTACCGACTTACTGAGGTCTTGCCATCATATGGGTTGATGTTGAACGGCTTATATCTTGGTGGAAACAGAACATCCCTCCATTCAGCAGGATATGGTTGCCGTATTCTGAGGTCTTGAGAGTTTTCTCAGGCGTGGAACATGGCTCGGAGTTCTTGAACCTCTCTTCTTACTTCTCGGGCCTCATCTTTCGTGGTAGGGGCCATTATTTCGGGAAGATTATTGCCCGGGTTCGGTGCCGCTGAATTTGAATCTATATTGATTGTGGGACCCGCACTTGTTTGGCCCGGTGTCACTCCCTGCAGAGTAGGAAGAGCCGCTTTGATCTCGTCTACAGACCTGACCAAGGCGTGTAGTATGGCCTCCAAAGTGTTGATGCGTTGGCGATCACTGGAACCACCTTGATTGCTGTCCGTCATGAATACCGTCTTTATATGAGGAGTGACGGAAGGAACGGTGGAGGATGTGCCCTCCGAATCGTACCCATGCATTGAGAAATCATCGGGATAGGTGGGAATATTGTCTTCGGGTTCGCACTCGGAAGGAACAGTACCCCCAGCCTCGGAGCTTGCTTCGTCTTGAGAGTCATGGATATCCTTGGGGACATCAGCATTTGTTGTACCTGACGGAAGGGTCGTTTCTTCGGGCTCGTCTCCTTGAAATATCGGATTGTTGTGGACGTTCGGAGGAGTGCTACCCCCAGTTCCTACGACTCCCAGTGACGTGGACGATGAATCTCCCGTTGCAGCAGATTTTGTCTTCGAATGGGTGTGTTAAAATACTCCGGTGGAGGACAACCGTTTAGCCGACAATTTCTTAGCTGTAGTGGTTGATATCTTCGGGCTGGAGATGCTTGTCTTCTTCCCTCTCCCCTCGGCGGGGACTTTCTGAGTGGAATTGTAGGAGACAACAGGAGGTGCCTCATCTTCTGAGCTCGGGTGCTGTAGTCTTTGGAAGACGGATGGCCGATCTTCCGTCACTGCCGTGTTGTTGCAACAGCAGTTGACGATGATTTGGGTGCAGCGATGTCCAAGCGAGGACTCTTTGCACTCCGACACTCCTCCTCTTTTCTTGTGTTTGTTGAGGATCGCCTCCCGCAGGTCAGAGGAACCACTCTGTCCGTTTGTCGCCGGGGGCTGGACTCGAGCGGTTGTATACAACTTCCCATCCGAGGCCCGTGTGATAATCAACGGGACACCCCGATAGTCAGAGGTTGGGACAGCTGACTGGGCCTGATGAGCCCGTGCTGCCCTAGACTTCCTCCTTTTAGCACTTGCGGGTGCGTAATAGGAGGAGTCCAAGTTGAATACCACAGAGTCTGGCTTATCATCCAGAGAACCATCAGGGTCAGGACCGCATGAGGGACGGTCGAAGACTGATCGAGAGAAGCGTGGAACGGACGCTATGCGGCTAGAGTTGGGTACCGTGCAGGCTGTCTGCATGCAGTTGTCTTCTGCCGTCGGATGAATTATTTTTGTGCGGCTAGGAGTCACGACCGTACAGGCTGGCCGCATGCGGTTGGCAATTGTGGCCGCATGGGTTTTCTGTAAGCGATTGACTTTCTTAGCCGCATGGGTTTCATTCATGTGGTTGGCAGCTGTAGCCGCATAAGCTATGCGGCTGACAGATATGGCCTCATGGGCTTTCTTTATGCGGCCGACGGATGTAGCCGCATGAGCTTTCTCCCTGTGGCTAGTACCCTTATGCGGCTCGGATCTCATAGAGTTTCTCTTTGCCCCTGCAAGTCCAGCATCATAGTGTTTTCTTCTGCCGGACTTGGGGACAGCAGAGTCGTCTATGATCTGAAGTGGGGCCGCGGGAGAGTCTTTTTCGCCATTTTGAGCAACAGAGGATATTTCTGCAAGATCTTCGGTAGGAACGAAGGATCGGGGTCTCCACTCCTTGCGGGCCTTCTTTGTGCGGGCTCGCTTCTGGACCGGGCCAGCGCTCTTGTCGGAAAGCATTTCTTCGAACGCCTGTTGGTCGAACCGGGCGACCATCTTTTGTTGCGTGGAGCCAAGCTTGGCTGCATCCGATTGCGTCACCAACTCCTCAGCCGTGGAGAAGTTAGTCTCCAGCAGAGTCACCATCGTGTTTGCCATGAAATATAAAAGAACAGAACAATTATCGGAGGATCGGACTTTTACTTCACGTTACAAACTCGCTTGTACAAAGAAAGCCTAGGGACGAAAACCTAGGTACATCAGTCTAAGTACAATTGTTTATTTTAGATTCTGGGGGTGACGGTAGAGGCTCGGAAAGGCGACGGCAGCCCTGCCTTACTCCTTGGTCGATCGGTATGCGGCCTTGGCTCCTTGTGAAAAGATGGTTGGCGTTGGTGAAGAAATGCTCTTCTTGCTCTCCTCCTGTTGCTCTTCTGGCTTCTCTCTCTTTGTGTATTTTCTTTCCGACTATTGGGGAGTCTCTCTGTATATGCATATTTCTCTCTGATCTTGTCCCCTTTACAAGGGAATGGCACCTTGCAATTTATAATAGTGGGATGTGATCATTAGGGTTGCCAATGATTAGCTCTTGGAGATGGCGGCGGCCCATAGATTGGTCAATCCAGGCCGTTCAGTTTTGATTGTGACGAATCCGAGCCATCGAGTGTAGATTACACCAAATCCTATTAGGAATTAATGCTGATTAGAATAAATCTTCCTCATAATGATCTTCTGATGTCTGCGAATAAATTAAATTTATTCTCCTGCCACGTGTCCCAGATTATTGGGATTTGACCCAATCTTTGATGGCAGTAATTCTGAGAAATTAATCGGCTTAGGACACGTGTCCTAGGAGCCACTGGGGAATCTGAACCATATGACGAGTGAGCCGCATATGACTTTGGGCCGCATAGGGTTAAGGCCACGTGTCAGGGCTGTCTGGGTAGTGGCCCTCCCTTGAGCCTTTGAACCACAGGGAGGTAATCTTTGTGAGCCGCATAGGGATACATCCACCTGAGCTGCATGGAGATGATCCTCTTGAACCGCATGAGAAGTTTTTACTTGAGCCGCATGAGGCTTCCTCGGCCTGAGCTGCATAGGACGGATTCACTCTGAACCGCATAAGAAGTCTTTGCTCGAGCCGCATGAGGCTTTCTCGGCCTGAGCCGCATAGGACGGATTCATTCTGAACTGCATAAGAAGTTCTTTGCTCGAGCCGCATGAGGCTTTCTCGGCCTGAGCCGCATAGGACGGATTCACTCTGAGCCGCATGAGAAGTGCTTTGCTCGAGCCGCATGAGGCTTTCTCGGCCTGAGCCGCATAGGACGGATTCACTTTGAACCGCATGAGAAGTGAGCCACATACGAACGCCCACGTGGCATTTTTTATGGCTCTTGGGGGATTTGTGTCAGAGATCTCTTTTCTCTTCCCTAGAGATTCGTCATTATGACAGAGTCATAATTACTTCTTTTTGTGTCAGGGCTGTCACTTTTTCAGAGTTATCAGCCGTCAAGCAATTAATACGAGAGGGCAACGGAGAGGGCTGTCCTGCCACGTGTCTTTCTGGGCCACATGGGATGTCTTGGACCGCATAGCCCCTTATGCCGTATGACTCTCCGAGCCGCATGGGCTTTCTGAGCCGCATGGGTTCTTTGGCCGCATAGATCATTTTCCATGCTTCTACATTGACCATAAATGTCCTCTGTTGACCATAAATATCATCCGTTGAGTCCACTCCTGCCATGTCCTCATTACCTCTGAGCAGGAAGACTCTACGGTAAAGCCTCCGTACTTACCATGTCCTCAATACCTATGAGTAAGTATGTTGGTCCTCTCTCGTCTTATTATCCGTACCCTGAACCAGGGTACGCCAAGGGTAATAGGTCCACAAATGTCCTCTGTTGACCACAAATATCATCCGTTGAGTCCACTCCTGCCATGTCCTCATTACCTCTGAGCAGGAAGACTCCACGGTAAAACCTCTGTACTTACCATGTCCTCATTACCTCTGAGTAAGTATGTTGGTCCTCTCTCATCTTATTATCCGTACCCTGAACCAGGGTACGCCAAGGGTAATAGGTCCACAAATGTCCTCTGTTGACCACAAATGTCCTCTGTTGACCACAAATATCATCCGTTGAGTCCACTCCTGCCATGTCCTCATTACCTTTGAGTAGGAAGACTCCACGGCAAAACCCTCGTACTTGCCATGTCCTCATAACCTCTGAGTAAGTATGTTGGTTTCCCTTCATCCTATTATCCGTATCCTAAGTCGTGGTACGCCAAGGATAATAGGTCCACAAATGTCCTTTGCTAAGTCTCTTAGTACAGGCCCACTATTCCTCATCATGCCCCGGGAGCCCAGCTGCTCCATGGTATTCTATATCCCGATACTGGGAACGTCTACGACCACCTTGCCGTGGAATTGTTCTAAGTATCCCCAGTCAAGATTGTTACCTATACCTAAAACCAAGGTATGCCATGGGTAACAGGTCCACAAACAAGTCCCCCATGCGGGGCAAATATCACCACAATACCACAGGTACAACGAGCAATGCAAATGAAGGGTAGAAAGGAAAGTACTCTTTATTTGAAGGACGAAAAAAGCATTACATGTTTTGGGACCACGTCTCTCTCTCAAAAAAAAAGAAAAAATAAAAGAAAAGGAAAACAGGAACAAAACCAGAAAAAGGCCGACTACAGTTCGGCATTACACAACTCCAAAAGGCGGTTTCTCACCAAGGCAGTCCCCCGCTCAAGCCTCTGTTTCGCTCGGCGCTCGGCCTCCTGGGACAACTGCTCTGCATCATTCAGATACATATATGCCTGCCAGTCGTTCTCCATCTTCTTTAGGGCAAGTTCTAGATTGGCAGAAGCCCTACTAAACTTGTCAGCCTCCTGAATGGCAATCCCTTTCTCAGCACGAGCAGCTTCAAGCTCAGACTCCAAGAAAGCCAGCTTTCTCTGAAGCTCGAGGATTTTCTTCCTGGTGTCAGCTACCCCGCGGGAGGCCGCCGCTTCCCGAGCCGCACAATCTTCAGTCCGACGATTCCATTGATCATATAACTGAGTCAGATCCTGGCGGTCCTTCAATATAGTTGGCTTGATCGATTCTCGAGCAAGCCTAACCTTTTCCACCACGGTCATAAGGAAATTGTGCTCTTGGTTTATTGTCGCGGGTAAATCAGCTTGCTGCAGCACGCGGAACTGGGCCACAAGACGATCAGCCTCTAACATCTTAGGCTCCAGAAGCGCAGCCAGTCCCGCTCCACCGGGGAGTGTTCTAAGGATATTAATCTGGCCACCGGCGCATTGGCGGGCCATAGAAAAGGGAGTCCCCCTCTCCAGAGCTGCCTCAATCCCCTTCTTCAGGTGGCGGTGGAAACTGTCGACCACATCCTGGGACACTTCATCCAAAACTTTCGTAGAGGACGGTGTCAAAGGGAGTGTGGCCGGCAGTACCAAAGGAGTAGCCTCAGAACTGGCCGTCCCTATCACCAGGGAAACGAATCCTGTGCAAAAAGAGGCATGGATGGCAGCTAGCTCCTCTTCCGTCGCCCGAAGAGCCTGGATACTTGGGAGAGCGGAAAGGTTAACTCCCGAAACCCTATTCGCAGAGGATGGCACGAAAAGCGTCATCCCTTGCTCCAGCTGTGACATCACCAAGGCTCCCGAACTTGACCCAACTGGAGGCCCCTCAGCATGGGTTGAAAAAGAAGGAGGCACACGTGCTTCCATCGAATCCCCCCGGTAGAGTCCACTCTGGCAATATCCATCGCCGGCAATAAAGGGGTGGGACCTGCGCATCCAAAGCAATCATTAATCCACGAAGGACAGAGTGATAGAGCAAACAGGCCTCCTCACAAATTTAAAAAAACTGGTTTATCTTACCAGGGGAAGAGCTTGGAGGCTGCAGCTCGTTCGAAGCTAGCATGGACTCCCCACCCGCAGCTCCCAACTCAAATTCAACTGGCTCCTCTGCCCCATCCACCCCTGAAGGGGAGTCAGCCAGGTCAGCGTCATCCTGTTGGAATTCAGCTATTTCAGGGACAGGGGCAATAGAGCCCCCGTCCCGATGATTTGAGGTCTCAGCAAGATGAGACCCCCCGACCGTCTTCGGAAGAACCCCACCGGGGGTAATGGCGGTACACATATCATGGATCAAAGTAGATAAAGCTGGATCGACCTTAGTAATCGAGTCCCGAGAAGTAGACTCGCTGGACGCCTACAAGGAGCAAAAGAAAAAATAATTAGGCCACAATTTAGAAAAAGAAGGAAAAGACGACTGAAATTCCAATCACCTCAGAAATAGCGTCAACATCAATAAACAGCCTGCGATGTCTTATCGCAGCCCGCTTTATGGAATAGGTCCTGCCATCGTTAGTAGACAGACGCCTGCCTCGTGGGCGCGAAACACTAGGCACAACAGGTGGAGGATCCTCCACCTCTTCGTCCGGCACAGTAGGAGGCTGGTTCCCCACCTCCTCGTCCGAAGAATGCGACGAGTCATCGGGGCCTGCTCGTCATCCTCTTCGTCCGCCACAGTGGACTTCGAGTCTGGCGCAGGAACCCTATTCGCCCCCCTCTTTTTCTTCCTCGAACCCTCTGGCTTTTCTGCCAAGCCGGTCCCGACAATGAAGCTGGTGTTCATGTCAAAGTTTACAGGAGATTTGCTCGCCGCAACGTGATAATGAGCCGCCATGTACAGAATATCCCTTTGCACATTAGCGTCAGGGACTGAAAAGCTAGCCCGGGTATGAACAGTATTGTAATAATGCCACGCCCGGATGCAGTCAAGAACACTGCCCTCGAAGCCCAGACAAGCAATAGGGCAGTCAAGGAACAGCTGACTATACCCGAATTGACGAGAGAACCTGCTAGGCAAATAAGGCTCCAAGTACGCGTTATTTCGGTAACGATATACTAGGTGCGCCGGACGAATGTTGCGCAGCCATAGAAGCATCTTCTCGGATAAGAGCTGGGGAGGTTCAATGCCGTCAACGTATACCCTCCTCACTTCCCTAGGGTTAAACTGAGGAAGAGACACAAAGAAGTCAGGCCCGTCAACCCTTGCCAACGCTCTCCGACAAGCCGGCATGGTGTTATACTCCCAGGATTGATGGCGGTATCGGAAGAGGAAGGCGTCATTGGCGGTGACACCATCCTCTGGCCCGGCCCTCATCAATGACCGGTAATGCATTAATAACCACCCCATGAGATAGGGGTATGGTAGCTCTATCCGCTCGAAGTCCAGCGTCGTATCATGAGCAATGACTTTAGATGTAAAGGCACGGAGGCCGTGGTGTATACTACACACCATAGCCGGAAGAAGGGCCAGTCTTACTTTGAAGACCAGCTTCACAGTCGGGAGAATGAAATGGCGGCTGATCCTTTCAGTAGAACCTGCCCCTTTCGAGACTACGCAATTGCGTAGCCATACCATAAAGATCCCGGCCAAGACTGCTTTTTCGGACATTTGCTGGGTACCGTAGTGGAAATAACTGAAAGAGTCAGTACGGCTCCCAAACTTGTCACGGGTGGACCTCGACCTTTTAACCTTCAACATCATGTCCTTCACCTCCTCCGGGGTTTGAGGACTTCGAGACGAAACCCGACCGGAAGGACGTAAATTGAAAAGAAATACGACCCAGGCCGTGTTATGGGGGGCGTTCCCTTCTTAGCTATTTTCTTTCTTGATAGCAGTCTGATGACAGATGCTATGGTGGCACAACAGTTCTCGGTATACAGCGACGAAACCAGGAAATCGTCGATCCAGGTCATCGAATTCCTCATTCGTCGGGGTATATACTTCAAAGGCCTCGCCTCCCCGTAGCAGCTTAGAAACAGCATGCATCTCATGGAGAGCAAGCCCCAACTCTTCCCCGGGAGCAAAGAAAGTCCCTGTACGTCGGCTATACATCTCCAAAAGGGCCATGAACAGCGGCTTGTTAATGGGCAATCCATAACAGGTACCCCGGATGGCGTAGTAAAGGTCAATATCCCGAAGGAGTTCCTCGTAGTTCCTCAGGATCCATGAGGAAAGATTGGCCCATGTGGGAATGGGGTTTATACAATTCAGAAGCGACAACCTGCCCACAGGATATGACCTCTTGCTATCAAACTGATTCAGGAAGGTGTCAGCTCGGATAAAAGTGAAGTTAGGACTAGACACATTTATAAAAGTACCAGGAATCAGCCCCATCATAGTTCGGCTGACTGACTCTCTACTTGGACAAGCCGACCTAATACTCATGTTATAGTGGATGTTGCCCACGAACATCCCCTGTTGGGTTGGAGTCAGAGAACCTGCCATTTTTCTGTCCAACGGCACCATGTTAAACCACGAGAGAGGAAAATGCCGCACCATCTCAGGAATATGAATATCCACCCCATCTACAGTGAAGTCCTAGTTCTCAGAAACGTCCATCATTCGGGAGTTCTTTACGGAGAAAGCATCCCCGAAGAGGAAAGCTGCTATCAGATATTCTCCATCCAGTTTCCCCGAATTCATCATAGTACAAAGAAAATGGAAAGGCTGGTTGTTGATGGCAGCCACCCTCTCCAAAGGCTCATTAGAGGGAAGTTGATTTATCATATGTCGAATTAGATCGTCAAGCCGCACACCCATGGCAAACTGAGCCGAACCCACTAGAAGTTCTCCGGCCGGGTTGGTTGGGAGGTTCACTGGAAAAAGATAAAAGAAACAGGATTAAAAATAGGTTAAAACGAAACCACTTAGACTTTCTCAAAAAGAAGTCTCTATGAGTCTATGCGGCTCGGATCGATGAAGCCTTATGCGGCCCAGTTCAGCTGAGTTTCATGCGGCACGGCTTCAACAGAGCCTATGCGGCTCGGGCCAGTACGGCTTCATGCGACCCAATTCAGTTAGGAGTTCCATATGACACTAATGCGGCTCAGATTAAGACTTATGCGGTTCTATCTCGCAGAAGAGTTTATGCGGCGGGATACAACAAAATTCTATGCGGACCAGTTTGTCAGGAATATATGCGGCTCCGGTCAAAGGAGACTTTATGCGGTTCATATTCAGAAGTAGTCTTGAGACTCAAAATCCTTCTCATGAGGCTCATACAGGAGGAAAGTCCTATGCGGCTCAAATACGAGAGGGTCATGCGGCCCATACAACGCATGCGGCTCCATCATGAACAGGCTTGAGCCATCCAAACGATGAGGGCTTGTGCATAAATCATGCAACAGAGCCATGGGTTCTTAGGGTTCAAAGTGTTCAAAAGAGATCCTTACACTTGAAAGCAGGGCGAACATCAGGATGCACTTCGGGCACAGCGGCCGACGTGGAAGCCGCCTTCTTGCCTTTTGCGGCAGCGGAGACGACCTTGGAAGATTCGGGTGCCATTTTTGACAGTCGGAGAATGGAAATGGAGAAGGAAAGGAAAGATAGCAACAGTGGGAGACGAAGGAGAAAGTAAAGAAATCCCTCTAACTCAAGCCATCCATATTTATAAACAAAACCAAGGTACTTCGATTCTCGTGCAGAACGAAAACCAACTCTTCGGTTATCGAGGCGAGCTGCCTAAAATGAAGGCCAGACTCCTGGGATCCCGTCCCGAAAAGTGACCTCAAAATGGACAACAAATCAACAGCATTTAATGCAAAAGATCTCCATACGTGGCAAGATGACGTGGCTGAGACATCCATGCGGCTCGAAAATCCCTGCGGCCTAGTCATCCATGCGGCCGAGACATCCATGCGGCCGAAACATCCATGCGGCCGAGACATCATATACGACCAGAAGAATACATGACCATGCTTCTTATTTAAAGTATTTCAATTTTGCAAATTGAAAATTTTGAAGGGGGTCTTGTAGAAGCATGGAAAATAATGAAAAAAGATTCATGCGGCCAGAAACCCCATGCATCTCAGAAAGACCATGCGGCTCAGAGATTCATGTGGCACAAGAGACTATACGGCTCGATACGTTCCATGCGGCTCAGAGAGGTGCCACGTAGCATACAAACAACTCTTCCTTTACTGCATTAATTGTCTTGACGGCTGACAGCTCTGACAAGACGACAACCCTGACACAAAGATGTAATTATGACTCTGTCATAATGACAGACTCCTAGGGAAACGAAGGAGATCTCTGACATAATCCCCCGAGATCCAAAAAATGCCACGCAGCCTAGGCACATGGACGGTCATATGCGGCTCAAGAAGACGCTCCCCCATGCGGCTCACGAAGGGGTTACCCGTTATGCGGCCACCTACGTCCATGCGATCCGGATTATCATATGATTCGAAGGTTCGGGGGCCACTCCCCAATAGCCTTGACACGTGGCCGGGCTTATGCGGCTCAGATCCCCTCAGTGGCTCCCAGGACACGTGTCATAAAGCCAATCAATTTCCCAGATTTACTGCAATCAAAGATTGGGTCAAATCCCAATAATCTGGGATACGTGGCAGGAGAATGAATTAAACTTATTCATTCAGATTCGCAGACATCAGCAAATCATCATAAGGGAGATTTATTCCAATCAGCATTAATTATTGAGAAGATTTGGCACAATCTACATTAATGGTCCAGATTCATTACACTCAAAATTAATGGCCCAGATTGATCAATCAACAGGCTGCCGCCACTTTAAGGGGCAATCATTGTAAACCCTAATGATGCCCTCCCACTCTTATAAATAGTAGGGTGCTATTCCCTTACGAAGACACACAGAGATACGGAGAGACATATATACACAGAGAGAGATACAAAGACAGACGCGCATAGAGAGCCAGAGAGCCTGAAGAGAAAGCATTTCTTCATCAACGCCAAGCAGTCTTCCATAGAGCCAAAAGGCTGCACCCGATCGTCCAAGGAGTAAGGCAGAGCGGCCGTCGCTTTTTCGAGCCTCTATCGTCATCCCCAAGATTCTAAAATAAATAATTGTACTTAGATTGCTGTACCTAGGTTTTCGTCCCTAGTCTTTCTTTGTACAAGCGAGTTTATATTGTGAAGTAAAAGTCCAGTCCTCCGATAATTGTTCTGTCTTTTTATATTTCATGGCAAACACCTCCCAAAACAACACTCCGACCCTTACAAACATCACTCATGAGGATAATGCCACCCCTGGTCATGATTTTCTAAGTCCTAGGCAACGATTCAACTATGATACCGTGTCTAATCGCAAATGATACTGATATGAAGCTATGCGAAGCACCGGAATCGAATAATGCAAAAGCTGGACTGGAGTCGAGAAGGACCGAACCTGCGATCAACTTTTCTATCACCTCTGTATCTCCGGCCGCCATGGAGAAAGCTTGCCCCTGCTGGCCTCCCCTGGCCTGCTGCTGGTGCTGGACAAACCTCTGCTGCTGTGTCGGCAGGGCTAGTCCCCTCTGCTGGCCTGTTGGAGCTCTGACTGCTGCTTCCTGAGCTGCTCGTCCCATGCGACACTCCCTCATCTGGTGGTCTGCTGAACCACACACTAAGCACTGGCCCAGCCTCTTCCGGCACTCATTGGTGACATGCCCGGGCTTCTTATAGTAAGTACAAGTGATAACCTGTCTCTGGCCCTGCTGGTGCTGTCTCGGCTGCTGCTGCTGTCTCTGCTGGAATGGCTGCGGCTGGAACTTCCTCGACTGCTGCTGCTGAAACTGAGGCCTCTTGGCCTGGCCTCCGCTGTGGCTGCCCCCAACTGGGTCTCGTCCCCTCTTGAGCCTAAGCTCAAGATTATCCTCAGCCAATAAGGCTCCCGTTAAAATCTCCTCGAAAGTGGCATCCCTGTTGCCCTTGGTCAAGGACTTGACTTCCTTGACCAGACCCTTTCGGAACCTCTGGGCCTTCGCCGTCTCGTTCAAGCCCTCTTTGAATCTATCGAGGCAGCCGAACTCCCCAGCGTACTCCTCCACTGACAGGCTCCCCTGAACTAGGCTCTCGAACTGCGACTCCAAGGCTCGAAGTGCTGAATCTTGAAAGAACTTCTTCTTGAAGAAGCCCTTGAACTCCTCCCAGGTCTGTCCAGCTACCCCCACCCTGGGGTCTGACTGATACCAGGTGCGAGAAAGATCTCGTATCCGGCTAGCTGCTACTTCTATCTGGAGATCTGCCGGTATCCGGGCCAGGCAGAAGATCTCCTTTATATGCTCAATCCACTCGTCAGCATATAGGATCCCCTTCATCCCCAGGAAGTGGGCTCATCTTCTGGAACTGCTCTATCCCCGGTGTCCTCGGCTGCTGAACTACTGGTCGAGCCGCGTCTGTCGTAAGGGCCAACTCCATGTCCCTGTCATGTTGGGCCTGCTGCCGGTCCATAAACTGCTGGAAGTAGGCAAACTTCTGTGTCGCATCCACGTATCCTGTAGGCGGCGGCTGCTGGAACTGTATCTCTGGAATGACTGGGTCCTGCCTCCTAGCGGGTGGAGGCATACCTCCTACTGCTGCTGCTGAAGCCCCAACACGAGAATAGATGGCAGGAGCTGCAATCTCCTGTCCCAGCTGAACTGGCTGAGAGGTAACAGTCCCCTCTACAGCATCTCCATGAATGGTACGTTGCGACCGCATCCCCACCATCCTGAAGACAGACCAACAAGAGTATCAATTTCTAAGAAAGAAACGATATAACAAAGGCGGACAGTTAAAATTCAAAAGAATCAGTTGACAATAAAGATTTAGATGGCAATAAAAGAGTTTTTCCTAATGTGATTGAGTACCTTGAAAACTAATGTTATGTATCCTTCTGCAGGCTGTAGTGATACTCTGGTTCGAATACCACTACACTTCTAGTCTAGACCTGCATGGGCTACCACTAAAAATGTGTCCAAATCAAATACAACTGGATACTGTACAGCAGTGCAGCCTCGTGCGTGTGTGTACGCGTGTCGTGCACACGACACAGGCCAAACCAGGCGTCGTGTTCACAACCCTAGGTTCGCCTAGGATTGGTCTTCGTGTCCCACACCCTGTATCGTGTCTAAACCGTGTCCTCGTGTGACACAAAGGCAGTGTCAGCAGCCCCGTGGCCGTCTGTGCACGACAGTGTCCAATCCATATGGGCCAGATTTTACACAACCCACTAAATAAAATCCCATAAAAATTTGTACACTTAATGTCAGTCACCTAGTGATTGTTCACATAGAAATTTGTGTCCAGCCGTGTCATGTTGTGTCCGGTACAGCCCCCGAGTAGCAGGGGAGCTGTACAGTACAGAACATGTGGGTTTCGTGTCCTATTGCGTGTCCGACACACACAAAAACATGCTCAGTCAAGTGGAATCCCACAAACAAGACCTAGATCTAAATTCCTATTCAAAAATAATCCAAAAATCAAATCGAAATGCCCTTTGGGGTATTTCATCAAACACATACAAGTAGGGACTGATACGTGTCCATTTAGGACACGAAATGGACACGAAACCTAGGTTTAGCTATACCTACAGTTAGGGTAGACCTAGGGCTTTCCAAATATGCAAAGAAACTAGAATTTTAATGGTGTTTAGATAGTTTTACCTATTGGTGTCCAAATACAAGAAAAGCTTCAATAGGGGGGTGTTCCTCTTGATGGCCAAACTCTTCCAAATTGTCCACAAACTGAGATTTCCCAACACAAACAACAAGTATACCTAAATTAGAACCTATTGCAATTTGTTTGAGGGAAAAAGGAAATAAAATGGATTTTCTATGAATTAATAAAGTTGGAAAAATATCTCTTCTTTAAACTTGTGTTCTTTCCTAAAAGAGGCTAGCCCTAAATGGAGGAGACTACTTATAGGGGGGAAATACCAATGCTTGGCCGACCAACTAAGTTAGGGTTTGGGTTTGGCAATAGCTAATGGGCTTCGGGCTTAGTTAAAAATCAATGGTTCAAAACCATAAGTCATGACTTATGACTTATCTATTCTATGGTTAACTTGAGTCTAATGACTAATCATGGGTTAACTCTAGTCTAACTAGGGTTACATGACCTAACCAAGTCCAACACAACTAGGGTTAGCTTCTAGGTTAGTCTACCAAGGTCAATGCTAGTCAAAGTCAACCTAGTCAACCATCATTCAAATAATTCCAAAATAAATCCTAAAAATTCCCATAAATTCAAATAAATTATAATAAATTCAAATAACCTAAAAAATGACAAAATACCCTCAAACTAGAAATGTGGTAGTGACAAATCCTCCTAGGCCGAACAGTCCCGATGCCCCGGTCCGCCTGTTCGAGGAAAATGAACCCATGCACGGGTTAATTTATAGTCCATTTGATCATGTAACGCACAACTACTCATACAACCAAACATAGTCTGAGTCAGAAACTCAGACTTTGCATCATTTCGTATTTCTCACATCATCTTTCTATGTTCTCACATTCTTTGTACAATTTTGTTCTTTCGATGTTTCAACGTCTCGATTCAATGTCCGAGTGAATGACCCAAAGGTCCCAAACATTGAAGGCAACATACCAAATTCAATAATTATTCAATATCCTTCGAGTAATGTATTTGATGCACGTCTAGATGTAGTATTTCCATATTCTACGCCTTAGTGTTCAATGTTCTCCTACTCGTGCATTTGATGTACGCCGATATGATCTTTCAATGTGCTAGACTTATGTTCATTCTCTCCGACTTGTGAACTTGAGACATGCCTCTATAGAGTATTCAATGTTTATAGCTCGTGCACTAAGGCACTCGCGTCGATATAGTCTTTAAATGGTCTAGCCTTCTAACTTGTGCACAGAGGCACGCATTTGATTGATGTTCAATGACTCATACCTTGAGGCACATTTTGATTCAATTATTCAATGCCCCGTGACTTATGCATTTGTTGCACTCATCGGTATAGTTATCCCATGTTTATATGGCTTGCGCACCGAGGCGCTCACCCTTGCGATATTTTGATGTTCTATAGCGACTCGTATATTGGATGTACATTTCAATTCAATTGTTCTATCTAGTATTCGACGTACACTATGATCTCTCAATCGATCCACGCCTGTGGTCTCAATAGGTTAACCTAGCATACAAGGTATATTTTAGTTAGGTATAACGGAGTAGAAAAGAAGGGTCAAAGTCCTCCCACCTTAAGCCGATATGCCTTGTCGTTTCGTCGAGCCGATGCGGCTCGATTTCATAACTTTGTTGCAGCGGCCAACTCTTCTAACTTAGCCATTTGAGAACTTTGTGCTTCATTGAATTATCCGACCGATTTGGCTTACCGTGCCTATGCCTCAGTCCGTTGTGAGGCGATACTTTAGTTTTGTGAACACCGTTGCAAATAAGGCACAATGCTGACCGCTTATAATTCAGATTAAACACGTCACCTGCACACAAAACCAATTAAAATCATTAGTTGTCCGAACCGGACTTATGCTTTACATCGATTTGATTTATTGGGTCTACAAACCGACTCAATGCTTTCTCGATCGGGCCAACGTAAATCTTTGCATCGATTCGACTCGATGCATTTCTCGGGTCAACATAACTCTTATATCGATTCACATCGATACTTAATCGGGTCAACGCAACTCTTCGAGTCAATGACTCAACATAATGTACAGTACGGAGCGGGACATTACATAATATACCACTCAAAACAAGGTTCGTCCTCGAACCGAAACAAACACTCAATCCAAATGTTTCTCCAGATCGTTTCACGATCTTACCCAATTATCATTATTCTATTTTAAACACTTGTACAAGCTTTCATTAACTTTCATAGTCTTTCCTACAGCTCGATTTGAATTAAGCATACAACTTGATTGGGATCATTACACACATTCAAAGCATCCCAAAAATATATGTATTTCAGCCAAGCCCAATGGTAGGAAATTGCAATAAAGCTAACATGTAATTTTTAATCCTAGATACTTACCATCTCGTACTCTTGATCTGACTTATCTCTAGCGACCGTTTTTTAAATTTTGTTGCATATGTATGTTCGATACATATGTGATTCATTCAACAAAGTCACTGCATGCGACACGATTCAAAATTGCATTTCTCATTTTCGTAAGTTTTGCACTAACCATCAAATATATGCGTCACCTCAAGCCTTCAGGTATTCGATCACAATGAGCCTTTGCAATGCCTTGCATTCGAAATTACTACCCAACTATTTCTGAAGTTTCACTTTGCAACTTATCTCGATATGATTTTCCTTTGTTGACTTGCAAATGCATCAAAATTCAGGAGTACACCCACTAGGTGACTTACCTAGACACCGTGCTTAAATTCTTCTGACACAACTTTAAATTGATGTTGCACAAAGGCAATAATCTATCTGACACAAAATTTCAGTTCGAGTCGACGATGCTCAAAGGCAACGGTCTTTTTGACAAAATTGTTTACATGAGTTGACAATGCTCAAAGAAAATAATCGCCTTGACAGAATGTCTTTATGACGTGCCTTATGTTCGATTCCTGTCGAGTAGGAAATTTCTAGCCAAATACCCAACTTGTCCGTCTCATAACATCAAGTATAGGTTCGATTCATGCACGCTCAATTGCTAGGTGAATCTAAATCCAATGACACAACTCGAAAGTCATTCTCTTACCGCTCTCTCTCGTGCATAGCACGATTCTCGCAATTGCCAATCTGTGTCATCAAAGTTCGTCTGTGAACTTTTATTTCGATCGTCTACCAATATAATTATTCAAGCAATCATCCGACCAATTCTCAAACTCCTACTATAACATTCTCTGCCGAAGCTGTTCCATCAATTCCTGAAACAATTATTTGATTGCCTAGACTTATCATCAACATGCACCACATATTTTTTTTCGACGCAATTCTGTATACGACATTATATAGGTCATCTTATGGGTCTGCAACATTCACTTTTGATTTGGCGGTCAAGTCTTCTAGGGTCAGCTACCCCGAAGCTACGCTCGATAATTATGGATCATTAACGAAGGATATTTACTATGAATCATACTATATTATTTCGGAGCCAAATCACGTTTCGACGAGTTTTATGGGACTTACCCAATCAGAACAAAATTATTTCTATCTGCACAACTGAGGTGCAACTATCATCCGAGTAATTTATGCACTACCGTCGATGATTCCGCAATTCACGAAACATCTACTCATATCGAGTTCGAGTTTATCTACCTATGGTCGAAATATGAGATTCTATACGCATCGAAACAATTGGCAATGACTTTATATTCTTGCCTGATCAATCACAAAGTTTACGATCTACTAGTTCGACATTCTCATATTGCTATTTACAAAAATCTTGTTATCGTAGGCCTGCCACATTTTGTATTCTCACATCGTACTTACGTTTTCTTGCATATCCATTCGATAGGTCATATCAGTTTCAATAGCACAAGGGTCAAATTTGAATCTGTATCAACATCGAATTAGCTCGCATCACATACATCCAAGTTCTCAACGAATTTTTCCATATGCATCAAATCATTTTCCTGATTCACTGCATCCCGCTATACTTTGATTGCGTAACCGAGTTACCAATTATCCAACATCGAACCCTCGAGTTATACAATTATGCCCTCTAAGTTTTGCACATTTCAGTCGTGTACTCAAATGAGTTTAGTCTCGACATAACCAACTATTTTTCTTAGGCACGATTATCCGTACAACCAAATTTTATCGAATTCACAATTTGTGACAGCCGATTATAATTCGTATCGACCAGCATTTCTATCAAGCCCGCAATTCGTGCGATTCGATTTCAATTCTCATAGACCAACATTTTTATCGAGTTTGCAAGTCGTGCGATCCGATTATAACTTTGAGTTTCCTATCCCACTGATCCGACTATTGTCTCGAAGCAAAACCATTTTGCTAGTCCAGGTCATCGACCGACTTATAAATTTTTGTCCAATGTATCATTCATTGATACAAGTTGTCATGACCCGTTACCCAAATTGTTGGGCCGGGCTGAGCCATGTCCAGCCTATACTTGATTAAAGCGTAGTAAGCTGTTCTAATAATAGACAATAAAGATCTAAGTAGCTAACAGTTCTAAAATCATATTTAAAGTTCATCACAACACAACATCTATAAGCGAAGGTAAATAAGTACAGACTTAATAATACATAACCAAAGTATCTAACTGGAGACAAAGTCCAGTATCCAAATATAAGAACAGACAACGTCTAAGTCTACTAAACACATGAAAGATAACTAAGCAAGGTTCCCCGCTGGGGCCTCTTCTGGAGCTAAGGCCAGGTCCTCAATGCAGTACCATAATATGTAACACATAGCATTTCCTTCTCGAAAAGTATACCTACAACGTTATCCTGTCAGGACGGGAGCAAGTACAACCTCTACAACTAAAATACTGAACATATAATGAAAGAGATGTACAACAAGAATCATGGTGTGATAAGTCTATAAAACAGAAAATACTGGAAACATGGCCTCATGGTACAACTGGGATCACAGTATCATAGTAACACAGGGAACATGGCATATCTGGAATCATGGTATATCTCATAATCTATCATGGCAAGGATACATATGTCATAGAGACAGATGTATATGTAATATTTAAAACTGTAGCAGGTACGTGATCGGTCAATAGATGTACAATGTGTTGGAGGGCACATAATAAAATGTACTTCCGTACAAGTGAAACGGCGACAGATGTACATACGCACAAATCCGCGTTGAGATAAAGCCTACGACAAGGTGTACATATAAAATGTCAACCTTGCTCGGTACATACGTACGGAGAAGGGGGTCGTGATCACGTACTCAACTGTCAGTTTTCCCATAACCCATATTCTAACATGTGAGAGATACGAGAACAGTAAAACATGTGGGAGATACTGGGAGTAATATAAGCATGGCCGGTACTGGGAACAGTATGAAACATGTGAATACTTCGAGTAGTATAAAGCATAGTAAAACATGTACTGAGAACCAGTAAGAAATATGTGAAGATATAAGAACTGTCCTAAGCATGGCAGGTACTAAAAGTAATACAACATGTGAAGATTTAACTTGCAGTTATTCAGAAGCAGTATTTTAACAGGGTTAATACATGTTCTAGCATTAAAAAACAGTAAATGAGTGTGTAGATGTACTTGCCTCGAGCAAAGCAAGAATACTAGTACGAAGATATAGATGTCCGGTATTCGGTCAATAGTGATATACAACTCAGTTCTAAGCTAGGATCAACAATATACTAGTGGTGTGACACGACTCCTAACTGGATACTAGCCAAGTGGGGACCTAGCATAAAAGTCTAATGTGAAGTGCCACTATACACAAACTAACTCTCTAGGGTCTTTACACTAGTGCGGGGTGATGTCCAATACTATAACAACTCAAATCAACGCAAAACTTGCAAGTTGTAACTACTCAATAAATAAATCAAACGGTACACTAAGTTCCAACAATTTTTGAGACAGACAAAAAGCTTAAATATATATAAAATAAAGTACCAAAATAATCCTTGTTAATTATAGAAATTTATACTAATTTTTCTGGGATTTATAAACCCTCATAAATATTTATTAAAAATCAGCAAACATAAATATACTGAAAATGAGTTCTGTTTTCCTATTTTTATAAAATACCAAAAGTACTTATTAAATGCTAGAAAAATTATAATAAATTAGCTAAATTAACATAATATTTAAATACAATTTTTCCCAAATTTTTACAAAAATTAAAATATATATAAAAATTCAAAACCAGAAAGTAACAATATCTAGAAAAATAATTAATTATAAATTAAGGATAATACATAATCAAAATCTACAGATGCTGTCGGATGATAAAAGAAATATCACCAACGTGTCCAGAACGGTCAAATCAGCTAGGATAGCCTACCCATAAGTCCAATTTGGATACAGGGGCAAAACGGTAATTTTGGGTCAAAATGATATCCGCCGTTGGACACACTTTGCACCGAAAAACGTGTCGGAATAGAAGTCTACAAAACCTAGCAAATTATATGTCCACGAATCCAGAATGATGATACGAACCCAACGGTATGTCCGAAATAGAATTCCGATGTGCCGATCTCAAAATGATACGTTGACGCGACACTTGGTATCCGGTTTGCACCGAAATGCGTGCCGGAGCAAATGTCTTCAAAATTCAGCAAATTATATGTCAACGAGTCCAGAATGACGATACGAACTCAACGGTATATCCGGAATTGGATTCCGATGAGCCGATCTCAAAGTGACCCGTTGACTCGAAAAGTGGGACTCACTTTGCACCGAAATGCGTGCCAGGGCCCACGTTCTCCAAATCAAGCAAATTTTATATGAAAATATGCCAGAACGATGCCACGAGTCTACTGGTGGTGTCAGAAATTGAATCCGGAGTCCCGGGTTCAAAAATGGAATTTAATAAGTGCAAATTAAAGAATTCGGACGGCCAACTTTGGCGTCGAATTCGACCAACCGAACGTGCTTAAAACGAAACGAAATCTAAAGGAGACAGGAAGATGGTTATACCAGCTGTGCACCAGAACTGACGGTGCGCAAAACGGAGCTGCGACGGCAAAGTTACGAGCTGACGAAGTCGGCTCCACGAAACTGTCCAAAAATAGTTCAATTTAAAGTGTCAACTTGGTGGCCAGTTTTGAGGTATGAAACGACATAATTAATCGGCAAAAATTGACAGGAGTGAAGATGGATATACCGAGATTGCGACAGAGCAAAAAGTTTGCCGATCCAATGGTCGGATCTCCCAGAAAATGCGCGCGAAGTTGCTGCGACAGAGCGTCATTTCCGAGTTCAAAACTCGCGCGTCACGACGGGATTTCGTGCGAAATGCACGAATAGACTATTGTGTGCGTCGGGAAGGAAGGCGACGGCCAGGGGGCATTCGCCGAAGGCTCGCGCACGGCCGGGGGGCTTGCCGGCGGCGGCGGCCGGCCGCGGTGGCGCGCACGACGCGTGCGGCTGCTACGTGCAGCTGCTGCTGCCGCGTTTGCTGCTGCTGCGTTTGCGCGCCTGGGCTGCGCGCGGCTGCTGGCGGAGGCCGGCCACAGCAGTGGTAGCGGCCAATGGTGTGGGCACGGTCGCCGGTGGCGGTGGCCGTGCGGCGGTGTAGGTGGTGTTGGTGAGTGTGGTTTTATTGGTGATGATGATGGTGATGTGTTAGGGAGGAGGAGGAGAAGAGGGAGGAGGTTGTGTTCACAGTGGTGGTGGTGGTCGGCAGCCATGGGGGTAGGGAGTTCGGCTGTGGTGCATGGGAGAGAGAGATGGAAATGTGTGTGTTGTATTTAAATGTGTGTGTGTAGTGTAATATAAAGAGAGAGAGAGAGAGATAGAGTTTAGATATTTGAATGGGGAAGAGAGAGAAGTCGGTTTGGGGGGGGGGTAGCTGTAAAGGAGAGGGGAGTGGGGTGAGTTGGTGTTTGTATTTGTTATAGGAGAGAGAGAGAGAGAGTGTATATATAGTGTGTGTATATATATATTAATATATATATAGAAAGAGTGTGAGAATAGAGAGAGAGTGAGATATTTGAGAGAGAGGGAGAGAGAGAGGTCGGCCACAAAGGGGGGGGGTTATTCTTGCAGGCATGGGGAGGGTGAGGTGGTGTGTGTGAGTTATAGGAGAGAGAGTGTGTGATATTAGTATATATATGTATATATATATATATATATATATATATATATATATATATATATATATATATATATATATATATACATATTAGAAAAGGAGAGAAAAGTATTTGTAGAGAGAGAGAGATATTCTTTTAAATAAGAAAAAGAGAAATATTGTGTGGGGTATTTGGGCAATCATGGGAGGACAACATGGAGCTTGGGTTCGGGTTCGGTCGAGCCGGGTCGGGTCAAAATTGAACCGGGGGCGATAATTAAATTAAAAATAGGGATTTATAATCATGGGTAAATAAATGATATACGGGGACTCCAATAAATGGGACACAAGTTTCATGCGGGTAGTAGGCTTCATGTGGGCCACGTCCATACTTCGGGTTGACAAGCTGGATCGATGTCGGGTCCTGAAATTAAATCGGAAATTAAATCGGGTTTCACGGCAGAAAATAAATCGGCCTAAATTGACCCGGAAGTTGTGCGAAGAAAATGGAGCACAAAATGAAGTGTCTGAGTGGGACACGAAGGTCATGGGTGAAGAGCGTCTCGAGTAGATCATTTATGAGAAGTTGGTTTCGAGAAAATGGCTGATCTGGTGCTCCTAAATTAAAAGCAACGGTAACGTGCAAACGATGATCAAAAATAAAAGTAGGAATAATTATTCAATTATTAATTGGTCTAAGTTGACCCGAACTTGCGCGATACAAAAAGAGTACAAGGGAACGAATTTAAGTGGGACATGATATATCAAAACGAAGATAATCTTATCTACAACAAAACCCATGAAGAGAGTTTACAGAGATTGGTATCCCTGACGCTCCAGAAGTCAAAGTCATGGAAAGATACATTAATGATCTAAACAATTAAATAAATAAAATATTTATCGATAATAATTCATTTTGAAAAATTTAAAACAACCCTGAAATTCAGGGGGCTTACATCCTACCCACTTTACAAAAATTTCGTCCTCGAAATTAAAATCATCCAACCGGTCAAACTATAACATGTAGCTGCTCTGGCTACGATACTCAATCTGCTATCCTTGAAATCATCTCTTCTGTTTCTCCTTACAATCTTTTTGGTTCAGGTTCATCAAAGTCCTTCTATCATAAACTATGTCATATATCCTTTAAAATCTTCCATACTAACATGAACATTTATGTATACCCTAAAATATAGGTCATTCTCTGGGTATGTCTATAAGCCTAAAATGCTTAATCATCAACCATATTTTCAACCTCAATTGTAAATACTGGATTTCCTTATCATATCCTAAGTATCCTTATTTCATCAATCCACAGTTCCTTGGCATCATTTATCGTCAATCCTTTCCTACAGTTTCTTCTTGAAATCATACGTTCAATTCTTATCCTTGGCGTAGAGCCTTTTTCTTTTTTACTCAACAAGTCCTTCGAATATAAATCCTCAATTTCAAACTCCCGATTTATTAATTACCAATGTACATATGTCTTTGTCTCGTTCTGATATCTTCTCGATCTCGTACGCAATACGATACTCATTCTAATTTATTCTATATCAATCCACGTTTTGATCTACCCTCTAATCACATATAATTAGCTATAGATAACCAACCAAAATTCTACAACTGCTAAATCCTCAATTCGTAAATACATGATTCGGATCCTCATTCTGTAGTCACAACAATATACTATCTCATGATTCCATCATAGATACCCTATCATCAAGTCATACTATCAATGCAATCGTTCTTAATGGTTTCCAAGTCTACTATAGTCAGTCACCCATACTTGTCCTATAAGCTTAATTTAACCAATCCCTAGAAAAAGTATTTATCACAATCACACAATACATTTATAGTTATACTACAGGATCAGTCAACAAGGTTTGGCTATTTCGGTCGTCTATCAAATAGAAGGTAACAAGGCCTAAGACTGGGTCAAGCAATCCATAACAGTGTCCAAACAAGTTAAAGGGTCAAGCAAGACGGGAAAGTTTATCGAAATATCTCCAAGAATGGTACGAAGACAACGGGATATATAACGAGAAGAATTACCCAAGAGGTTAACGAAAAAGAGTTTAGTCAAGTCATAGGAAAGATGGAACACAAAAATAATTATGTCCGAAAGATAACGCGAAAGCAATCCTATTGGAGAGTCCTAGAGAACCTGTAATCCTAGTTGTAGTGTAGATAGAACAGAGTTAATCAAGACTGGAAAGAATGATAATAAGAATTTATTCTTGCTCATTCGGTCATAACAAAGTAAACCAAGTTGGGATATGATCTGATAACCATACACGTCTTCCTGAAATCATGTTGCCAGAATTTTCGCCCCACCAGTAAGCTTAGATGCAATAAACGATAGAGTCATAACTAAGGTATACATCCTATAATCATGTTATCTAGAATCCTCGCCACGCCAACCGGTATGGCTGCGAGAAAATCTAAATTCTATGAATAGGATAGTATATCCAAAATCAGGCTCTACGTTTTTGTCATACCAGCTAATATGGCTGCGATAAATTCTAAACTCCATAACTAAAATAGACGTTTACCTTATCAGAATATATCACAATTCAATCCACAAAATTTATCACGATGCAAGATCAAAGTTAACAACAAAATCAGAAATTAAATTCAACAACGAATTTAAAGAGGAGCAAATGGAAATAAGTGGAAACTGATTTCTAGATAAGATTAGAGTGAGATTAGAGTGAGATCCTCAGGGGTCATCCCAAGGGTACAAACTTGGTCTAAATTGACCCACTGAAATACAAACAAGAGGCTAATTATAGCTAACGGTCCTATGCTGTGATGAGTTCTCCTATGTTGCAATCCTAGAAATCCTCTATGTGTTCTAAATGTCATCCCTAGTGTTATCAAGTTGTCCTAGATCCTAATTGCAGGCATGTTTGGTACAATAACGTAACCAAACAACTTAAGTCTGGACCTGCATGGACCGCCAAAAAAAATATGTCACGACCCGTTACCCAAATTGTTGGGCCGGGCCGAGCCATGTCCAGCCTACGCTTGATTAAAGCGTAGTAAGCTGTTCTAATAATAGACAATAAAGGATCTAAGTAGCTAACAGTTCTAAAATCATATTTAAAGTTCATCACAACACAGCATCTATAAGCGAAGGTAAATAAGCACAGACTTAATAATACATAACCAAAGTATCTAACTAGAGACAAAGTTCAGTATCCAAATATAAGAACAGACAACGTCTAAGTCTACTAAACACATAAAAGATAACTAAGCAAGGTTCCCCGCTGGGGCCTCTTCTGGAGCTAAGGCCAGGTCCTCAATGCAGTACCATAATATGTAACACATAGCGTTTCCTTCTCGAAAAGTATACCTACAACGTTATCCTGTCAGGACGGGAGCAAGTACAACCTCTACAACTAAAATACTGAACATATAATGAAAGAGATGTACAACAAGAATCATGGTGTGATAAGTCTATGAAACAGAAAATACTGGAAACATGGCCTCATGGTACAACTGGGATCACAGTATCATAGTAACACAGGGAACATGGCATATCTGGAATCATGGTATATCTCATAATCTATCATGGCAAGGATACATATGTCATAGAGACAGATGTATATGTAATGTTTAAAACAGTAGCAGGTACGTGATCGGTCAATAGATGTACAATATGCTGGAGGGCACATAATAAAATGTACTTTTGTACAAGTGAAACGGTGACAGATGTACATACGCACAAATCTGCGTTGAGATAAAGCCTACGACAAGGTGTACATATAAAATGTCAACCTTGTTCGGTACATACGTACGGAGAAGGGGGTCGTGATCACGTACTCAACTGTCAGTTTCCCCATAACCCATATTCTAACATGTGAGAGATACGAGAACAGTAAAACATGTGGGAGATACTGGGAGTAATATAAGCATGGCCGGTACTGGGAACAGTATGAAACATGTGAATACTCCGAGTAGTATAAAGCATAGTAAAACATGTACTAAGAACCAGTAAGAAACATGTGAAGATATAAGAACTGTCCTAAGCATGGCAGGTACTAAAAGTAATACAACATGTAAAGATTTAACTTGCAGTTATTCAGAAGCAGTATTTTAACAGGGTTAATACATGTTCTAGCATTAAAAGACAGTAAATGAGTGTGTAGATGTACTTGCCTCGAGCAAAGCAAGAATACTAGTACGAAGATATAGATGTCCGGTATCCTGTCAATAGTGATATACAACTCAGTTCTAAGCTAGGATCAACAATATACTAGTGGTGTGACACGACTCCTAACTGGATACTAGCCAAGTGGGGACCTAGCATAAAAGTCTAATGTGAAGTGCCACTATACACAAACTAATTCTCTAGGGTCTTTACACTAGTGCGGGGTGAGGTCCAATACTATAACAACTCAAATCAACGCAAAACTTGCAAGTTGTAACTACTCAATAAATAAATCAAACGGTACACTAAGTTCCAACAATTTTTGAGATAGACAAAAAGCTTAAATATATATAAAATAAAGTACCAAAATAATTTTTGTTAATTATAGAAATTTATACTAATTTTTCTGGGATTTATAAACCCTCATAAATATTTATTAAAAATCAGCAAACATAAATATACTGAAAATGAGTTCTGTTTTCCTATTTTTATAAAATACCAAAAGTACTTATTAAATGCTAGAAAAATTATAATAAATTAGCTAAATTAACATAATATTTAAATATAATTTTTCCCAGATTTTTACAGAAATTAAAATATATATAAAAATTCAAAACCAGAAAGTAACAATATCTAGAAAAATAATTAATTATAAATTAAGGATAATACATAATCAAAATCTACAGATGTTGTCGGATGATAAAATAAATATCACCAACGTGTCCAGAATGGTCAAATCAGCTACGATAGCCTACCCATAAGTCCAATTTGGACACAGGGGCAAAACGGTAATTTCGGGTCAAAATGATGTCCGCCGTTGGACATACTTTGCACCGAAAAACGTGTCAGGATAGAAGTCTACAAAATCTAGCAAATTATATGTCCACGAATCCAGAATGATGATACGAACCCAACGGTATGTCCGAAATAGGATTCCGATGTGTCGATCTCAAAATGATACGTTGACGCGACACTTGGTATCCGGTTTGCACCGAAATGCGTGCCGGAGCAAATGTCTTCAAAATTCAGTAAATTATATGTCAACGAGTCCAGAATGACGATACGAACTCAACGGTATATCCAGAATTGGATTCCGATGAGCCGATCTCAAAGTGACCCGTTGACTCGAAAAGTGGGACCCGCTTTGCACCGAAATGCGTGCCAGGGCCCACGTTCTCCAAATCAAGCAAACTTTATATGAAAACATGCCAGAACGATGCCATGAGTCTACTGGTGGTGTCAGAAATTGAATCCGGAGTCCCGGGTTCAAAAATGGAATTTAACAAGTGCAAATTAAAGAATTCGGACGACCAACTTTGGCGTCGAATTCGACCAACCGAACGTGCTTAAAACGAAACGAAATCTAAAGGAGACAGGAAGATGGTTATACCAGCTGTGCACCAGAACTGACGGTGCGCAAAACGGAGCTGCGACGGCGAAGTTACGAGCTGACGAAGTCGGCTCCACGAAACTGTCCAAAAACAGTTCAATTTAAAGTGTCAACTTGGTGGCCAGTTTTGAGGTATCAAACGACATAATTAATGGGCAAAAATTGACAGGAGTGAAGATGGATATACCGAGATTGTGACAGAGGAAAAATTTTGCCGATCCAACGGTCGGATCTCCCAGAAAACGCGTGCGAAGTTGCTGCGACGGAGCGTCATTTCCGAGTTCAAAACTCGCGCGTCACGACGGGATTTCGTGCGAAATGCACGAATAGCCTACTGTGCGCGTCGGGAAGGAAGGCGACGGCCAGGGGGCGTTCGCCGGAGGCTTGCGCACGGCCGGGGGGCTCGCCGGCGGCGGCGGCCGGCCGCGGTGGCGCGCGCGACGTGTGCGGCTGCTACGTGCAGCCGCTGCTGCCGCGTTTGCTGCTGCTGCATTTGCGCGCCTGGGCTGCGCGCGGCTGCTGGCGGAGGCCGGCCACAGCAGTGGTGGCGGCCAATGGTGTGGGCACGATCGCCGGTGGCGGTGGCCGTGCGGCGGTGTAGGTGGTGTTGGTGAGGGTGGTTTTATTGGTGATGATGATGGTGATGTGTTAGGGAGGAGGAGGAGAGGGAGGAGGTTGTGTTCACAGTGGTGGTGGTGGTCGGCAGCCATGGGGGTGGGGAGTTCGGCTGTGGTGCATGGGAGAGAGAGATGGAGATGTGTGTGTTGTGTTTAAATGTGTGTGTGTAGTGTAATATAAAGAGAGAGAGATAGAGTTTAGATATTTGAATGGAGAAGAGAGAGAAGTCGGTTTGGGGGGGGGGTAGCTGTAAAGGAGAGGGGAGTGGGGTGAGTTGGTGTTTGTATTTGTTATAGGAGAGAGAGAGAGAGAGAGTGTATATATAGTGTGTGTATATATATATATATTAATATATATATAGAAAGAGTGTGAGAATAGAGAGAGAGTGAGATATTTGAGAGAGAGGGAGAGAGAGAGGTCGGCCACAAAGAGGGGGGGGGGGTTATTCTTGCAGGCATGGGGAGGGTGAGGTGGTGTGTGTGAGTTATAGGAGAGAGAGTGTGTGATATTAGTATATATATGTATATATATATATATATATATATATATATATATATATATATATATATATATATATATATATATGCATATTAGAAAAGGAGAGAAAAGTATTTGTAGAGAGAGAGAGATATTCTTTTAAATAAGAAAAAGAGAAATATTGTGTGGGGTATTTGGGCAATCATGGGAGGACAACATGGAGCTTGGGTTCGGGTTCGGTCGAGCCGGGTCGGGTCAAAATCGAACCGGGGGCGATAATTAAATTAAAAATAGGGATTTATAATCATGGGTAAATAAATGATATACGGGGACTCCAATAAATGGGACACAAGTTTCATGCGGGTAGTAGGCTTCATGTGGGCCACGTCCATACTTCGGGTTGACAGGCTGGATCGATGTCGGGTCCTGAAATTAAATCGGAAATTAAATCGGGTTTCACGGCAGAAAATAAATCGGCCTAAATTGACCCGGAAGTTGTGCGAAGAAAATGGAGCACAAAATGAAGTGTCTGAGTGGGACACGAAGGTCATGGGTGAAGAGCGTCTCGAGTAGATCATTTATGAGAAGTTGGTTTCGAGAAAATGGCTGATCTGGTGCTCCTAAATTAAAAGCAACGGTAACGTGCAAACGATGATCAAAAATAAAAGTAGGAATAATTATTCAATTATTAATTGGTCTAAGTTGACCCGAACTTGCGCGATACAAAAAGAGTACAAGGGAACGAATTTAAGTGGGACAGGATATATCAAAACGAAGATAATCTTATCTACAACAAAACCCATGAAGAGAGTTTACAGAGATTGGTATCCCTGACGCTCCAGAAGTCAAAGTCATGGAAAGATACATTAATGATCTAAACAATTAAATAAATAAAATATTTATCGATAATAATTTATTTTGAAAAATTTAAAACAACCCTGAAATTCAGGGGGCTTACATCCTACCCACTTTACAAAAATTTCGTCCTCGAAATTAAAATCATCCAACCGGTCAAACTATAACATGTAGCTGCCCTGGCTACGATACTCAATCTGCTATCCTTGAAATCATCTCTTCTGTTTCTCCTTACAATCTTTTTGGTTCAGGTTCATCAAAGTCCTTCTATCATAAACTATGTCATATATCCTTTAAAATCTTCCATACTAACATGAACATTTATGTATACCCTAAAATATAGGTCATTCTCTGGGTATGTCTATAAGCCTAAAATGCTTAATCATCAACCATATTTTCAACCTCAATTGTAAATACTGGATTTCCTTATCATATCCTAAGTATCCTTATTTCATCAATCCACAGTTCCTTGGCATCATTTATCGTCAATCCTTTCCTACAGTTTCTCCTTGAAATCATACGTTCAATTCTTATCCTTGGCGTAGAGCCTTTTTCTTTTTTACTCAACAAGTCCTTCGAATATAAATCCTCAATTTCAAACTCCCGATTTATTAATTACCAATGTACATATGTCTTTGTCTCGTTCTGATATCTTCTCGATCTCGTACGCAATACGATACTCATTCTAATTTATTCTATATCAATCCACGTTTCGATCTACCCTCTAATCACATATAATTAGCTATAGATAACCAACCAAAATTCTACAACTGCTAAATCCTCAATTCGTAAATACATGATTCGGATCCTCATTCTGTAGTCACAACAATATACTATCTCATGATTCCATCATAGATACCCTATCATCAAGTCATACTATCAATGCAATCGTTCTTAATGGTTTCCAAGTCTACTATAGTCAGTCACCCATACTTGTCCTATAAGCTTAATTTAACCAATCCCTAGAAAAAGTATTTATCACAATCACACAATACATTTATAGTTATACTACAGGATCAGTCAACAAGGTTTGGCTATTTCGGTCGTCTATCAAATAGAAGGTAACAAGGCCTAAGACTGGGTCAAGCAATCCATAACAGTGTCCAAACAAGTTAAAGGGTCAAGCAAGACGGGAAAGTTTATCGAAATATCTCCAAGAATGGTACGAAGACAACGGGATATATAACGAGAAGAATTACCCAAGAGGTTAACGAAAAAGAGTTTAGTCAAGTCATAGGAAAGATGGAACACAAAAATAATTATGTCCGAAAGATAACGCGAAAGCAATCCTATTGGAGAGTCCTAGAGAACCTGTAATCCTAGTTGTAGTGTAGATAGAACAGAGTTAATCAAGACTGGAAAGAATGATAATAAGAATTTATTCTTGCTCATTCGGTCATAACAAAGTAAACCAAGTTGGGATATGATCTGATAACCATACACGTCTTCCTGAAATCATGTTGCCAGAATTTTCGCCCCACCAGTAAGCTTAGATGCAATAAACGATAGAGTCATAACTAAGGTATACATCCTATAATCATGTTATCTAGAATCCTCGCCACGCCAACCGGTATGGCTGCGAGAAAATCTAAATTCTATGAATAGGATAGTATATCCAAAATCAGGCTCTACGTTTTTGTCATACCAGCTAATATGGCTGCGATAAATTCTAAACTCCATAACTAAAACAGACGTTTACCTTATCAGAATATATCACAATTCAATCCACAAAATTTATCACGATGCAAGATCAAAGTTAACAACAAAATCAGAAATTAAATTCAACAACGAATTTAAAGAGGAGCAAATGGAAATAAGTGGAAACTGATTTCTAGATAAGATTAGAGTGAGATTAGAGTGAGATCCTCAGGGGTCATCCCAAGGGTACAAACTTGGTCTAAATTGACCCACTGAAATACAAACAAGAGGCTAATTATAGCTAACGGTCCTATGCTGTGATGAGTTCTCCTATGTTGCAATCCTAGAAATCCTCTATGTGTTCTAAATGTCATCCCTAGTGTTATCAAGTTGTCCTAGATCCTAATTGCAGGCATGTTTGGTACAATAACGTAACCAAACAACTTAAGTCTGGACCTGCATGGGCCGCCAAAAAAAACATGTCACGACCCGTTACCCAAATTGTTGGGCCGGGCCGAGCCATGTCCAGCCTACGCTTGATTAAAGCGTAGTAAGCTGTTCTAATAATAGACAATAAAGGATCTAAGTAGCTAACAGTTCTAAAATCATATTTAAAGTTCATCACAACACAGCATCTATAAGCGAAGGTAAATAAGCACAGACTTAATAATACATAACCAAAGTATCTAACTGGAGACAAAGTTCAGTATCCAAATATAAGAACAGACAACGTCTAAGTCTACTAAACACATGAAAGATAACTAAGCAAGGTTCCCCGCTGGGGCCTCTTCTGGAGCTAAGGCCAGGTCCTCAATGCAGTACCATAATATGTAACACATAGCGTTTCCTTCTCGAAAAGTATACCTACAACGTTATCCTGTCAGGACGGGAGCAAGTACAACCTCTACAACTAAAATACTGAACATATAATGAAAGAGATGTACAACAAGAATCATGGTGTGATAAGTCTATAAAACAGAAAATACTGGAAACATGGCCTCATGGTACAACTGGGATCACAGTATCATAGTAACACAGGGAACATGGCATATCTGGAATCATGGTATATCTCATAATCTATCATGGCAAGGATACATATGTCATAGAGACAGATGTATATGTAATGTTTAAAACAGTAGCAGGTACGTGATCGGTCAATAGATGTACAATGTGCTGGAGGGCACATAATAAAATGTACTTTTGTACAAGTGAAACGGCGACAGATGTACATACGCACAAATCTGCGTTGAGATAAAGCCTACGACAAGGTGTACATATAAAATGTCAACCTTGTTCGGTACATACGTACGGAGAAGGGGGTCGTGATCACGTACTCAACTGTCAGTTTCCCCATAACCCATATTCTAACATGTGAGAGATACGAGAACAGTAAAACATGTGGGAGATACTGGGAGTAATATAAGCATGGCCGGTACTGGGAACAGTATGAAACATGTGAATACTCCGAGTAGTATAAAGCATAGTAAAACATGTACTAAGAACCAGTAAGAAACATGTGAAGATATAAGAACTGTCCTAAGCATGGCAGGTACTAAAAGTAATACAACATGTAAAGATTTAACTTGCAGTTATTCAGAAGCAGTATTTTAACAGGGTTAATACATGTTCTAGCATTAAAAGACAGTAAATGAGTGTGTAGATGTACTTGCCTCGAGCAAAGCAAGAATACTAGTACGAAGATATAGATGTCCGGTATCCTGTCAATAGTGATATACAACTCAGTTCTAAGCTAGGATCAACAATATACTAGTGGTGTGACACGACTCCTAACTGGATACTAGCCAAGTGGGGACCTAGCATAAAAGTCTAATGTGAAGTGCCACTATACACAAACTAATTCTCTAGGGTCTTTACACTAGTGCGGGGTGAGGTCCAATACTATAACAACTCAAATCAACGCAAAACTTGCAAGTTGTAACTACTCAATAAATAAATCAAACGGTACACTAAGTTCCAACAATTTTTGAGATAGACAAAAAGCTTAAATATATATAAAATAAAGTACCAAAATAATTTTTGTTAATTATAGAAATTTATACTAATTTTTCTGGGATTTATAAACCCTCATAAATATTTATTAAAAATCAGCAAACATAAATATACTGAAAATGAGTTCTGTTTTCCTATTTTTATAAAATACCAAAAGTACTTATTAAATGCTAGAAAAATTATAATAAATTAGCTAAATTAACATAATATTTAAATATAATTTTTCCCAGATTTTTACAGAAATTAAAATATATATAAAAATTCAAAACCAGAAAGTAACAATATCTAGAAAAATAATTAATTATAAATTAAGGATAATACATAATCAAAATCTACAGATGTTGTCGGATGATAAAATAAATATCACCAACGTGTCCAGAACGGTCAAATCAGCTGCGATAGCCTACCCATAAGTCCAATTTGGACACAGGGGCAAAACGGTAATTTCGGGTCAAAATGATGTCCGCCGTTGGACATACTTTGCACCGAAAAACGTGTCGGGATAGAAGTCTACAAAACCTAGCAAATTATATGTCCACGAATCCAGAATGATGATACGAACCCAACGGTATGTCCGAAATAGGATTCCGATGTGTCGATCTCAAAATGATACGTTGACGCGACACTTGGTATCCGGTTTGCACCGAAATGCGTGCCGGAGCAAATGTCTTCAAAATTCAGTAAATTATATGTCAACGAGTCCAGAATGACGATACGAACTCAACGGTATATCCAGAATTGGATTCCGATGAGCCGATCTCAAAGTGACCCGTTGACTCGAAAAATGGGACCCGCTTTGTACCGAAATGCGTGCCAGGGCCCACGTTCTCCAAATCAAGCAAACTTTATATGAAAATATGCCAGAATGATGCCATGAGTCTACTGGTGGTGTCAGAAATTGAATCCGGAGTCCCGGGTTCAAAAATGGAATTTAACAAGTGCAAATTAAAGAATTCGGACGACCAACTTTGGCGTCGAATTCGACCAACCGAACGTGCTTAAAACGAAACGAAATCTAAAGGAGACAGGAAGATGGTTATACCAGCTGTGCACCAGAACTGACGGTGCGCAAAACGGAGCTGCGACGGCGAAGTTACGAGCTGACGAAGTCGGCTCCACGAAACTGTCCAAAAACAGTTCAATTTAAAGTGTCAACTTGGTGGCCAGTTTTGAGGTATCAAACGACATAATTAATGGGCAAAAATTGACAGGAGTGAAGATGGATATACCGAGATTGTGACGGAGCAAAAATTTCGCCGATCCAACGGTCGGATCTTCAAAAAAATGCGTGCAAAGTTGCTACGACGGAGCGTCATTTCCGAGTTCAAAACTCGCGCGTTACGACGGGATTTCGTGCGAAATGCACGAATAGCCTACTGTGCGCGTCGGGAAGGAAGGCGACGGCCAGGGGGCGTTCGCCGGAGGCTTGCGCACGGCCGGGGGGCTCGCCGGCGGCGGCGGCTGGCCGCGGTGGCGCGCGCGACGTGCGCGGCTGCTACGTGCAGCCGCTGCTGCCGCGTTTGCTGCTGCTGCATTTGTGCGCCTGGGCTGCGCGCGGCTGCTGGCGGAGGCCGGCCACAGCAGTGGTGGCGGCCAATGGTGTGGGCACGATCGCCGGTGGCGGTGGCCGTGCGGCGGTGTAGGTGGTGTTGGTGAGGGTGGTTTTATTGGTGATGATGATGGTGATGTGTTAGGGAGGAGGAGGAGGAGAGGGAGGAGGTTGTGTTCACAGTGGTGGTGGTGGTCGGCAGCCATGGGGGTGGGGAGTTCGGCTGTGGTGCATGGGAGAGAGAGATGGAGATGTGTGTGTTGTGTTTAAATGTGTGTGTGTAGTGTAATATAAAGAGAGAGAGATAGAGTTTAGATATTTGAATGGAGAAGAGAGAGAAGTCGGTTTGGGGGGGGGTAGCTGTAAAGGAGAGGGGAGTGGGGTGAGTTGGTGTTTGTATTTGTTATAGGAGAGAGAGAGAGAGAGTGTATATATATATATTAATATATATATAGAAAGAGTGTGAGAATAGAGAGAGAGTGAGATATTTGAGAGAGAGGGAGAGAGAGAGGTCGGCCACAAAGAGGGGGGGGTTATTCTTGCAGGCATGGGGAGGGTGAGGTGGTGTGTGTGAGTTATAGGAGAGAGAGTGTGTGATATTAGTATATATATGTATATATATATATATATACATATTAGAAAAGGAGAGAAAAGTATTTGTAGAGAGAGAGAGATATTCTTTTAAATAAGAAAAAGAGAAATATTGTGTGGGGTATTTGGGCAATCATGGGAGGACAACATGGAGCTTGGGTTCGGGTTCGGTCGTGCCGGGTCAGGTCAAAATCGAACCGGGGGCGATAATTAAATTAAAAATAGGAATTTATAATCATGGGTAAATAAATGATATACGGGGACTCCAATAAATGGGACACAAGTTTCATGCGGGTAGTAGGCTTCATGTGGGCCACGTCCATACTTCGGGTTGACCGGCTGGATCGATGTCGGGTCCTGAAATTAAATCGGAAATTAAATCGGGTTTCACGGCAGAAAATAAATCGGCCTAAATTGACCCGAAAGTTGTACGAAAAAAATGGAGCACAAAATGAAGTGTCTAAGTGGGACACGAAGGTCATGGGTGAAGAGCGTCTCGAGTAGATCATTTATGAGAAGTTGGTTTCGAGAAAATGGCTGATCTGGTGCTCCTAAATTAAAAGCAACGGTAACGTGCAAACGATGATCAAAAATAAAAGTGGAAATAATTATTCAATTATTAATTGGTCTAAGTTGACCCGAACTTGCACGATACAAAAAGAGCACAAGGGAACGAATTTAAGTGGGACAGGATATATCAAAACGAAGATAATCTTGTCTACAACAAAACCCATAAAGAGAGTTTACAGAGATTGGTATCCCTGACGCTCCAGAAGTCAAAGTCATGGAAAGATACATTAATGATCTAAATAATTAAATAAATAAAATATTTATCGATAATAATTCATTTAGAAAAATTTAAAACAACCCTGAAATTCAGGGGGCTTACACAAGTTCACGCCTGATCGTTCTAACTGATTATCAAAGTGTACTTGCATCAACATACCGTTATACAAATTTCCAATCGAGTCTCAGAACTATCCCGTCCGTTTGTGGAGACTTCTTCCACAATTCACACAATGTGTCAATACAATCCATTGCACAAGTGGTATTGTATATATCACTTAGAAATCGAGTCATTCATCGCATACATGGTATGCCATATACCACTCAGAAATCAAGTTATTTCTCTCGTATCATACTCAGTCTGAATCAATATTTATTCCGAACAAACTATCCCGCGGTGATCATGCCGATCACAAACTTCACTTTCGATTAAATTAAAATCTGACACAACTCGGCCAATGTATATATTTTGCCAACTCAAGTTCGGTGCATAACCGAACCGATTCGTTCTCATCGATTCAACGTTTAGCAGCAGAAGAAACAGTGTGTATGAAACAATTATCTTTATTAAATAAGTAACAGAATTACAAAGGCTTTCAATAGCCCAAATGAATCGTGCCAGATTGGCTTACAACACTCAAATTCTCTCTTGCGCACAAAGAATTTCATCGTTCCATACATCATGTCTTTTATATCTCGGCCGCATCATCCTGTTGCAAGTTTGAGAGTCAATACAGTCGCACGCTTAAAATCGCTACGATATTCCATGCCTCAACACATTCAAGCGAAGCTCCACCACGAGCAATCCATTCCCTGCATCCTGTAAGAAATCTCGTGGGGGATAAGTACTAATCCTCTCGCGTACTGATATTGACCTACTTTACTAAACCGACATTAAGTGGATATATGAATCATGCAGCTTAAGTTGTGATATTTCTATATTTGCCTTAGGATCTGTTTTATGGCATATTCGAAAGTAGTAAAGCATGTATTTTATGGCAAGCATGTTATCATTTATTCACGTAAGCATACAAGCAACCAATATCAATCTAGTGTTGTTTCATGGATGTTCAATATTACTTCGTGAGCTTGGGAGTGGGCTGCTATGAAGACTGCAAATGAGAATACGAGGAGGAACTCCTGGACGGGAATCCCTGATCATACTTTGTTTTTGATCTGGGTTGTGACAGTGGAGGGTTATTTCTTTACTCCGTTGACGATCTGACTGTGAGGGTGTGCTGGGCTCAACTTCACTGGCTGAGGGGAGCAGCAAATACTCTCTCTGGGATGCTCGGGACTCCTGAAGGATTTTAGGCACTGGAGAATCGAGAGGGGTTGAGAGCCTCAAGTGGAGGAGGACTTCTCCTATTAATAGTTGGTAGGGAGGGTAGCACACGCGCCTATGAAATCTCAGGCATGAGCTTCAGCTTGTTACATGGCACCCCTAAACAGGGGTTGGTTATAGCCAGGCGCACACTTCACTGGTGAGGAGGCCATAGCCGATTTCCACTTAGTAGATATGCTGTTAGAGAGAATCTCAAAAATATTTCAAACTCGTTCTTCGGCGTTACTAGGCTTTTAACACGTTGCACATGCCAAAGTCATACACGCGCCTTAGGAATTAATATCCCATGTGGCGCATGATATGTAGGCGCGGGGGTAGAAGCACACGCCCCTAGAAAATCTTAGGGCGACATACGCCTTATTGTATTATTCCCGAGGGATGAACTTTGACTTCACTATTCATCATTTGTACGAGAATTGAAGCATCTCGTTTGGTGTATTCGAGAGGTGTTTAGGCTTATTAAATGCTATCTCGAAGATGGTGACTGATGAGTATAGATGGGGGGCATGATGACTCAGGTGTGCCCGAAGTGACGAGGCGCAAAGAGAGAGGGCCGCATCACGTGTCTA
The DNA here is from genome assembly GCA_029216955.1 of Iris pallida. Taxonomy (NCBI): domain Eukaryota; kingdom Viridiplantae; phylum Streptophyta; class Magnoliopsida; order Asparagales; family Iridaceae; genus Iris; species Iris pallida. Next base: position 4,127,101 of record JANAVB010015200.1, read on the forward strand.
GATAATATGCACCTAGAACACGCGTTTGTTTTACACTACTACCAAGGTGGATGTACTCTACTCTTCCAGATTCATCGATCCTTGGCACGAGAGTCGAAGCGTCTGACTTGACGTCTCGAGAAAGATCTTAACTCATTAATACAGTATGGGAGGAAGTGACGTGAAGGATCAGGCGCCCTTAAGAGGCGCGAACAAAAGATTTGGGTGTGCCTTTAAAGGGGCGCGATTGGCTCAGAGCATAGAGATTGAGATGTCTTCTTCTGATGTCATGCTGCTCTGGTTAGGCGTGCATAACTCTTCGCCAGGCTTAATGCTAGAGCGAGGCACGGGGTATATTTTGATCTTTTGGGGGGCGCGACACATGCGCCTACAAGACCCCTTTTAAAGTTTTCTAATCTTTTCGAGTAAGATTAGACACACTTTGAGCAGCAGTGGGTGCGCGCTAGTATGGGATTTAGCACGATCTCCTTCTGGATAAAAAATGGTTGATTCTCCTCTATCTTGAGTAGATACTATTTATTTTCCCTCTTCATCAAAACACACGTCCTTTAAGGCCTATAAGTAGGCGTTGGCTTTTTCTTTTTGGAAAACCGATCGGCACGAAAGTTGAAGCGTCAAGTTTATCGCCATTAATGCCAGGTTTGTTGCATTAAATATGAGTTTAAGCCTATAAATAGGGACTTTTGGAGATAATTTTTTTTGTTTCTTCTCTCCCCTCGTTCTATGGCCGACGCTGCAGCTTCTCCGACTCCTCTCTTTACGGGAGAGGAGAGTGAACTTAAGGCAAGGCTGTCACTCCCGTTTCCCGTTATACATATTTTTTAGGATACGTATACGAATTTCTGACAATTGTTAGGTGGCCCGTGTTTTGACTTATCTTGCTTAGCTTAGCCTTAGTTTAATCTTGACTTGATTTGGTTCAACTTGGTTCAACATGACTTGGCTTGATCTAGGCACTCTTGACTTGGTCTTGGTTTATCATGGATTATCTTGGTTTATTTTGGTTCATCTTGGCCTTGCTTGGCTTGGTTTGGTTTTGTAACACCCAGTTTTCTAAATGAGGATAATTTTGAAATTTTGTAATTTTAATCTTTTATTAATGATATTTAAATCATGATATGAATTTTTGGTAATTTTTGATTATTTTAAAAATTATTAAAACCATGACTTGTGATTTACCAAATTAAAGAATAGTGATATGGCATTAGGATAATTATTTTTACTTACATGGGGGTATTTTGGTCATTATGAACTTTTGGGAATTATTTGGATTTATTATGAATTAATTAGATTTATTTTAATTTATATGATTTTTGGTATATTTTAATTAAGGGTTAATCTAGACTTGACTAGTGTTGACTTTGGAGCCTAACCTAGAAGCTAACCCTCGTTGGTGACCCTAGTCTAACTCTAGTTAACCTACTTTAGTAATTAGAAATTAGTTTTAAAGTAGGGAGGATTAGTTTGGGTGAAATTAGTCCATGACTAGTGACTTTTAATGACTTATGACTTATCAATTTTAAGCCTAGTGTTTAAGCCATAGGCCCATGAATTAAGCCCAAGACCAATCCTAACCTAACCATGGCAGCCACTATTAGGTTTCCCTTGCCTATAAGTAGTCTCTTAAGAGTGTTCTTGTCTCTTTTTAGGTTTGCCCTAATTTTGGTGGAAAGGTATTTTCCCCTATGCTCAAAATTCCTAATTAATTCATTTTAGCTCCTTTTTAATCCTAGTCTTTTGCAATAGGATCTAATTTATGTTTATTTACTAATTTTGGAGGATCACCTCAGTTTGTGTGCCATTTGGAGGATTGGAGTTGCCATTTGGAATCCCCTCTTTGAAGCTCTTCCTTGAGTTTTGATAATCAATAGGTAAACCACCTAAACCCTTGTTTCTTCCTGATTTTCTTGCATAATAGGTTAAGTTTAGGGGTTACCTAACTGCCCACGAGATTCGGGCACAATTTGTGTCCATTTCGTGTCCGTATCGGACACGTATCGTATTGATAGAATAGGTGTTTGTAGAAATGCCACATAGGAATTAATTTTTGTATTTTTGAAAAGTGATTGCATGGATTTGTAGATCTAGGTGAGAGTATTTATTTTTGTGAGGGTGTCCTGGTGTTTTGTGTCCTTGTGTGTCGTGTATTTCATTTGGACACGCAGCATGATCCCGTAGGCCGTCACCTGCATCACGGGCTCCATATCTCTGGACACAGGACACATCGTGTCCTGATTTTTTGTGTGAACCTTGGGGCAACGTCTGCGACCATGCTCCCAAAATTTGGGAGCATCTTGTGCACTACCCGAGGAGAAATCGGGGTCGCATTGGTCGCGCGCTGTCGCGCGCGAGCTGCTGTGCGCGTGCACAGGCACGACTGACACGCGTGTCGTGTCGTGTCTGTGGGACTCGTTGACCCAGCGCAGGGTGTGTCAGACCTAGAGCTATCCTAGGTGAACCTCTGGACACAAGCACGTGTCGTGTCGTGTGTCGCGTGTTGGATGCATGTGCACGCGTGCACGACGATTGTCTTTGCACTCTCAAGTGTCTGGGTTCAGGTGTTGTTTGGACATGATTCATGTCCAATTCTTGGACACGAAAGCACTCTCTAGTACCCTCACGTGTATGTCATCATTTACCAACCCCTTGTTTGGCATTTAGATATGAATTTGAATTCGAAATTCTCAATTTCTGTGAAGGCTGATACGGCTGATACGAAAACTGGAAACTGATTTTTCTTGGTTAAATTGATTTCATTTTTCCAGATTTATGATGATTAAATATCCGTAATAGGCTCACCTACATGTTAAGGAATAGTGTACATGATTACTTGTGGTTTTTTTTATGATGTTTTAGGGGTCGAATTCTTCAATTTTTCTTGTGCACTGATACATGAACAGAAAACTGATTTTTGGTTTCAAATTTTGTTTTTATTAACTATGAGGATGATGTTAATGTAGGAATTAGTTACCTACATGTTTGATGGGTGATGTACTTGTTCTTTTTGATCTGTGCTATTGCAAAGGATCATTGAAATGGGGTTTTGCATATTGTTTGGGGCTACCTATCACTGGTTTCAGGAAATCCTGAAACCTTTCCCTATTTTCCTCACAGTCACAAACACACACATTACACACACATGAGAATTATACACACATAACCATTCACACACTTTCCTGATTCCTGTTTACCTATTCACACCACACTGTTCTCCTCAACACATACACACACATATGCATTTGGCTCACACTCTCACCTTGCCTCTACACTATCACACACAAACACTCACATATGAAATTCTCTCACAACAGTTCACTGTCCTATCCTCCACATTCACTCACAACACATACACACACATTGTTCATTGATATGGTCACTCACACGCATGCGTATATTCCTGTCACACAGGACACTGGTTTGTTACCCTTTCACACACAGTTTCCTTATTTCACCAAGGCACTTGACACACCCTCATCTAATGGATGCACACACAAACACACACAGGACACTCAAATCTGAAAACTGTTTTCCTATTTGACCCTCACACACTCATTCACATATTATATCACATACACACACACACATATGTCTATCTCTACATGAATATATATGAATATGTAATCTAGTACCTATATAGCTACCCTATATATATATATATATATATATATATATATATATATTTTTTATATAGCTACCCTATATATATATATTTTTTTTTCCCTATATATATATATCTATATATATAATATATATATAAAACATATATATATATATATATATATATATATATATATATATATATATATATATATATATATATATATATATAAAATATATATATATATATTTATATATATATATATATATATAAATATATATATATTTATATATAAAAAAAATATATATATAAAAAAAATATATATATATATATAAAAAATATATATATATTTATATATATATATATATATATATATATATATATATATATATATATATATATATATATATATATATATATAATGTGAGTGTAATATATATACTAATGTGAATGTGATATATGTAATATAATATAAATGTTACTTTTGCCTATATAAATAATATGTATATAGACATGTGGGAAATTGGTATGTATATATATAGAAATTGTTATGTGTGTGGCCTAAATGTGAATATGATATATATTGATTGGTATAATGTATATATACATGGTTTTGTTATATGTGAAGTATGGTGTACGCTATGGTACTAGACTAGTGTGGCTTGTATGGTAGTTGGTTAGAGACCTAGATTAACTTGTTAAACCTAGGTTAGACTAAGTTGACTAGAGTTGACCAAGGGTTGACTTTAGCCTAGATTGACCTCAGACATCATGTAGATGCATTGTAGTAGTCTATTATACTATTTTGGACATGTTGTGACTTGTACTGTTCTATAGGAGCCAGACACCACTCCTTGGATAGTATATTCTCTTCAGATATTCAGGATACCAGGCGAGTACATTCTCTGATCATTTCATATCCTGTTTAGAATTATTTTCCTGCATTAAATTACTTTACTTGATACTGTCACGTTGGTCACACGGATTAGTACTATATGGATCCCTTCTTGAGATGTTATCCCCTCAGGGAGCATCGGATACTACATGTTCTGTGCGTTTCACTTACATGGTGTATCACTATGCTTCACGGTTCATTGATCTCTTGTGACATGTTGTCACGCCCCAGAACCAGAATACTGGAGAACGGGGGCAGACATAGCCAGCTACGTATATTGAAATAGAATACATCTCAACTATACGGTCACGGCTGTCTAGATATGAGGGTTTACTAGAAGCCAACAGTCTCTTAAGGTCAAGCCTATTGTCTCAATCTCAAGCAAATAATATAATTACAAGATGTATGATCATTAAATATACAATAAAAGGCGTCCCAAATATTACATATCAGCTGATCATGAAGCTAGTCGTACAAAATGTTAGGACTAGTAAGAGTTTAAGTCATACATGATCAACCCTAGGATTTGTCAATCATGTTTACAGCCCGTAGGCAGACAGTAAGGAAAGTGCATCGAGCTAAAAGGTGCTCGTCGGCTAAACGCCTCAAAAGAATAAATTTACAATAGAGTGAGCGAAACAAAATAGAAAACCCACTCGTAGCCCGGGTTCCTTCTAGTCGCCACCATCGGGCTGGAAGCTTGGTAGATCCTCGGGAGCTGCTCCGAAATCTGGCCACACAAAACCAGCTGGGTCAACCCCAGAAAGAGCAAGTGCCACAAGGGGGCCACGAAATAAGGACAAAAGCCAGCAATCAGCACAGAAAATCTAATATTAAGACTAGAATTACGAAAACATGTCAGGATGATATACGACGAGATAACCATGGAACTATTTCGATAGCCAGGTTACAACCCGTAAACCAAACAAGGATCGGGGTTGTAACCCTTCATCTGAACAGAGCTTGGTTTTCCACCATTTATCGACGAGATAAGTAATATAAGTAATCACGACAGGAAGCAATCTTGTACTGGATCAAGACATGACTAGACTGGTTATACCTCATTCAATCAATCACGGCCAAGCAGATACTACGGCTTACTACTTTAACTAACTAGGGTTATCACATCCCTATTTACTAACAAGATGCAGTGAGATTGTTCCACAGCCACAAGCCCTGCAGACCATCCAGGCTACCCAGGACGAAAATTAAGGGTTGAATTCAGGTGGGTACATCGCCCGGGAGACAAATGTACCCTTAGATGACTTAGAGGGTGCAACACTCGACGGTGCGCTGGAAATGTGCCCTACTCGACGGCAGGCTACAGATCCCAAGAGCGTCCAGGTAACGGGATTGCCTGTAGCTGTGTCATCTCTTCATGACTACTGAGTTATTCTAGTTATTAACCTTAATCTATTTTAATAGGTACACCTGACCGTGGTACTCAGGAGTCCCATCCTAGACATGATGCAAGACATGACAAGTGGATTAACAAGCAAGCAAGAAGAAACCACCCACGGTGTCAAGGGAAGTCAAGTTAAGTTATTAAGATAAATCATATCTGGGTACTTGTCAGGAGTGCGCCACCACGGGCCATTATCATGTCAGGTTGGTCATGTCAGGAGTGCACCCCTACGGGTCACTGTCGTGTTATGCTAGTTCCTTGTCATATATGCCATGTACAATAGTCATTCCAAACATATTAAGCAAAATCAAGTTAATGACAAAAGGCGTAAGGATATAAAATGGGCATAAAACATCTAATAAAAAATCAATATATAGGGCTATAGAAGAGCCAAGCTTAAAGAAATAAGACCAAAACTCCAAGAGCCAATCGGTTAAGCAAGGGGTCAGGGGAGCAGCGTACGAAAAGTCACGCACGCTGAGAGAGCAGCGTAGGTGAAAGTCACGCACGCTGAGAGCAGTGTACGTGAAAGTCACGCACGCTACATGGAGCAGTGTGTGAAGGTCACGCACGCTACAGAGAGCAGTGTGTAAAAGTCACGCACGCTACAGGAAGCAGTGTGTGAAAGTCACGCACGCTACAGGGAGCAGTGTACGTAAAAGTCACGCACGCTACAGGGAGCAGTATACGTGAAAGTAACGCACGCTCAAGGGGCAGCGTATGTAAAAATCATGCACGCTCAAGGGAGCAGTGTACGTGAAAGTCACGCACGCTCAAGGGAGGCAGCATATGTGAAAGTCACGCACGCTACAGGGAGCAGTGTACGTGAAAGTCACGCACGCTCAAGGGAGCAGTGTGTGAAAGTCACGCACGCTCAAGGAGATACGCTTCCAACAGGAAGCATACTCAAGCCTGCGTACGCAGCGCTAAAGAGCGCGCGTAGCTCAGTGTGCGTAGCTAAACAGCTCTGCACACTGCTCACTGTCTTCTCAAAACAGCAAGAACACCAAGGAAGAACCCAAAGCTCCACAAGATCATAACTTGGCCATCCGAACTCCAAATCCGGATTTCCAAAGTTCCAACTTGGGTGAAACTGAAAGCTCTTCCACATGGAAACATCAGAACTCAAAGAAAACCAACCAAAATGGATCAAAACATATAAAATCCGAAAATAGCAATAACTTAGATCTACACCAACAGAGACTCCAAATCATAAAAACCCAAGAACTAATGTTGATCTCCATGTCCTAAACTAGCAAATGGACAAAGAAAAGAGGGTCCTCATATAGTGGCAAGATGCACTTGCCTAGGTTTAGGAGAGTTGTGGAGGAAGGAGAAGAAGAAGAAGAAAATAAATGGTGTTTATGAGGAGAGAGAGTGGTAGGTGGGGATATAAAGAGGGTGTTGCGGTGTGGATGAGGGGTAGCATAGGGCGAGGGTGTTCCAACACATAAAACCGAACCAAACCGAACCATCCCCAATAAAACCGATCCATGCCAAAACCAAAATACGAGAAATACCGAAATTCCACAAGTTTGAGAAAAATAAAAATACGTGCCAAAATCCAGATACGAGTATAAATACGAAATACGAAAAAATACAGGAAATACTGGAAATGAGGGTGACAACTCTACCCACCTTAAAAGAATTCCATCCTCGGAATTTAATCAAGGAGCTAGAGATTGCCACGACAAGCTACACTAAGCACAGGCAAGTTACACTAGGCAGTTCAATCATACAATCATACAATGCAAGCAAGGAAGGGAAAATATAAGGCATAAGAAAGACATTATACCTCACGAGTCAAACAGGTAGGGATATCGCGATCGGATGTCGTCCTCACGTTCCCACGTTGACTCACCTAGAGAGTGATGACCCCAAGCAACACGGACTAATTTAATAGTCTTGTTCTTGAGTATCTTTTCCCTCTGGTCCAAAATAGACACGGGACTCTCCTCATACGAAAGGTTGGTACCAACAACCAATTCCGAATGGTCTAGGATGTGGCTCGGGTCCGAAATATACCGTCGTAATTGGGACACATGGAATATATCATGTACCTCACTTAGCGACGGCGGAAGAGCAAGACGATAGGATACATCTCCTACTCGCTCTAGAATATCGAACGGCCCTATATACCTAGGACTAAGCTTTCCTTGCACGCCGAAGCGAATGACGCCGCGGTTAGGCGAGATCCTAAGGAATACATGGTCGCCGACAGCAATCTAAGGGACGCCGATGAGCATCGGCCCAATGGCGCTGGCGGTCCTGGGCAACTCGAAGGTGATCTCTGACCTTCCTAACCACTTCAACCGTCTGGGAAATCAATTCGGGTCCGAGCATCTGCCTCTCTCCGACATCGTCCCATGCTGCGAGGATCTGCACTTCCTGCCATAAAGAGCCTCGAAGGGTGCCATCTGGATACTGGCCTGATAACTGTTGTTGTACGAGAATTCCACCAGGTGCAGATGATTCTTCCATAAACCACCGAAGTCAATGGTACAGGATCTCAACATATCTTCAAGGGTCTGGATTGTGCGCTCTGATTGACCATCCGTCTGCGGGTGATAAGCTGAGCTGAACTGAAGACGAGTCCCCAAACTCTTCTGCAAGCTGCGCCAAATGTGTGAGGTGAATCTTGAATCCCTGTCTGAGGTGATGCTGACTGGCACACCGTAAAGCCTGACGATCTGCCTGAGATACATCTCTGCTAACTGTGCCGTCGACTGTCCAACTCTGAATGGGTGTGCCACCTTGGTAAGCCTGTCCACAATTACCCAAATAGCATCTCTGCCGGCCGGAGATCTGGGCAATCCGGTCACGAAATCCATGGTTATATGCTCCCATTTCCATTCTGGGATCGGTTAGGGTTGAAGAAGTCCAGCGGGCCTCTGATATTCAGCTTTAACCTGTTGGCAAACCAAACACCGAGAGACAAACCGGGCTATCTCCCTCTTCATACCATTCTACCAGAAATGCTGACGAATATCACGGTACATCTTCGTACCACCCGGATGAATAGAATACTGCGAATTGTGGGCTTCTGCCATGACTTCCTGTCTGATATCTCCACTAGGTACACAAAGACGAGTGCCGTACCGAAGGGTACCGTCTTCATGGATACATAACTCTGGCCTTCTTCCTGCTTCACACTCTGCTCTGAGTCGCTGGATCTTGGGATCTGTTGACTGTGCCACCCGGATTCTCTCAACTATACTGGACTGAACCTGTAGACTGGCCATCAATGCCACACTGGTAGGAAGAACCACTTCAATTCCCATCTTCTGAAGATCTGCCAATAATTCTGGTTGCGCCGTCAGGAAATAAACTTCGGCTCTCCTGCTCAATGCATCTGCTACAACGTTGGCCTTCCCGAGATGATACTGCAGATCCACATCATAGTCTACTAGTAGCTCGAGCCATCTTCTCTGCCGCATATTAAGGTCCTTCTGGGTGAAAACATACTTCAGGCTCTTATGATCAGTAAAGATCTCCGCTCTATCTCCATACAAGTAGTGTCTCCACAACTTCAAAGCAAACACTACCGCCGCCAATTCCAAGTCGTGGGTCGGATAATTCTTTTCATGATCCTGAAGTTGGCGTGACGCATAAGATATTACCTTTCCATGCTGCATCAAGACACACCCCAATCCTCTGCCTGAAGCGTCGCAATAAACTGTGAACCCTCCGGTCCCATCTGGAAGGGTGAGAATGGGAGCCGTTATCAAACCTTGCTTCAACTTCTCAAATGATTCCTGGCACTCTGCTGTCCAAACAAACGGCACATCCTTGCGGGTTAACTGGGTCATCGGAGCTGAAATCCTTGCGAAATCTGAAACGAACCGCCGGTAGTAGTCGGCCAATCCAAGGAAGCTGCGAACCTCTGCCACTGAGCTGGGTACCAGCCATGACTCGATAGCCACAATCTTCTGGGGATCCACTTCCACTCCTCCTCGGGTAATGATGTGACCCAAGTATGAAATGCGATCGAGCCAGAACTCGCATTTACTGAACTTGGCGTACAACTGATGCTCCCTAAGCGTCTGGAGGACGACTCTGAGATGCTGCTCATGCTCTGCTTCACTCTTGCTGTAGACCAGGATATCATCTAGGAACATGATCACAAATTGGTCCAAGTAAGGCATGAAGATGCGATTCATGAGGTCCATAAATACGGCCGGCGCATTGGTCGCTCCAAAGGGCATAACAAGGAACTCCTAATGTCCATACCTCGATCTGAATGTTGTCTTCGGGATGTCCTGCTCTCTGACTCTGATCTGGTGGTATCCCGACCGCAAGTCTATCTTCGAGAACACTGAGGCCCCTTTGAGCTGATCAAACAAGTCATCTATCCTCGGAAGAGGGTATCTGTTCTTGATTGTCACCGAATTCAAGGTACGATAATCAACACATAGCCTGGACGTACCATCCTTCTTTTTTACAAGAAGCATCGGGGCTCCCCAAGGCGATCCACTTGCACGAATGAATCCCTTGGTCCTCAGTTCTTCAATCATCTTGTACAAAATCTCCAATTCTGAAGGCGCCATCTTGTAGACTCGCTCTGACACTGGTGCTGTCCCGGGAATCAAGTCTATAGTGAACTCAATCTCCCGTTCCGGCAGCATCCCTGGAAGCTCCTCTGGAAAGACATCTGGAAACTCTTCAACTATCCTGGGCAACTGCACTGCTGCTACTGCCATCCGCAATGCTGGGGAAGATAGCTCCACTGTGCCTCTAGAGAACGAAAACTCTGGCTCGCCGGGGATACTAAAGACAACTCTGCCAATATGGCAGTCTATCCTAGCATACTGGTTCCTCAACCAATCTATGCCTAGGACTACATCATAGTCTGCCATAGGAAACTCTATGAATCTAGCGGGGAACTCCCTACCGCTAACTACGATCCAACACGAGGAAAACACTCGATCTACTCCCACAAGACCATTACCAGTAAGTATATTGAGCCTCACCGATAATGACTCGGGCTCCAATCCTATCCGTGTCGCGAATCGTGCAGACATGAATGAATGCGATGCACCAAAATCAAACAATACCGAAGCCGGAAAGGAGTTGACGAGAATAGTACCTGCCACTACCTCACCTGGTGCAACTTCTTCTTCCATAGCCATCATCATGGCCTGACCTTGTCCTCTGGCTGCTGGTCCCCTCTGCTGGAAACCTCTCTGCCTATTCTGGGTCTGAGCTTGGGCTTGTGCATACTGCTGGGGGTGTTGTTGCTGGAATGCCTGAGACTGAGGCGGCAAGGGCCTCGAAGACTAATACTGCTGCTGCTGAACTGGTGCTGGGGCCGATCCTCTCACCGAAGAACTAGAAGGGTTGGATGCTGATGAACCACCCCTATTCGGGCAAGCCCCTAACTTATGATCTGCTGCTCCACACGCCAGGCACAATCCCTGCGCCCTGCGACAGTCTACCACCACATGTCCTGGCTTCCCGCAATGAGAACATCCCATCGCGGAAGTCTGCTTCTGCTTCTGCTGCTGCTGGTACATCGGGGTTGAATGCTGAACCGACGTCACTGAGGCCGCCCGCCTCGGAGTTCCAATGGTCAATCCCCTAACTGCCGGGGATGGAGCAGATGATTGGTGCATCTGACTGTGGGACCGCTTCATACTTTCGGTCCTATCCACGATCCTCTGGGAGGCTATCAAGGTTCTGATGAGGCCTACTAAGGTACCATCATCTGGCTCAGCGGGCTGGACGGGCCGAACTGGTGACTCTCCTCCAGTGGGTATCACTCTGGAGGTGACTCCAGAATGCTGGGCTTGATCCCCAGGTTGCTGCGGGCCCACGGGAGGTGCTCCTTCTTGCTGATCGGCAGGGTCAGGTACAGTGCCGCTGAAGAAGACGACACAGGAAAACAATAAGGAAGGACCAGGACAGATCAACGATACAAGTATGTAATCTGGTCAAGAATTTTAGGGATTTGAAAATACGGGCGGAGATCAAGGGCGAATACTGATTGAGACATCTATTTGGTAAACCCTCACATTTCTTGATTGACAAGACCTGCATGGGCTACCACTTAAACCATGTCACGCCCCAGAACCAGAATACTGGAGAGCGGGGGCAGACATAGCCAGCTACGTATATTGAAATAGAATACATCTCAACTATACGGTCACGGCTGTCTAGATATGAGGGTTTACTACAAGCCAACAGTCTCTTAAGGTCAAGCCTATTGTCTCAATCTCAAGCAAATAATATAATTACAAGATGTATGATCATTAAATATACAATAAAAGGCGTCCCAAATATTACATATCAGCTGATCATGAAGCTAGTCGTACAAAATATTAGGACTAGCAAGAGTTTAAGTCATACATGATCAACTCTAGGATTTGTCAATCATGTTTACAGCCCGTAGGCAGACAGTAAGGAAAGTGCATCGAGCTAACAGGTGCTCGTCGGCTAAACGCCTCAAAAGAATAAATTTACAATAGAGTGAGCGAAACAAAATAGAAAACCCACTCGTAGCCCGGGTTCCTTCTAGTCGCCACCATCGGGCTGGAAGCTTGGTAGATCTTCGGGAGCTGCTCCGAAATCTGGCCACACAAAACCAGCTGGGTCAACCCCAGAAAGAGCAAGTGCCACAAGGGGGCCACGAAATAAGGACAAAAGCTAGCAATCAGCACAGAAAATCTAATATTAAGACTAGAATTACGAAAACATGTCAGGATGATATACGACGAGATAACCATGGAACTATTCCGATAGCCAGGTTACAACCCGTAAACCAAACAAGGACCGGGGTTGTAACCCTTCATCTGAACAGAGCTTGGTTTCCTACCATTTATCGGCGAGATAAGTAATGTAAGTAATCACGACAGGAAGCAATCTTGTACTGGATGTAAGACAGGACAAGTGGATTAACAAGCAAGCAAGAAGAAACCACCCACGGTGTCAAGGCAAGTCAAGTTAAGTTATCAAGATAAATCATGTCTGGGTACTTGTCAGGAGTGCGCCACCACGGGCCATTATCATGTCAGGTTGGTCATGTCAGGAGTGCAACCCTACGGGTCACTGTCGTGTTATGCTAGTTCCTTGTCATATATGCCATGTACAATAGTCATTCCAAACATATTAAGCAAAATCAGGTTAATGACAAAAGGCGTAATGATATAAAATGGGCATAAAACATCTAATAAAAAATCAATATATAGGGCTATAGAAGAGCCAAGCTTAAAGAAATAAGACCAAAACTCCAAGAGCCAATCGGTTAAGCAAGAGGTCAGGGGAGCAGCGTACGAAAAGTCACGCACGCTGAGAGAGCAGCATAGGTAAAAGTCACGCACGCTGAGAGCAGTCTACGTGAAAGTCACACACGCTACATGGAGCAGTGTGTGAAGGTCACGCACGCTACAGGGAGCAGTGTGTGAAAGTCACGCACGCTACAGGAAGCAGTGTATGAAAGTCACGCACGCTACAGGGAGCAGTGTACGTGAAAGTCACGCACGCTACAGGGAGCAGTATACGTGAAAGTCACGCACGCTCAAGGGACAGCGTATGTAAAAATCATGCACGCTCAAGGGAGCAGTGTACGTGAAAGTCACGCACGCTCAAGGAAGGCAGCATATGTGAAAGTCACGTACGCTACTGGGAGCAGTGTACGTAAAAGTCACGCACGCTCAAGGGAGCAGTGTGTGAAAGTCACGCACGCTCAAGAAGATACGCTTCCAACAGGAAGCGTACTCAAGCCTGCGTACGCAGCGCTAAAGAGCGTACGTAGCTCAGTGTGCGTAGCTAAACAGCTCTGCACACTGCTCACTGTCTTCTCCAAACAGCAAGAACACCAAGAAAGAACCCAAAGCTCCACAAGATCATAACTTGGCCATCCGAACTCCAAATCCGAATTTCCAAAGTTCCAACTTGGGTGAAACTGAAAGCTCTTCTACATGGAAACATCAGAACTCAAAGAAAACTAACCAAAATGGATCAAAACATGTAAAATCTAAAAATAGCAATAACTTAGATCTATACCAACAGAGACTCCAAATCATAAAAACCCAAGAACTAATGTTGATCTCCATGTCCTAAACTAGCAAATGGACAAAGAAAAAAGGGTCCTCATGTAGTGACAAGATGCACTTGCCTAGGTTTAGGAGAGTTGTGGAGGAAGGAGAAGAAGAAGAAGAAAATAAATGGTGTTTATGAGGAGAGAGAGTGGTAGGTGGGGATATAAAGAGGGTGTTGCGGTGTGGATGAGGGGTAGCATAGGGCTAGGGTGTTCCAACATATAAAACCGAACCAAACCGAACCATCACCAATAAAACCGAGCCATGCCAAAACCAAAATACCAGAAATACTAAAATTCTACAAGTTTGAGAAAAATAAAAATACGTGCCAAAATCCAGATACGAGTATAAATACGAAATACGAGAAAATACGGGAAATACTGAAAATAAGGGTGACACATGTACTCTCATGATCACAGAGTCTTCATTGAATCACCTATTTATGGGCATTTCCAGAATCACCCATTTATGGGCCTACCATATATCACCCCTTGTGGGCCATTACATGGAATCATAACATAACCTGGCTGGATCCTTGTGTATTAATTGGGGGTACGGAAGAGTAGAAGTAGACATGTGAATAATATCCAAGTAGTGTAGTTCCCTGAATCACTCCATAGTATAGTTCCCAGAATCTTCTATGCCATTCATATGTTTATATTGTACTCTGACTCACTAGCCACTGTTAGTTCTCTACTTATAGTAGATATTTCTATTACAGTTCTCTTTCTGTTTATATTCTGTACTTTTTTTCAGTTCCTGTATTTTACTTTACTGCATGTTTATATTTTCTAACCTGTTATGAACTGTTGAGATATATTGTGCTCGCTTTCGTCCTGACTGGACCTGTTGAAAATTTTGCAGAGAATGATGAGGCTATGGTGTCTACCCTTATGGTGCAGCTTTAGACAACACTTGTGACTTGGACCCACTTGTAGTAGAGGATCTGCCACCAGTGGTTTAGACTGCTAGCTTAGATTTTTACCTTGTCTTTCTCAATGATACATTTGTTTGCCATTAATTATAAAAGTACAGAACAATTTATGTAGGAGGACTGAACTTAGACTCACAATACAAACTCACTTGTACAAAGAAAGCCTAGGAACGAAAATCTAGGTACAACAATCTAAGTACAATTGTTTATTTTAGATTCTGGGGGGTGACGATAGAGGCTCAAGAAAGCGACGGCAGATCTGTCTTACTCCTTGGACGATCGGGTGCAACCTTGGCTCTGGAGAAGATCTGCTTGGTGTTAATGAAGAAATGCTCTCCTTGCTCTCTCTATATATGCTTCTCTATCCTTTCTTCTTCCTGGATTGATCTCTGGATTTTGGATTCTCACCTCCTCTTTGGATTTTTGGGTCCTCTGCAAGGGAATGGCACCTTGCTATTTATAAGAGTGGGGGGCATCATTAGGGTTTGCAATGATTGCCCATCCTCAAAAGTCGACGGCCTGAGAATTAATTAATCGGGGCCGTCCATCTTGAATACAATAGATTTAAGCAATTAATGTGATTGCATTAAATCTCTGTGGGCAATAAATATTAATTGCCATGAATATTTACGACTTGTGATGGCTTGCCACGTGTCTAATTTGCTCAATTTGACTTGATCTGGGCAATTATGGTGATTGCAACAAATTTGATTTTGTTAGGATTTGTTAGCACCCATAATTCCAGGAAGATAAGACTGCCACGTGTCTCAATCGTCGTTAAAAGTGCCACGTATCTCCACTGGGTCATCTTGGCAGAGCCGCATATGAGTGGGCCGCATGAGGATAAACGGTCGCATGAAGATGGACAGCCGCATGGGGATAAGGCAGCCGCATGAGGATAGGCAGCCGCATGCAGACGGGCGGCCGCATAAAGGATGCAGTTGCATGAAGATGGGCGACCGCATGAAGTGGGCGGCCGCGTAAAGTGGGCGGCTGCATAAATACAGCAGTCGCATGCCTCGGAACTCGGTGGATTCTGCCAACTGTGAAAAAATTTTCTCCTGTTCCCTAGGAACACGCCTTTATGTCAGTCATTATTGCGCCTTTATGTCAGAGCTGTCATTTGTCAGAGCTGTCAGCCGTTAGGGCATTAAATGCAGCCAAAGATGAAGGAAAGAGCTGTTGAAGGCCACGTGGCTCGGGGTCTCATGGAACTATCCGAGCCGTATAGACTCTTGAGCCGCATGGACCCCTGAGCCGCATGGAGATCCTTGTCCACATAGACTTTTCTTTATTCTTTTCCATGCTTCTACAAGTCCCCCTTCAAAGTTTTTAATTTGCAAAATTGAAATACTTTGAATAGAAAGCATGGCTATGTATAAACTCCTCTGGCCGCATAGGATATTCTGGCCGCATGGACGTCCCAGTCGTATGGCCTCCTCAGCCGCCTGTCCATCTGAGCCGCATTGACCAACCAGCCGCATGAACTGTCTGGTCGCATAGGCTGTCTGGCCGCATGGGCTCCTTGCCATGTCATCCTGCCACGTATGCAAATCTTTTACATTAATTGCCTTTGATTTGCTGTCAGATTTTGAAGCTGCTTTTCGGGGCAGGATCCCAAGAGTTTGATCTTTATTTAGTCGGTTTGTCTCGATAACCGAAGAGTCAATTTTCATGCTGTACGCGGATCGAAGCGCCCTCCTTTTGTCTATAAATAGGAACATGATCAGATGGAAAGACTTCTTTACTCTCTCTCGTCTTTAACTCTTGCTGCCATAATTTTCTGTCTCTGTCTTCCTTCTTCGACCGTCGGACGACCATGGCCCCCAAGTCTTCCAAGGCTGCCTCTATCACGGCGAAGGGCAAGAAAGCGGCTTCTTCGTCGGCCACGATGCCTAAAGTGCACCCTGACATCCACCCTGCTTTTAAGGATTAGGATTGGTTGGAATATTGAATGCTTTGAACCCTAAAAAACTATGGCTCTGTTGCATATTTTATGCACAAGCCTTCGTTCTTCATCTTTATTGAACTGCCTAAGTTCAACATGATGAAGCCGCATATGTTGCATGGGCCGTATGACCCTCTCATATCCGGGCCGCATGGGGCATTCCCTGTGTTTGAGCCGCATGAGAAAGACTTGAGCCGTATGAGCACTTCTAGATTTGAACCGCATGAAGTCCCCACTACTAAAATCTGTCAAATCAGCGACGCCTCATGACGTCACTAAATAGGGAAAATACGTCGCTAATATAGATTAGCGACGTATTTAGCGACGTTTGCACGTAGTCGCGTTTAACCTCTAGTCGCTAAACAAAAAAAACGTCACAATACGTCGCTATTGTGACGAAACTCAGCGACGCGGACACGTCGCTAATTCAGCGACTACCAGCGACGTAAAACGTCATTATTTACCGACGCAACCTAGCGACGTTGAGCGACTTGACATGCATCGATGTTGACCTGGCTTGAGAGCCAAATGGCGACGTTCTGCGACTTTGCTACGTCGCTATAATACCGACATATAGCGACGTTTAGCGACGTACTACGTAGCGACGTTTAGTGACGATCAGCGACGGTATTCATCACAGTTAGCGACGTGCCTTATAATTACTTAGCGACGTTACCTTCGTCGCTGGACGTCGCTGAGAGTCGCTGAACGTCGCTAATATTGAAAAAAATAAAAAAAATTACAGCATTTGTAGCATCCACTGCAGCATTTGCAGCATCCCCTACACCATTTGTTACAACAACGACGGTGTGTATCATGAACACAGTATCAAACAACACATATACACACAATCACGAACACGTTTGAAACACAATCTCATCAATCAGATATATAAAAATTTGTAACAACAATGTCAAACATAATGGTCCCATTGAACAGGACCGCATGAGCTCCTGATGAACTGGACCGCATAAAGCTTCGCTGTCGTGCCGCATAAGCTCATCTGCTAAATGGAACCGCATAAGCTCAACCGAACCGCATAAGCTCTATCGAAGCAGTACCGCATGAAACCCAACTGAATTGGGCCGCATAAGGCTATGTTGAACCGAGCCGCATAGGCTCATGGGAGCTTTTTAAGAAACTCCAAGTGTTTTCGTTTTGACCATCTTTTAATCTGTCTTCTTTTGTCTTTCTTTAGTGGATCTGCCAATCAATCCAGCAGGAGTGCTTTTGGTGGGTTCAGTCCAATATGCCATGGGTGTGCAGCTCGACGACTTAGTTCGACGTGTGTCAGATCAGCTTCCCACCGATGAGCCTTTGGAGAGGGTGAGCGCCATCAAGAACCAGCCTCTCCACTTTCTTTGTACCATAATAAACTCAGGAAGGATGGAAGGAGAGTATCTGAAACCAGCCTTTCTCTTCGGAGATGCTCTATCCATAAAGAACCCCCGAGTGCTGGACATTTCTGAGAGCTGGGACTTTACTCTGGACGTGGTGAGGATCCATATTCCCGAAATGGAACGTCATTTTCCCCTCTCGTGGTTCAATATGGTATCGTTGAGCAGGAAGATGGTGGGCTCCCTTACTCCAACCCAATCGGGGATGTTCGTGGACAACATCCATTATAATAAGAATATTGGGTCAGCATATACGAGTAGGGACTCGGTCAGTCGGAGCGTGGTGGGACTGACTCCGGGTACCTTCATAAACGTATCTGGTACCAACTTTATGTTTACTCTAGCCGATACCTTCCTAAATCAGCTCGCTCGTAAGGGGTCTTATCCTGTTGGCAAGTTGTCGTTGCTGAACTGGATAAACCCCTTCCCTACGTGGGCCAACCCGACCTCATGGATCCTGAGGAAATACGAGGCATTCCTGCGGGAGATTGACCTCTATTATGCCATCTGGGGCACCTGTTCCGGGTTACCCATCAACAAGCCATTGTTCATGGATCTTTTGGAAATGTATAACCGGTGGACGGGAACTTTCTTCACGCTCGGAGGGGAGTTGGGACTTGCTCTCTATGAAATGTATGTTGTTTCTAAGCTGCCATGGGGGGGACGAGGCCTTTGAAGTGTACATCCCGACAAACGAGGAATTTGAGGATCTGGATCAACGATTCTCGGGTTTCATTGCCGTGTACCGGGAACTGCTATGACACCACAGTATCTGTCACCAAACGACTATCAAGAAGGATGGTAGCTCAGAAGGGATCGCTCCCCATACCACGTCCTGGGTTTCAAATCTTTTCAAATTATGTCCCTCTGGCCGGGTTTCTTCCCGAGTTCCTCAAACCCAAGAGGAGATAAAAAACCTGATGTCGAATGCCAAGAGGTCGAGGTCCACCAGTAACAAATTTGGGAGTCAAACTGACTCCTTCAGCTATTTCTACCACTGTACCCGACAGATGTTTGAGAAAGCGCTTTTGGCCGAATTCTTGATGGTGTAGCTACGAAACTGCGTAGTCTTGGGAGGGGCAGGTTCCATTGAAAGGATCATCCGCCACTTCATCCTCCCTGCCATGAAGCTAGTCTTCAGAGTCAGGCTGGCCCTTCTTCCGGCCATGGTATGTAGCATACACCACGGCCTCCGTGCCTTTTCGTCCAAGGTCATTGCCCGTGAGACGACACTCGACTTTGAGCGAATAGAGCTGTCCTACCATTATTTAATTGGGTGGCTATTGATGTATTATCGGTCATTGATGAGGCCCGGAGCAGAAGATGGCGTTATCGCTGATGACGTTTTCCTTTTCTGATACCATCGTCAGCCCTGGGACTACGACACCATGCCAGCCTGTCGGAGGGCACTAGCGAGAGCAGACAGACACGAATTCTTTATGTCTGTTCCTCAATTTACTGCTAGAGAAGTGAGGGGTGTACATGTTGATGGCACTGAACCTTTCCTCATCTTATCTGAGAAAATGCTCCTTTGCCTGCACAATATTCGTTCAGTGCACCTAGTATATCGTTACCGCAATAACGTATACCTGGAGCCCTACTTGCCCAGCAGGTTCTCCCACTAGTTCGGGTATAGCCAGCTGTTCCTTGATTGTCCCAGTGCTTGCCTGGGCTTTGAAGGCAGCGTCCTTGATGGTATTATGGCCTGGCATTATTACAATATGGTTTATACCCGAGCTAGCTTCTCGGTCCCCGATGCTAATATGTCAGGAGAGATTTTGTACATGGCGGCCCTCTATCATGTTACGGCGAGCAAGCCTTCCGTTAATTTTGACATGAGTACCAGCTTTATTATCGGTACTGGCTTGGCAGAGAAGCCCGAGGGGTCCAAGAAGAGAAAGAAAAAAGTGAATATGGTTTCTGTGCCGGACTCGGAGTCCACTACGGCGGGCGAAAAGGATGATGAGCAGGATGCCGATGATTCGTTCCATCCCTCGGACGAGGAGGTGGGGGATCAGCCATCTATTGTGCCGGATGAAGTGGTGGCGGGGCAGCCGCCTGCTGTGCCTGACGAGGTGGTAGAGGATCAACCACCAGCTGTACCTGGTCCTTCGTGCAAGCGAAACAGGTGCATGTTCACTGATGATGGCAGAACCTAATCCATGAAGCGGGCTGCGGTAAGACGCCGCAGGCTGTTTATTAAGGATGTTGATGCTGTTTCTGAGGTGACTTGAATTTCAACTACCTTTTTCTTCTTTTTCTAAACTATGGCCTAATCATTTTCTTTTGCTCTTTGTAGGCGTCAGGAGAAGATGAGTCTTCAGAGCCAGCGGTTGCCTCTGCGATCGATCCGGTTTTACATAATTTGATCGACGACGTGTGCGCCGATACCGTTTCTGCTGAGGTCCTCCCGGTGGCGGCGGAGGCCGCTCATATTGCTGGGGGTTCGACCCAAGGCGATGTGGGTCCTGCTGATCCTGTCCCGGAGATTGCCGACTCTCAGCCAGGCGATATCGACCCAGTTGTATCTCCTTCTGGGGTGGCTGGATCGGAGGAACCGACTGCATTCTATTCGGAGGTTGCTGGTGAGGAGACCACGGTGGTTGTGAGCGAATCTCAGCCTCCACAATCCTTCGCTGGTAAGATAAGCCAAGTCTTGACTAGTTCGGAGGCTTATTTACTCTATCAGCACATCCTTCGAGTTAAGTTGATTGATGGTTGCTTTGGACGTACAGGTCCCGCCCCTTCATTGCCGGTGACGGACATTGTCGGGGCGGACTCTACCGGAGGGGAACTGATGGAAGCACATGTGCCTCCTTCTCTTCCGACCTATATTGAGGGGTCTCCAGCTGGATCGAGTTCGGGGGCTCAAGTAGCGACACAGCCGGGGCAGGGGACAATGCTTCCTGCGTCCTCCTCTGCTAATATGGTTTCGGGGGTTGACCTTTCCGCCTTGCCGAGTATCCAAGCTCTTCGGGCGGCGGAAGAGGAGCTAGCCGCTATTCATGCGTCTTTTCACTCAGAATTTGTTTCCCTGGTGGTAGGGATGGCAAGTTCCGATGCTACTCCTTCGACACTGCCAGCCACACTTTCTTTGACGCCGTCCTCTACAGAAGTTTTGGATGAAGTGTCACAGGATGTGGTTGACAGCTTTTACCGCCACCTGAAGAGAGGGGTTGAAGCAGCTGTGGAGAGGGGGACTCCCTTTGCTATGGCCCGTCAGTGCGCCGGTGGCCAAATCGACATCCTTAGAATACTCCCCGGTGGGGCGGGGCTATTTGCGCTTCTGGAGCCCAAACTGCTAGAGGCTGATCGACTTGTGACCCAGTTTCGCGTGCTATGAAAACTGATCTGTCTGCGGCAATAGATCAAGAGCGCACTTTCCTCATAACCGCGGTGGAGAAGGTGAGGCTTGCTCGGGATTCGATTAAGCCACCATACTGAAGGACCGCCGTGATCTGTCTCAGTTATACGATCAATTGAGTCGTATAAATAAAGATTGCACGGCTCGGGAAGCGACCGCCTCCCGCGGGGTAATTGACCCCAGGGAGCAGATCCTCGAGCTCCAGAGAAAGCTGGCCTTTCTGGAGTCTGAGTTCAAAGCCGCCCGTACCGAAAAGGGACTTATGATCCAGGAGGCTGACAGACTTAGTCGAGCTTCTGCCAATCTGGAGCTCGCCCTAAAGAAGATGGCGGATGGCTGGCGGGCACACATGTATTTTGATGATGCGGACCGGTTGTCCCAGGAAGCGGAGCGCCGAGCTAAGCAGCGGCTTGAACGGGGGACCGCCTTGGTGAAGAACCGCCTCCTGGAATTAGGTAATGCCGAACCATAGTCGGCCTTTTTCTCCTTTTGTTTATGTTCTTTTTTTTTTTGAGGGGGACATGGTCCCAGAACTTGTAATGCTTTTTGACTTTCAAATAAAGAGTATGTTTCATCTTACCCTTCATTTGTATTGTGTTTGTGGTTTTGAGGTGTTTGCCCCACTGGGGGACTGTTTGTGGACCTGTTATCCTTGGCATACCTGGGTTTTAGGTATGGATAACATGTTTGATGGGGATACCTAGAACAGTTCCACGGTAAGGTGGTCATGGACGTTTCTAGTAGCGGGAGAAAGAATGCCATGGAGCAGCTGGGCTCCCGGGGCATGATGAGAAATGATGGGCCTGTACTAAGAAACTTAGCAAAGGACATTTGTGGACCTATTATCCTTGGCGTACCCTGGCTTAGGATACGAATAATAGGATGAAAAGGAACCAACATACTTACTCAGAGGTAATGAGGACATGGCAAGCATGAGGGTTTTTTTATCGCGGAATCTTCCTACTCAGAAGTAATGAGGACATGGCAGAAGTGGACTCAATGGAGGATATTTGTGGTCAACAGAGGACATTTGTGGACCTACTATCCTTGGCGTACTCCGGTTGTGGGTACGGATAATAAGTCGAAAGGGAATCAACATACTTACTCAGAGGTAATGAGGACATGGCAAGCATGAGGGTTTCTTTGACGGAGCCTTCCTACTCAGAGGTAACGAGGACATGGTAGGAGTGGGCTCCATGAAGGGGGTACAAAGAACGACTCAGAGGTAATGATGACATGGAAGTTCTATGTAGAGGGGAGATTTATTTTTTGCGGAAGTGAGACGACTCAGAGGTAACATCGACATGGTCATTTTGGAAATTTGTGGATCTGTTACCCTTTTTGTGCACTGGGAGTGCGGGTAGTGGATCATGAGGAAGGAGCTCTTTCAGGAAGAAAGTTTAGAGGTATGGTTATACATGACTTACTACCTAAAAGGAGCGACCGGGATGTAAGTTCAGGGGTACCTACGGGTACATAACTCGACAATCTCGGATATTTGGAATCAAAGTAGGAGTTCAGCGGTACCGGAGGGTACATAACTCAGCACTCTGGGATTTTATGGAGGAAGAATATGAGTTCAGTGGTACCGAAAGGTACATAACTCAGCAATTGGGATATTTTATGGGGGCAAAATGTGAGTTCAGCGGTACCGGAGGGTACATAACTCGATAATCTGGGATATTTGTGGAAGAAGGATATGAGTTCAGCGGTACCGGGGGGTACATAACTCGATATTCGGGATATTAATGGAAGAAGCACATGAGTTCAGCGGTACTAGAGGGTACATAACTCGATATTTGGGATTTTAGTGGAAGAAGGATATGAGTTCAGCGGTACCGGAGGGTACATAACTCGGTATTTGGGATTTGGAGAATGTCGTTTAGACATAATACTTCTTCAGGAACTTGCCGTTGACGAACAACATAAGCAAGTCTCCGTTTTGTTTCGCGAGGCGGTAAGCACCGTTGGAGAATACAGCCTCAATGATAAATGGGCCTTCCCACTTTGGCTGGAATTTGCCGGTAGTTTTGTGAGTCATAACCATCGGCCTCCGAACTGCCAGAACGAGAACGCCCACTTGGAATATTCTGATTTTAACCTTCTTGTTGAAGGCTCCGGAGATGCGTGCTTGGTATAACTCAATCCGTTACTGAGCCAATAGGCGCTTTTCATCCAAGGCCTCCAACTCTTGTAGTCGGCGACGGTAATTATTGTCCGTCGTCAATTGGTAAGTAAGGGCGACACGGAGCGAGGGGATTTGAGTCTCCAATGGGAGGACTGCCTCACTCCCGTACACCAGGGAAAATGGCGTGTTCCCAGTGGCTGTTCGAACTGTAGTACGATACGCCCATAAGCATTCACCAAGCTTCTCGTTCCAGTCGCGTTTGTTGGAAGACACGAACTTCTTGAGCAACTTGATGATGGTTTTGTTGAATGCTTCTGCCAACCCATTTGCTGCCAGATTGTATGATGTCGAAGCGACATTCTGAATTCGATATTTGTCGCAGAACCGATAGAAGGCGTGGCTTGCAAACTACGGACTATTATCGTGGATGATCTTTCGGGGCAGTCCAAAGCGATAGATGACGTGATGCTTGAGGAAGCTGATCACGTTTGAAGTTTTGACTTCTGCAAGCGGAACAACTTCCGTCCATTTGGAGAAGTAATCCGTGATTGCGAATATGAAGCGATGTCCTCGAGAGGAAGGTGGAGTAATCGGACCGATGATATCCATTCCCCATGCTTCAAATGGCCAGGACGCCACCGTCGGATGTAGAAATTCGGATGGTTGGTGGATGAAGTCTGCGTGGACTTGGCAGGCTTTGCATTTTCTTACATAGTCTATCGCATCTGCTACCATCGTGGGCCAGTAGTAGCCCATTCGGCGAAGACGATCTTGCAATTTAGGGCCACGCTGATGGGCCCCGCAGACACCGTCATGAGCTTCGCGTACAGCTTCTTTGGCTTTTGCGTTTGGCAGACACCGAAGCAATAACCCATCGTAGGATCGCCGATACAGCATTTTCGTCTCTGTATCGTAGAAGAATCTAAGAGAACTCCTTCTGATAGAGGTAGCTTCTTTGGGTTCTCGGGCAGGATATCGTAGACTATAAAGTCTATGAATGGTTGTCTCCAGTCTGGCACTTCGTCGATCGTCTGAGCGAAATAACTTGCCATGACTTGAACGTTGTTCTTGGGACAGACCAGTTCATGGCCTATCACGTCAACCGAATGATGAGTATGATTTAGCACTGCTAGGGAAGCGGCAAGGCCTGCTAGGGCATCAGCTTCGATGTTTTGGAGTCTGGGAACGTGTTCGATGAAGAATCCCTCAAATGACAAAATAATGTTGATCGCTATTTGGTGATAGGAGATCATGTCTTCATGGAGGACTTCGTATGGACCCCGGATCTGATTGACGATTAACTGTGAATCGCCGTATGCTTCAAGATATTCTACCCCCAGCTCTCTTGCAAGTTGGAGGCCAATGACCAAAGCATTGTACTCAGCCACATTGTTAGAGCAGGGTTCTGCAAGGGAGTAAGCGCGACTCATCACTAGTCCGAAAGGAGAAATCAGCACCACCCCGACTCCAACGATGATGTTGCCCTTGGGTCCAGTTCTCGAAGCACCGTCGAAGAACATTCGCCATATATCATCATGGGATGCCGCATGTGAGTCGGCGACCTCATCTGGGATTTTTTCATATACTCTGGACGACTCCGAGCCTGGGTGGGCTGCTAAAAAGTCTGCCAGGGCTTGACCTTTAACAGCCTTTTGCGGGACGAAGATCATATGATAAGGAGACAACAATATTGCCCATGTGGCGAGGCGGGAGCTGAGTGCCCCTGGTTTAGTCATGAGGACCCTGAGAGGGTTGACTCGTGAGATCACATGTATGCTTTGTCATGTGACATAGTGCCACGACTTTTGAATGGCGAACACCAGGGCGAGGCATTCCTTCTCTACTGTGGTGTATCGGTGCTCTCACCCAATCATCATTCGGCTGAGGTAATATATAGCTTGTTCATGGCCTGCATCGTTGTTTTGTGCCAGCAGAGCGCCGAGGGAATGCTCCATCGCTCGTACATATAGCAAGAATGGTTTTCCAGCAACCGGGGCCACCAGGACTGGAGGGTTCGACAAATATTCTTTGATGCTATCGAAGGCACGTTGGCATTTTTCATCCCATACGAACGAGACGCCTTTCTTCATGAGATGGATGAATGGCCGACATCGCCCGGAGAGGTTAGAAATAAACCTCCTAATGTAAGCTAGCCTCCCTTGAAGGCCTCTGAGTTTGTGGAGATTTCTTGGGGGACCCATCTCCATAATTGCCTTCGTCTTTTCTGGATCTACATGAATTCCCTGGGCAATAATAATAAAACCCAGGAATTTTCCGCTGGATACGTCCAAGAAGGATTTTGTGGGATTCATCTTTAGGTTGTGTGCTCGCATCAGGTCGAATACCGTCCTCAGATCTTGTAGATGGTCTCCCTTATAGCGACTGTTGACGGCGATGTCATCAACATAGCACTCCACAGTCTTGTGCAAGTGGTCTCTGAAGATGATACTCATGGCTCTTTGATATGTGGCGCCAGCATTCTTTAAACCGAAAGGCATGACTGTGTAGCAGTATGTGCCAATTGGTGTTCGGAATGATGTATGCTTTTCGTCGTCAGGAGACATCTTGATTTGGTTGTACCCCAAAAAACCATCCATGAATGACATGCGTTCGAAGCCGCATGTGTTATCGATCATGATGTCTGTGATAGGGAGGAGGAATTCATCTTTGGGACATGCCTCGTTCAGATTGCGGAAGTCAATGCAGATTCGAATCTTCCCATTCTTCTTGAGGACCGGTACTATATTGGTGACCCAGTCCGGATGTTGTTCTTCACGAATGAAGCCGCTGGCTATCAGTTTGTTGACTTCGACTTCGATCGCATCCATGATGCCCGGGCGGAAGCGTCGCTGTTGTTGTTTGACCGGCTTTACATCTGGCCGAATGTTGAGCTTGTGAAGGGCAACCTCGGGGTTTAGTCCTGGCATGTCTTCATAGCTCCAGTCGAACACATCAATATATTCTTGACAAGTTCCAGTAGCGATTCTCGCTCTTCGTATGTCAGGCCTTTACTGATGAATATTGGTTTTGGAGAAGATTCGCTGCCGAGGTCGACCTGTATAACCTCATCTTCAGTAGAGGTTCTCTCTGTTCGAACCGCTTGTAGGAGCGTAAAAAGTGTTTCAATGAGGGAGTCATCTCAGTCATAAGTGGCCCGCTTTACGCCTAACAGAGCAGAGAATTTCTTTACGCCCAAGACAAGACAAAGCTAATTGTATTACGCCTAAGCAGATTGATCTTTTTTACGCTTGGGTCTACACCGGTGATTTTACGCCAAGGACTGAAGCAGCCTCTTTCACGCTGGACAAAAGCCATCAAATCTCGCATTTAAAGCTGACTTTGACATGAAGATATCAATGATGGCATTTACCACAGAATTCAATGGAATTTATCTCATACAAAGACCATTGTTGTCGTTTATAGAGATCGAGCTACTTTACGCTCACTGAATGGTTTCTTTTACGCACGGGGTTTTACATGAGTCTTTACGCTCATAAAAAACAATGTGTGCGTGAAGTCTATTTGAGCTAGTTTACGCTCAAGGTTATTCGATAACCGCTTTACGCTGGAAACCCATGACAGAGCTAGTTTACGCTCATCTTTTTATGCCCGACTCGTTCTGGCCTGTCTGGAACGTGGTGTGCCTACGTGGTCTTCATGCTACCTATTTCGAAGAACGTGTGTACATGTATCCTATTCTTACTGAAATGATGGGACACGTGCCAGCACATACAGAGGATGATTCTGATCGTGGAGGGCAGTTGTTAGCATAAAGACAGATGTTGATACTCTTTTTACGCACGAAAGCCCCAGTCTATAAATAGACTCATTTTTTCTCATACAATGGAGACACACACAGAGGGAGAGACAGGAGAGAATACAGAGATCAGAGCTTCGAGATTTTGATTCTCTAGAGCATCCTTCTTCAACTTTTCTTCCAGAACAAAGTGAAGCAAAGCAGGAAAGCATTCGGCCTCGCCATCAGTGCCCAAGTGCGTCGATACCTTTCTGGTGCATTAGTTCTTCCAAATTGTTCTACTTCAAGCAGTGATCTTCATCATCATCATATGGTCCAAGGAACAAAGTGATCGTTTACGAATCAGACTTCCATAGCAATACTTTCCCAGAATCAAATTTGTACTTCTCGTACTTTTCTTCTTGTTTTTTGTTTTCAAAAGCCAATTCCTCCAAGGTATTTTGTTAATCGAAACAAAAATAGCGACTCTGCTGGGGACAACCTTCTCCTCTGACGAGGAGGCGATTGCTCAATATGATGATGTTTCGGTCGGTTCGATCAAGAAGACTCTGGTGGTACACTTCGACCAGACTGCCTATGAAGAGATGCTCCGAACTGGGGGTGGTTCTCGCCATTCCAATGTTCAAAAGTCTCGCAAAGCACGAAAAATTTGGATTCCCAAATCCAAAGTGATTTATGATCTCTCTACTGCTTCTGTTGACAAGGGGGTTCTTCCCACTCCTGTCGTAGCGGCTCCCGTTCATAACGAGGCAGTCCCTACTTCAAAGTTGCACTCGAAGTGTGACGATTTGTCTCCCGTTTGTAATGGTGAAGATAACCAGGTTTCACACCCACCGCATAAAAATCAAGTTTTACGCTCAGTGGGTAAGAACCAAATTTTACGCTCAGTTCATAAGAATGAGACTCCCATTCGTAATGGGGCAGACTCTAAAGCTTGTGCTTCTGGGTGTAAGAATCAGTCTCCCGTCGGTGACGTGGTAGGCCCAAATAAATTACGCTCCTCGCGTAAAACAAAATCTCCCGTTGGTAACGTGGCAGATAACAAGATTTTATGTTCCATGCGTAAAAATAAATCTCCTGTCTATAACAGTATAGATGAAATTCACAAAGATGCTCACATGTCGAATGTGAATGTATCTAAACGTATGCAGCGTAAAAATATTGTTGGTAAAACTTTTGTTCTACACCAACAACCTTCTTATACTGCTTTACGCAAGGTACCAAAATTACAAATCACACGCCAGGAAAATGGAGTCCTGCGTGCTACATCTCAAGATTTACGCACACAATTCCAAACGCGTAGAAATGTACAATTTGGTTCTGCGAATGCAGCCAGTAATCTTCTTTGTACACAAGGGACTAAACGTTTTTTACCCCCAATATAATAAAGAAGAATACTTCATCTACTCCTTCTGATTTACATGAATTGCTAATACAAAAGCGTAAGAATAGACAATCTCCGGTGACATTCCCCCAAGAAAAACATCTTTGTGAATACCACCAGGTTGTGATCAACTGTTGTTGTTCGGCTTCAAGACGATCAGTTTTTGATCGATTGAGTTTCAATGTACCTCCACATCAAGCTGAGGACCAAGAACATGAGTCACCATATGTGTCAGTCAACATGGCATCTCATACTAACAGAGGACGACGTCCAAAGACGGAACACGTCCAAAACTCCAAGTCAACAACAGTTCAACAGGCTTCTTGATTCCTTTGAAGGAGTATATCAGAATACTCGATCAAGAAGACGAAGACAATTGCAGACTTCTGATTCAGAGGCTGGGGGTACTCAATCTTTTGAGTCTGATACCGATAGCGTGGATTCGTACTTCTATACAAACCCTTCTGTACCTTCAAGAGAGGTTGAATCCTACGCTGTTGGAGATGAGCCAGAGACGTCATCTGCTAATACATAACAACATCTCACTGCTGTTGAACAATCACTGAAGGATATGCTTAACATGGTGCAAAACATGCATCAAATAATTTTGAATCAGCAAACTGCTCAACCGACAGCAGTGACACCGGCACCAGTAGTAGCACAAACTCAAGATAGTCAAGGGGCTGAAATACCTTTGAATATTCAAGAGCCCACTGCTAATCAAAATTCTACACCTCCGGATCCCATTCTTCCAGAAGATGTACCACCTCCAGTGGGGGTCATGGTGCATCCAATGACTACTCAGTCAAATGTGCTTCCTCAAACCAGTGAAGCCATTCAAGCAGTGCGTAAACTTAAAGCACAGTTTGAAGTTTTAAGGCACAAAGATCAACTCCAGAGGCTAGGGATTAAGCAACCTTATCCTTCTCATTGGAATGACGTACCCTTTCCACCGAAGTTTAAGCCACAATCCATGGTTTTGTTCGATGAAAAAGCATCTCCCAGTCAATATATCAATTACTTTGATATTATGACTGTACACTTGCAGAAAAATGATGTTCTTCTTACCAGAGTATTCATCGGATGTCTGACGGGTTTAACTTACGACTGGTATCGTAGCTTACCTGATAACTCTATTTCGTCTTTTGACGAATTCAAAGCAATGTTCCTCTTCCGCTTCTATGAAGGAGGTATGGACATGAACATGTCCTCCTTGATAGAAATCAAACAAAAGGAGAAAGAAGATACTCGGACATTCATTGAACGCTTCCGACAGGCTACTCTAAAGATGCCTCCTGGTATGCCAGATTCAGCGTTGATTGACACATGCAAGATGAATCTGCGACCATCCATCACTGTCTTCACGGGTTCCCAATTCACAGATTGGGCTTCGTTCATTATAGCAGCGGTTTCTGCCGAGACCAATGGTAGGTTGGCTCGCGAACATGGGATGATTTTCGCGTCTGATGATAAAGGGAAGAAAAATAATCCTGGCAATAATCCTGACAATCGTAATGTGAAAGGAAAAGATACTCTTATGGTCAATCTTTCTAAGAGCAAGATGACATCAAGCAATCAAGAATCTTCCAGGCCAAAGGAAGAATACTCCTTCGACGAAAGCGATATCCCAGGGATATTCCAATGTTTGGTCAAAAGTGGTAAACTTTAGATTCCAGAGCCAAAAAGGCCTAATGAGGTGAATTTGACTGACAATCCCAAGTATTGTATCTATCATAGATACATTAATCATCCTACCAGTGCTTGCTATGTCTTGAAAAAGAAGATCCAAGAGCTGATAAATGGTGGCGCCATTGCTTTAACCAATGATGACCATACGGTGACAACCAATATGGTTTCTCTTCAGTTTGGGGATTTTCCTCCACAGCAAGTCCCAGATGGAATTATACCGATTCCAAAGGCGACGATGAAGATTGTGAATATCCTGCCTGCCAGAGAAGAAAATACAGGATTGCTGCCTCTCACATTGAAGAATGGTGAAATCATGTGGGTACATCCTGACTTAGTGCCTGAACTGGAAAATGAAGGTAAAACTTCAGAATCTAAGAAAGGCAAGAAAGTCAAAACTTGCAACATGATTTCTCATATTATTCCAGATCCTGATAATCTGGATCATCTATGGAACGGCCTCCCTCTGGAAGATAGACTGAAAGGACTAAATATCTGTCCTCCAAGTCTAGCTCCTCCTACCAAGCTCAAGCTTACTCATCAGCAGTGGCTAGCCATGAATAGTGTTTCTTTATACCGGGCACAACGAGTCTTTGCTGCTTATGAAAAGGCTCAAACAGGGATTTCTCCTCGTTTCCCGAATCCTTCTTCTCCCTTAACTACAGAGACATCTGTACTTTATTCTTCGGTAGTTGTAGAGATTTATTCCTCGTCCTGTGCTGAAATGCCTGTTCAAAGTCCACTGCCTATCCATTTATATAGTCAGCAATCTGTCATTCTCATGAAGAAGATGGGTTACGACTTTCAAAATGCCGAAGGTTTGAACCATGATAAAGGAATCCGTCTTCCTTTACAAATTCAAAATCAGAATTCTACCGCTGGATTGGGTTCTGAAATTTCTCGTAACCATCCTCGCAAGAAGAAGGCTAAAGGAAGAAAGACTAAATCCTGTAATATGGTACTTCTTCTCCTGAGCCTGAAGAAAAAACTTTTGCTGGTACAAGATCTGGAAAGGAGTACCATAAAGACTATGAGGGATCCTCCAAAGAAGCAGAAGATGTAGTGGAAACACTACCGGCTCAATCTTCTCCTATTCCTGCTAAACCGTCTGTGGTTGAAAAAGGAAACAGAAAGCAGTGCGCTTTGATATCCCATTGAAGTCTGCTTCCAATCAGGGGGTGACAATGAAGCCTTACAAATTTGATATTCTAGCTCAGTTAGCCAATACTCCGGCTAGATTGTCTATATTTGAACTACTTCGCCTCTCCAGAGAAAGCAGAGAGACCTTGAGTGAAGCTTTACTTCAAGCAGACTCATGCTTAGCTCAACTCAAGACTCCCGATAATATGCCAGTGTCATGTCCACAATGTCATAGCGTGGTGGAAGCAATTCCCAACATCATCTTCACACAAGAGGATATGCTATTGAAATACAACAAGCATGATAGACCTCTGTGCTATACTGGATATATCGGATCCACTGAAATTGACAGGATTTACATTGATCCCGGGTCTTCAATTAGCATAATTCTCCAGAGTATGCTAAGACCCTTGAGGATTCCTACTAGTGAACTGACTTACACTAGTACTACTATTGTTGGTTTTAACTCTGGCAAGAGTAAGCCACTGGGGAAGATTCGGTTACAGATGCAGATTGGTGATCTTCGATCCATGGTAACTTTCTATGTTATCAACTCGGATGTATCCTACAATATTCTTCTTGGAAGACCGTGGATTCATGAGCACAATATTGTGCCTTCAACTCTCCACCAATGCTTCAAGTATGTGGATTCCCAAGGAGTTATGAAAACTGAATTTGCTGACATTAATCCTTTCAAGGGTGTCGAAGCCTACTTCTCTGATTCAAGGCTTTATAAACAAGAGCATATGAAAGAGATATCAGACATAGCTGAAGAATCATCACCTGAGGATCAGTCTATTAATAAAGATCCACCAGAGAAACAACCCTTGAAGATCATGGTCAAGGGACGAATCCAATCTCAACTTGTCAATGATCAACCTTTGATAATCAAGGTTAAAGGAAGAACTCAAACTTTACCGGAGGAATCAATAAGAATTCCCGCTAAGAGTCAAGTTCAACCTTTTATGATCAAAGTCAAAGGGCGTACTTCTGGTACGAATGATCAAAGTCAAAGGGCGTACTTTAGGTACTCCATTTCTGCCGGCCGAGGTTCCCGCCTTGGTGGAGGGAGCTGAATTCTGTCTCCTTGTATGAGCATGTCCAAGATGGGCTTGATGTGGCCGTCTTCGAAGGAGTAGGTCATTTACGGCCATTATTTGTCTGCCAGTTTTGACTCAGGTTGCTGGGCTGCGTCGGCCACCATAGCCTGCTTGCCCTTGTTGTCCCGATTGTTGGAGGAGTTACTACCATTGTTGTTGTTGGTATTAGGGCGCTTGCCCTTGTCCTCTCCCTCCGAGATGTGTAATCCTAGTTGGCGATCCTTCTTCAACCGTTTTTCGGTGCTAGCGGCACTAATAATAAACGTCTTCCAGTCCTTAAATTGACTTTCGCCCATCCAGACTGATTGTTGGGAGCAATCTCTTTTGACAAATTTCAATCAAGGAGGAATCCGGGTTACCAGACGGCAATGTTTGCCATTGATTGTAAAAGTACAGAACAGTTTTATGGGAGGACTGAACTTTAGACTCACAATACAAACTCGCTTGTACAAAGAAAGCCTATGGACGAAAACCTAGGTACAATAGTCTAAGTACAATTGTTTATTTTAGATTTTGGGGGGTGACGATAGAGGCTCGGGAAGGCGACGGCAGCCCTGCCTTACTTCTTGGATGATCGGTATGCAGCCTTGGCTCTTGTGAGAAGATGGTTGGCGTTGATGAAGAAATATTCTTCTGGCTCCTCTGTTGCTCTTCTGGCTTCTCTCTCTCTCTCTGTTGTATTTTTTTCTCTGACGGTGTATATCTCTGCTTTTCTCTCTCCCTTCTCCTCCTCTTTCTCTTTTTTCTTTTTTTTTGCAAGGGAATGGCACCCTGCTATTTATAATAGTGGAGGGGCATCATTAGGGTTTGGCTGATTACCCATTCTCAAAGTGGCGGCGGCCTGATGCTTAATCAATCCAGACCATTCGTTTTAGGCGTGAAGGATCTGGGCCATAAATGGGGGTAGCACTAAATCTTTCGAATAATTAATGCTGATTGCTTTAAATCTTCATAATTGATTGTGTAGCTTGGATCTCCCACCACGTGTCCCATTGGTTTGATTATGAATGATATGACCCGATCCTATTAATTATGAGGATATGGTCATTAGGATCTGGTAAATCTTTACATCTCATAATCATCTTTGCTGCCAGCTGTCATCGAATCTCTGCCACGTGTCTTGATGATGGACTCTGCCAAAGCCGCATGACATCTATGAACCGCATGAGACAGCGTCTCGGCGAACCGCATAGGTATAGTATTTGCGAGCCGCATGAGATGGTTCCTTAGTGAACCGTATAAGGGTAGTAACTGCGAGCCGCATGGGATGGCTTTTTGGTGAGCCGCAGAAAAATGATCCTTGCCAGCCGCATGAAGCTGTTCTTCACTGGAGCCACATAAGAGTAGCCATGTGTCAATCTCGAATCGCGTCAGAGATTTTCTCCTATTTCCCAAGAGTCTGTCATTATGGCAGGGCCATTATGATACTTTATGTCAGAGGCGTCAGCTGTCAAATCATGACAGAGCATTAAATAGGCAGACTGCTCGATAGCCAACTGTGTGAAGGGGTCTTCGTGGGTACACGTGGCATTGAGCCACATATCTCCGTGAGCCGTATGTACTTTTGAACCACATGCGGCTGGGGAACTCTTTGAACCGCAGGACTGTCCCTATACAAGCCGCATGGACTCTCCTGTCCGAGCCGCATGAGACTAAGAGTCTCTCTGAACCTCATGGGACTGCTCCTGTATGAGCCGCATGGGGTTCTCCTGTTCCGAGCCGTATAGATCATCGTTCTGATATTTTCTATGCTTCTACAAGACCCCCTTCAAAGTTTTCAATTTGCAAAATTGAAATACTTTGAATAAGAAGCATGGCCTTTGTTGACCGCATAGATGGTACAGCCGCATAGATTTATCTGGCCGTATGAGCTGTGAGATCGCATATGCTTTTTTGCCACGTGTCTTAGCCACGTGTGCAAATCTTCTGCATTAAATGCCCTTGATTCGCCGTCTCTTGGGGGAGGATCCCAAGGGTCAGTTTTGTTTTGACCGAAGCGGTTTATTCTTTTAGGCAGCGCGTAGATCGAGACGTTTGTTTTGTTTTTTTCGAGCCCCCTTCGCCTATAAGTAGGAGTAAGTTTATTCTTTGAGAGTTTCTTTACCTTCTGTCTCTCTTTTGCTCGAACTTTTCGTTGCAGACTTCCTCTTCGTCTTCTCCTATCAGCGATCGGCAATGGCTCCCAAGAAGACTGCTGCTGCTACGGGCAAGAAGCCCGCATCATCTTCTGTGGCGGCGAAGGGCAAGAAGGCCGCGTCTTCATCGACTGCGGCGGCGAACGTGGCGGCTCCTCCGACGGCTGGCGTGCCTGTTTTTCACTTTGACGTTCACCCGCCTATCACTGGTAGGACCATCAATATGAACTGCCATGGCTATGCCGTATATTTTATGCGCGAGCCTATATTCCCAAGTATGCTGTGTGTCCGACTCATATTCGGACCGCATGGGATATGACCCAGGCCTGAGCAACATAAAAGTTGTTTGCATAACTACTTCATCATCAGGGCCGCATAAGCCCATCTGGACCACATGAGCTCTTTCAAACTGAGCCGCATAAGCATATTTCGAACCGAACCGCATAAGATTATTTGAACTGGACCGCATAAGCTCATCCTCGCTGGACCGTATAAGCTTTTTCGAGCCGAATTATATAAGCTTATTCGAATCGGACCACATCCGCATATGCTCCTTTCGAACCGCATAAACTTATCTGTACTGAGCCGCATAAGTTCCTTTCGAGCCGAACCGCATAAGCTTATTCGAACTGAACCGCATGGGCTCTTTCAAATTGAGCCGCATGAACTCTTTTAAATCGAGCCGCATGAGGCTATACTGAGCCGCATAAGCATCATGTAGTTTGTGTTTCAGCTATCTTTTGACTTGTTTCTTTTTTTTTTTCTTCAGTAAATCTGCCAGTAAATCCTACGGGGGAACTTATAGTGGGTTCAAATCAATTCGCCCTGGGCGTGTGTCTTGACGACTTAATTAAGCATGTGTTGAATCAATTCCCTACTGATGAGCCTTCGGAGAGGTTGAACGCCATCGAGAATCAGACCCTCCATTACCTCCGTTCCATGATGAATACCGGAAAGCTGGATGGAAAATACCTGAAGCCTTCGTTCCTTTTTGGAGATGCTTTAATTATCAAAATCCCCGAGTTTTAGAGATTTCCGAGAACTAGGATTTTTCTTTGGATGGGGTGGCAATCCATATTCCTCTCATGGAACGTCATTATCCTTTGTCGTGGTTCAATATGGTGTTGCTGGACAGGAAGATGGTGTGTAACTTAACTCATACTCAATCAGGGATGTTGATGGGCAACATCCATTATAATCCGAACATGCGGTCAGCGTATGCGGGTAAGGATTCTATCCTCCGGTACATGATGGGTCTGGCCTCGGGCTCTTTCATGAATGTATACGGTCCCAACTTCACACTTACTCAAGCTGATACCTTCCTGAATCGGCTTGTTCGCAAGAAGTCTTATCTCGTTGGTAGACTGGCACTGCCGAACTGGATAAACCCCACTTCTACGTAGGCCCGTTGACCACTTGGGTTCTGCAGACCTACGGAACATTCTTGCGGGAGGTAGGATTTTACCAGGCCATTCGGGGCACTTGTCATGGGCTTTCTATCAATAAGCCACTGTTCGTGGCGCTCTTGGAGATGTATAGCCAGCGAACGGGGACGTTCTTTGCACCCGGAGGGGAGTTGGGGCTTTCTCCCATGAGATGTATACCGTCTCCAATCTTCCGTGGGGGAATGAGCCTTTCGAGGTGTATACCCCGTCGAATGAGGAGTTTGAGGACTTGGACCGACGACTCCCAGGTTCTGTTACGGTATATCGGGAGTTGCTGTGCCACCATAGTGCTTGTCATCAGATGGCTATAAAACGGTGGATAGCTCCGAGGGGACTGCTCCCCACACCACATCCTGGATTAATTATCTTTTTAAAGTTGACCCTTCAGGCGAAGTTACTCCTC
Organism: Iris pallida; assembly: GCA_029216955.1. Lineage (NCBI taxonomy): Eukaryota > Viridiplantae > Streptophyta > Magnoliopsida > Asparagales > Iridaceae > Iris > Iris pallida. The sequence continues at coordinate 4,163,856 of JANAVB010015200.1, forward strand.
GAACCCCTCGAACGCATGGAGAGATAAGGGATCTGATGTCAAGTGTCAAGAAGTCGCGATCCAAGAGCGACATATTCGGGAGTCAAACTGACTCTCTTAGCTATTTTTACTACGGGACCACACAGATGTCAGAGAAGGCGCTCCTGGCTGGATTTTTAATGATATGGCTGCGAAATTGCGTAGTCGCGGGAGCGGGTTCTATTGAGAGGATCGGTCGTCATTTCATTCTCCCTGCCGTTAAACTGGTATTTGGAGTTAGACTGGCCCTTCTTCCTGCTATGGTGTGTAGCATACATCATGGTCTTCGAACCTTTTTGTCCAAGGTTATTGCGCACAAGAAGACGTTGGATTTTGAGCGCGTAGAACTGCCTTTCCACTATTTGATGGGGTGGTTGGCAATGCACTACAAGTCTTTGATGGGACCTGGCATAGCGGAAGATGCTACAGATGAAGACTTTCCTTTTCAAATGACATCGCCGGTCTTGGGAATACAACACTATGCCATCTTGTCGGAAGGCGCTGGCGAGGGTGGATGGGTGTGACTTTTTGTGTCTGTTCCTCCCTTTTCTGATGAGGAAGTGAGGAAGGTACATCTCGATGGTACCGGGCCTTCTCACTTTCTATCTCCGGACATGCTCAACTGGTTGCGCAACATCCGCTCCGCGCATCTGGTTTATCGCAACCGCGATAATGTGTACTTGGAGCCTTACCTACCTAGTAGGTTTTCCCGCCAATTTGGTTATAGCCAGTTATTCCTTGATTGTCCCAACCTTTGTTTGGACTTTGAAGGTAGCGTTCTTGATGGTGTCAGGGCATGGAATTATTACGACGCTTATCATACTCGGGCCCTTCTCGGTCCCCGATGCTAAGGCGCCGCGAGAAATTTTATACT